>NEWO01000560.1:216026-262626 GCA_003013225.1 Phalaenopsis aphrodite
CTTCTCTAGTCGTGGTGGACCTTTCCAAATTTTCTTAGGATTTTCTAATCAATATGTTAATTTCTATGATTATTTTAAAGAAATAATGTGGAATAACTTGAAAAATATGGATCTCTGTATAGGAACCTCCTTTGACTTTGGAAAAATCGAAGGATATTTCCCTTGACAGAGGTTGCAACATGCCAAAGTTTCAAGCCAAGGTGATGTATCAATATGCATGGAGAATCAAATGATTCTAAACAGTTTTTAATTAATTAAAAATAAAATATGCATAACATGGTCTTGAAATTTATTTCACATTGTTCTCCTCTGTTCACTAAGCAAGAGGGTATTTTTATTTTTATTTTTGTAATTTTTCTACACAAAGTTATGAATTTTTTAAGTTAAGGGTATTTAAATAAATAAGAAAATCCCTATTTATCTATTTAAACCGCACGTGCTGACTAGATCCTAGGCAGCTCCAAAGGCATGCGTAGCGCGCTCTGGTTGGACGCTGACATCCACGTAGTTGTTGACTCGAACCACGATTTATGTCTCGAAGCGTCGTCCGGCTTGATCTCCTCCGTCTATGTGATACACGCGCAATTGGACGGCTCCTCGTCATCGTCCCCGATAGAATGATCCCGTGACCGTCCACACTAAAACCCTAAGATCTCAGCTTATACTCAACCAAATCACCTCGGGTTTGATCCTATAGACTCGTCTAAGTGAGACAAACATATCCATACAGTTAATGTACCATGAAATCAAGCCTAAGTAGATGGAGAATTAAAATAAGCTCGGGAGGAGGAGAAGTTTTATACCTTTGCTCTAAGAAGGGAGGCTTCAATCAGAGGTGCTCAGCATGTTTGTTGGGGTCCAAGGAGACAAGGGATTGAGTCCCTGGTCTTGGTGTAAGGCCTAGGTATGAATTTGATCAAGCTCGATTTTAGGTGTTGGTCTAGAGCTATGGTGGAGGCTATTTCACAGGGTAATTTGATGGGTCTTTGTCTTCTCTTGCTGTTGTAAAGGTGTGGGCACAAGAAATTGAAGTTTGGTGGAGTGTGTAGGTGTATTGGGTTTTGTCCTGGTTTTTGGCAAGGTTTTAAGCTCAAAATTCAGCCCTAGCAATGGGAATTAGTGAGGGAAAATGGTTGGAATGCACTGAGGGGATCTTAGGGAAGCTCTGTGTGAGTTTTGGAGAGGCCTCTATAAGAAAATTTCAGCACAAATCCCGTGGTCGTGGGAGGTGAGTTTTTATAACCATGGCCATGCAGTGACTCTCAGGTCACAAGTTTGGGTGCATTGTGGTGCTTAGGTGGAGGGCATAGGAGCTCTTCAATTTGATTTGGATGAGCTGACCTCTAGGTTTGATTTGGGTGAGGTGTCATGGGAGTGGCTCTCGGTTTTGGGCTTTTCCGGCCACTAGGCCGGCCGACCGGCCAGGGGGAGGTGGCTAGGAGCTCAGGCAACCCAGAGGAATCCATCACAATAATTTAGTGCAATTGTGCTTTGATTTGACAAAGATATCTTAAGCATGAGCATTTTTGGAAATAATATCCCTTAATTTGGGGGACCCTTGGTCCATGGCTTGATTTAGGTGGTTTCATAGTGTTTGGATATGAGGCTTCACTAAGGTCAATTGATGGTTGATTTTGATGTATAGGAATGTTATCAAGATTTTGAAACATCAATTGGGGCCAATTGACTAGGCTATGGGTTCAATTTGGTGAGATTAGGTCATATGGTCAAAATTGGGGCTTTAATCTAACTCAAAATTGGGCTCAAATCATGGACCAATTGAGCTTGTATTTAATTTTGTTTTGTCATATCAAAAGTTAATTTGAGTTTAGGATTGGAATTGGGGTCAATTGAGATCAAATTGATGGACATTTGAGTTGAATTTGGGGAAATTTGGATCTTTAAAGGGAAATTTGGGGATTTTGGTTAAAGATGGTCAAATTGGCCAAATTGGGTCATGTGGTAGTTTAGAGAAATGAAATTTGGAATATTTGGGATTTATTGGGTGTTTCTGGGAATTTTTGGAATTTTTAGGATTTTGAGCTATGGAGGGGTATTTTGGTAATTTGGGGGTGTTTTAGGGGTAAAGGGACAAGATGGGTATTTTGGTAATTTGGGGGTGTTTTAGGGGTAAAGGGACAAGATGGGTATTTTGGTAGAGTTGAGGTACCAATCATTACCAACAAGCCATGGACCAATGGAAATCCCATTTTGGGTCCTCTACATAGTGGTCTTAGCCAAACCATAGCTCTACGACTAGTAGGTTTATGGGACCATCTACATGAGTATCCCAAAAGATCAAGGGATCTAGGCTTAGAAGTTCTGGGTTTAGGGTTATGAGTGATTGTGAGTGTAAATGAGTGTAGAGAGTGCCTTAGCTCCAGACCAACACCCATGGTCAACCCTAAGGTCCAGCAGTCCTAAGGTTGACTCATCTTGAGTTTTCCCCTACAGTGACCCCACTTACTAATTGCTAGAGGTTAGGATCAATATGTGGAACTTCAAGTTGAGTAAAGAAGAGGGTATAATTTCTAATGTTGAGGCTTCCATGTCTAGTTTTCTAAGAATAGTCAATAGGAAAAGTCCTATGGCTAGACCTTAGGCTACTAAAAGGGAAAAACTAAACCTCAACCAAAAGTGAGGTCAACAGTTTTCTATTTTAATTTTCATTGTTTCTTTTCGTAGTTATTGTATTTTCTTGTTATGTTAGACTTACTATTTTTTTTACATATCTCTTGATTTTTTCATGATTGTGGGGTATTTTCAGTTGAACAATAATGTTTTTCAGTCTTTTCATTAACATTCAGTTATAGTTATAAATGTTTTATGAAAATTATTTATAGTATTTGGATAGAAGTTTAATCCATTTTCGTCAGGTAAGTTTTGAGCTCATTTTCATTTCCATATTCTTGTTATTGTTGTTTCTCCTTTGTGCCTCTTTCATAAGCTATGTTTTGGTATTGCTTAAAATATTCTTTTCCTTAGGTCTATTTTCCCTCGGAGTTAACATGTAAGATTTACATGTATATTACTCAATAGCTGATTCTTATGTTATTGAGCAAAATCAACCACTTGAGGTATGATCAATTTTAGATATGCATTCATAACAACAAAATTTTCATATATGCATACATAACACCTTTCTTAAATGTTTTGTTTTTTTTTTGGCACGTATAATAAAACTAAGAAAATGAAATTTGGAGAAATGAAGATTAACATTTGGAAGATATAGATAAAATACTAGATGTTTTTGTTATAAATGAGGAATGTAATTATAAAATTTTAATTTATTAGTTATATGTTTATCATAATGATATGTAGAGATTGGAGCTTCAAATTTGTATTAAATCTTTTGCTATAATTTGTGATAATTTAGTTGAACTACTATTTTTTTCTTTTTTATAGACTCGTGTAATATCTTCTTTTTATTTTTTAATAAATAATTTAATTTAGTAATTTTAATTTTTTTAGCTCATTTAAAAGCGAATATGAACTAAACATGAGCAATTCTAAGAAATAAAATGATTCAAACAATTTCATTTAAAATTAAACAAATTAAATTGAGCATGAACATTCATTTTTACAAATAATTTTGAACATGAGTCTATTTCAAACAGATATAATTTCAAATGAGCCAAACATGAACAAGAGCTCTATTAGCACATGTTTGACTCGTTTACACTCCTAACTATCATTGAAAAATTATAGTTCTTATGTTTGTGCAGCAATAAAAGGGTTACTTGTAAGCTTTCAAGTACAAACAAAATAAGGAAAAAGTAAAAAGAGGCAATAAAGTACCACTTTTAAATCAGTATGAAAGAAAATTTTTTATAACTATAGGTGATGTAAAAATAGAGGATACGCAGCTATGGACCTTATAATGTATGCTGAAAAGAGTGATGAATGAGGTATAAGATAAACTCAATCAAGCAAATTTAATAGTAAAGATATGAGTGAAAATCAACAAACGTTAAGTACTGATAGTTAAGTACTGATATAAAAGGAAATTCATAATCAATACATGAAAAATAACAAATCAAGTGATATAATTATTTAAAGTATAGCCATTATGGTTTGGAGTGATTTACACATTAAGATGATTAAGGTAAAAATAAAATAAATTTTTTTTAAAAAAAAAAGAGCAAGGCATATTATTATTAAAATGTAAGTAAAAAAAAGTGATTTTATTGTACCACGACACTATTGTAAGTAATCACATGTGTAAAAAAATTAAGTTTAAGGAGCTTAGTATATAAAATAGTACGAGGAAACTGCTTATTAAAATTGAAACAAAAAATCAATATGAAGCAAAGGTACATATCTTATACATTTTAAGAATAAGGACTATAACTTTTTTCTAGGCTTTTATTGTTCATATATAGCGTGAAGATTAATATTTTGCATTATGGCAAATTATTAGAAAAATATGATATTCTCTTTTAAAAATAAGCATTTTCATAAGAATTTATACAGTAAATTTAACTATCGTGACATTGATAGTAAGAAATTAAATATTTCACTCAAATATTTAACATGATATTATTACGTATTTAAAGTATGCTATACTTTCTCAAAACTTTTTCATTAGTGATATAACACCTAAGCAAAACTTGGTTCTGGTATTTTTTTTTTCAAAAATGAGATGTTGAGTGCTTTCTAAATTACTCCACGATATGAAAGATGGTTACTCAAAATATAACTTTACAAACCATTTCCAAAACAATCATATTCAATAATTTTTAAGAAATTTAATTCATTAAACAATCATTAAATCCAATGAAATTTAAATAAATATAAATAAAATTTACATATTTCATAAACAAAATTTTTATATTTTTAAACTTTTCAAAATTAATTAAAATTAAAGTAAAAAAAAAACTAAATTGAACATTAAAATAATGAATTTTGAAAATGACTAAATATTTCAGTAAATAAAACTTAAAGTGGAATCATAAAGAAAATGAAAATGAAAATTAAAAATCCAAAAATTCATAAAAAGCAATAAAAATTTAAAATTAATTTAATTGTCAATTTTAATAATAAAATTTAACAAAATAAAACAAAATTTAATAAAAATAAATTGAAGATTCAAAATTGACGTTTTTTTTTTCAAAAAAAGAAAACGAGGCATTCCATTTCCTTTTAAAATTCATTGTTCATTTGTTGGCACTATTTTGGTTAAAGAGTTGCCAATTGGAAGCTGTCGGCCGCCGGAATCGAAATCTCGTCGCTCGCTTTGGAAAGACATTTAATATATATATATATATATATATATATATATATATATATATATATATATATATATATATATATATATATATATATATATATATATATATAGCTTTGAAAATATGAAATCAAACTGACCTCATATTTTTCATAGTTTAAATGAAAGAGCACTATATCGCAAATCCCATATCTATCCCAAAAGATAAACATAAGACTTGAGGGTGAAGATCGATTAAATAAACTAAGAAATATATGACATTCGTTTGATCTGCAAAAACCATTTTATTTGCCGATAAGTTCCCATATTTAATTTGAAGAATTAAATAGGGTTTATATTAAGCTGGGTTCAGAAAAAACTTCCTATAAGGGCAAGCCCTTATAGTTAATTACATCTTAGATAACTGCAGTTGCCTAAGAAAACTTTCGATAAAAATCAGGAAATATTATCTTCAAAGAGGTCAAAAGAATGAGACTTTTCAACGAGATCGGACAAAGTGGTGGGAAAGGGGAATGTCTCAAATATGAAACATTTTGTATTTGGAATTCAAAGGAGGAAGAACTGGGGGATGTCATAGATCCAGAAGAGAACCTCAGTGACTTTCCAGTTTATTTTATTGTTTTGTTTCGGTTTCGAGGATAAACTATTTAAGTATTTCAACTAGTCAATTTTATTATTTAGGGCTTACATTTATGTGAAACAATCACACAAATAATGACAAACGACAACCTCGAAATCCCAGGATGAGTTAGGGCTTATATTGTATAGTAGGGTTGAACAAAAGCTTAAGGAGAAGTTGAGGATTTATGTCGCACTAGACAAGCAACCTCGAAATCTTATGGCTTAGCTATTTAATTTTAAAGAAAGCTATGTTGTTGTAGATCCTCTTGCTGATGAAGATGGTCGTGCTGCCCACAATGCTAGCTCCAACTCCTCATCGTGACGAGTTTAAGTTTTCTAATGTGCGGGTTATGATGTCAAATCAAATGATCCTATGGTTATGATTCCTTAAATAATATGGGGCATATTGAAGTTGATTAGAGTGACACCGGTTAGAATACTACGGTTCCCTCATTCTTGTACAACTATTTTCTATCGGATTCACTTAATCCAAATAAATTTACTAAACTAAACTTAATAAGTTCCATACTTTCATTTAGACCGTTTGAAATCTCAGTAGCAACCGTATGTTATCTCCTCCGAGGGATTTCCGATTATTCGATAGAGATGTCTTAAATTAGTTGCAATTATTATTCTATGGTGTTTGCGATTAAATTTAGAGTTTCTTATATTTTGAGTGTTGTGGCAGTGAATTTTATCTTGGTTGATTTCAGTTTTGATTTTAGTTTTGTGGCTATCCTAGCAGTTTTGGTTTTCATGCAGGGTGACATCATTGTTTAACATGCAAGCTTGAGAAAAGAAGTATAGAAAGGTAAATGCATTAATTTAAAAGCGTGCTTGTCGATTCTTCTCGTTCCACCACTTGAAAGGTCAATATTTACAAGACAAGTAGATAGTTTTGCAAGGAAATTTAAATTTGAGGAGTAGATGAAGGTTTTGCTACCAAATCACAAGTTATGACTTTATTGAATCTCAGAAGATCCCAGTGGATGATTTTAGAACAAAAATATGGCATGTTCAATTTGCCCTTTAAAATGTCCAAAGATTTAAAATTACTCTAAGCATGACCCTGGACCATCTTGAAGATCTCTTGAAATATTTTAAGTTCATTTTGAACTTATCATATTGTTCCATTAATCACCTGAGGTTCAAGTTTGACTACCTCATTGTTTAGTGAAACTTGACAATTTAATTATCCCGATGATAGGATACTCGATTAATAAACTGATGTTTCATTTAAAAGTTATGTAAGTCGGTGCCCCTAAGGCAAGTTTAGGTAATTCTAAGATTGTGGTGCCTACAAGTAACATTAGGCTTGTAATTTTTAAAGATGTTAATCACCAATCATGTTATCTTCTAAATTTGATAAATTGAATTTAGACATAGAGACTATGTCACCACTAAGCCTTTAATAATCATAATAGGAGAGATGGTGATTATCAAAATTTTGATTTTAATTGATATGTGTTCTTATAAAATAGTCAAATCATCCTCAACTTTGGGCTTAAGAAAATCAAATTATCATCTTTCCGATTTAAGCCCATCACTTAAGAATCATTTGATCATAGTTGACTTTCAAGTCATGAAGATTACGGGAATTATGATTTTGTTGATGTTGTGCAAGGGTGGTGAGCGAGTTTCTACCTTTTAATCCCATTGTATTTCCATCATCAAAGCATATTTTATAGGATCAAATTTACTCATTTTCCCTTGGTTAATCCAAAATTTTGATTAATGCACCAAAGTTTAAAATTACCACTTTGCCCTTATGGGCATTTCACCTCATAACTCATTAAACATAACTGAAATGACTTTGAGGGTTTAGACTGTCATATCATGAGGCAGTTATAATATTAGAAGAGAATATGTGGACTTCTCAAAATTTAATTTAATTTAATTATTTATTTAAATTCAAAAAATAGGATTTTTAGGAATTAATTTATTTGACTTTCCAATGATAAAGTTTTATTTGTGATAAAATTATTAAAGGTTTCCCTAGGTCAGAGAAATACTTAGCCAAAATTTCATAATTTTTTGAAATAAATTATTACAATTATTTTAATGGGAAAATAAGGAAATTCCACTTTTAAGCCTTTAAAATTTATTTTTAACTTAGGAAAAATTAGAAAAAAAAAATTTAAAGAAGCCCAAAGGAACAAAAAACAAAGAAGCAAAATTCGAAAAAATTTGAAGATTTTGAGAATTTTAAATGGTTTAAATAATTTGAAAATCAAAAAAAAGCCAAAAAAATAAAGAATCACCAAAAAACAAATTTTAATTTTTCCAAAGGACCAAGAACAAAAAAAAACCAAAAAAACAACTTTCAAAAATTTCCCAAAGGGAATTAAATTAATAATAATAATTTTGGAAAAAAAAAGGTCCAATGAAAAACAAACTTAAAAAATCAAACTAAACAAAAAAATTTCAAAATTCCAAAAGGAAAAAAAAAGAATTTCAAGAAAAAAGGGGGAATGAATTTTGTCAATTTTTGATAAGTATATAATTTACCAAAATTAACACAAGGTATTCACATTACTTAAATAAAGAAATTTACAAGATAATTCAAAACATGGATCAATTGGGCTTGGATTTGGTCTTCATAGGTCATATTAAGAGTGAATTTGAGTTTATAATTGAAATTGGGGAAATCGAGTCCAATTGGATAGACATTTGAGGTGATTTGGAGAAAATAAGGACCTTTAAAGGGCAATTTGACGGTTTTGATCAAGGATGGTTAAATTGGCAAAATTGGGTCATGTAATAGTTAAGGAAAACGAAATTGGGAATAATTGGGAGTTTTTGGAAATTTTTGGGATTTTATAAAATTTTTAGAAATTTGGGCCAAAGAGGGGTATTTTGGTAATTTGGCCAATTTGGGGACTTTGGGTAATTTGAGTGTTTTCACGGTGTTTGAAATGATTTTTGAATAATTTTGTTTATTTTGGCTAGATTTGGAGATTTTGGCCAAATTTTGGGTTCCAAGGGTATTTGGGTAATTTAGGGGAATTTAACGAGGAATAGGGTAAGTTGGGTATCTTGATAGAGTTGGATTGCAAACCACCATAAATAAGCCATGGATCAATGGAAACCTCATTTTGGATCCTCTATGTAGTGCTCTTAGCTAAAACTTAGCGTAGAGCT
This sequence comes from Phalaenopsis aphrodite, assembly GCA_003013225.1. Classification (NCBI taxonomy): domain Eukaryota; kingdom Viridiplantae; phylum Streptophyta; class Magnoliopsida; order Asparagales; family Orchidaceae; genus Phalaenopsis; species Phalaenopsis aphrodite. Next base: position 225,016 of record NEWO01000560.1, read on the forward strand.
AATGGGTTTAGGGAACCTCCTACAGGAGTCTCCCAAAAGTATCAAGGGACTAAAGCCTAGAAGTTCTAGGTTTAGGGTAGTGAGTGATTGTGAGTACAAGTGATTGCAAGTAAGTACCTTAGTCGTAGACCAACATCCATGGTCAACCTTAAGATCCAGCAGTCCTAAGGGCGACTCATCTTGAGTTTCCCACATAGCGACCCCACCTACTAAGTGCTAGAGGTTATGACCAACATGTGGAACTTCATGTTGAGTAGAGAAGAGTTTGAAATTTCTAATGGAGAGGGCTCCTTGTCTAGTTTTCTAAGAATAGTCAATAGGAAATTCTTATGGCTAGAACTTAAGCTACTAAGGAGGAATAACTGAACCTCAACCAAAAGTGAGGTCAACACATGTTTTGAGTAGGAATGATCCTCAGGTTGTAACATTTGCACAAGAACTTTCATTTTTGTGGATGTCTCTTCTGCCTCTAAGATTAAGTCATCATGTCTTTTTCTATCTTTGAGATAGTTATATCTTCTACTCTTGGCCTTAAATGAAGTATAATAGGTACCAGAGTATATTGGCTTTCCAATGAGAATTCTTGGTTCTTTTTTTAATAAGTAGAATTTTCTTGTGCAAGAAGCTTTCTTTTCATGGATGTAGAAACTGCACATCCCATTTGTTCTAAAAGTTGACAGATTGAACATCTTTCTTTTTGTACAATCCTTGTGAACACAGAATATATAGTTTGTATTGATGGGGAATTTTCTCTTTGAAAAGATTGGAATGTGTTATCTTCATACTCGACGGGCGCTGGATAAAACTTATTTTACTTTAAAGAAGAAGAGTTCATGAAAACACTTTCCTTGGATTCAGATGCTTCAAGATTTTTTATTTCATTTCTTTTATTCTTTCTTTTAAGAGAATTAGTTTTATTTCTTATTTGGTACGTGTTAGTGGAACATTTTTGGAACAATATATGTTCTCATATACGGATGGTGAGAAAATTTCATGTTCAATACAAACTTTCTTTCCTTTTTTATCAATCTCTTCTTTCATTTTCTTAAAATTCAATTATTCTATAAGAAACTCTCGAGGTAGATCTTCTTCAAACAGAAGAAAATCTTCATAGGGATATAAGTTAAACTCCTTGAAGGGTTCTATAATAATTTGACACGAACTATTGATTACAAACCGAGTTTCACGAAACAACCTAAAATCATTCTGGTGAAAAAAAACATCTTCAATAATTGGTAAATTAAGATCTTGAAAATAAGAAAAGACTGAATTCGGAGAATCTACTGTAGTTTTCCCTAAATTCAGAAGAGCGATATGCCAAAATAAATTATAGACTCGTTTTATAAACTGTGAATTTATTATGTGATGTCATTTTTGTCTTTCACCATGGAAAGTTTGTCATAAATAACTCTTATAAAGAAAGAGTTAAGATTAAGAAAGAAAATTATATTTGTCAAAAGATGGAATATCTTTCAATGAATAATGAATGGTTTAACGAGAGATGAGGAGAAAGAAAATCCACAGCGGAGTCGCCACTCTCTTATAGCCGTCAGAATCTCATTATTACTGTTGCCAACAATTCCCCCATGTCGAATTTTGATGGTTAGTGTTATTATTTTCAAGGAGTTGCCACTCTATTTTTCTATCATATTTCCTTATTCTTTAAGTTTCTTATTCTTTTGAATCATATTAAGAATCCTCATATTTGAAGAAACTCAAAAAAAGAAGGAAAAGGTCTAATTAAAAAAATAGTAGAAAAGGGAAATATAAGGATAATTTTTATTGTGGTGAACATTACAAAGATATTACTCTTCCGAAGTAAAATAAAAAAAATTATCAGATATATCAATTTTTAGGAAAAGTGTATAAGGATTTGAAATTAAAAACTAGCCAACACTTCTGAATAAAAGCCCGGGGTGAGAAGTGAAATTGGATGTAGTAACACAAAACTCTTCTAATTATTGAGAAGTCGCAAATTTCTTATAGAATCTTTTTGGTATTGTGATGTAGACATTTTCCAAGTGATGTTGAGATGATTGATACCCATATGTTAGACTTTAAAATCATCTCCTTTATGCATTGACCCTTAAGTCACGGTGGCCCTTCCCCGCAGAGGATAGTTTGTCTTTGTGTGGGTATCTACTGACCTTCTTTACTTTTGACGCATCGACCTTCAGGTCCCAGCAGTCATTCCTTTAAATATTGATCTATCTTTTGTGTGGGTTCTTACCTATCACCTTTATGCTTCATTTTTTGAACCTCATACCCGATAGTTCATCCTTCAGAAGTTGACTAGCCTTTCATGTGAGTTTTTACCCACTAACTTTTATACTTTATGTGTCGACCAACGTGTCATGGTGGCCCACCCTTTGGAGTTGGATGGCCTTTTTGTGGGTATTCACCCATGTGCTTTTATGCCACATGCATCTTTTAGGAGTGGCCAACCTTCTTTGCAGAGTTTCACCCAATGTCTATTTAGCTTCTCATATCGACCCTCTAGGTTTGACAACCCTTCATTTGGAAGAATGGCTTTCTTCACATGGATTTCCACCCATCTCCTTACCCATCATGTGCAGATCTTTGGGTCCTAATAGTCCATCCTTCGGAAATTTACTTGTCATTTATGTTGTTTTCCCCTCACATCTTTCTTGTATTAGGCATTGACCCTCAAGTCCTGACAGTCCTTCCTTAGGAGGTTGACTTGCCTTTTGTGTGGGTTTTCACCCACCACTGTTGTGCATTACAGATCGACCCTTGGATCCTTACAGTCCTTTTTTTAGAATCTGACTTCTCTTTTGTGTGGATTTCTAGCCACCACCTTTATGCTTCATTCATAGAACATTGGGTCCCGACAGTCCTTCGTTCAAAAGCTGACTTGGCTTTTGTGTGGGTTCTCAGCCGACAGTCCTTCGTTTCAAAAGTCCATCCTTCAGAAAGCCGACATGTTGATGTTGCTTTCCACCCACCACTTTTATGCTTCATTCATCAACTCTTGGGTCTTGGTAGTCCTTACTTCAAAAGTTGAGTTGGCTTTTTTGTGGGTTTTTGTCCAACAAATTTAGGTATTATGTATTGACCCCCAGGTCCAGAAGTCCTTCATTTGGAAATAGATTAGCCTTCTTTGAAGGCATCTTGAAAAATATATTGTCACCCACCTTTTCTATGCTTCACACTTCATATGTATACCCTCGGGTTAGTAGCTAAAATTCCTTTTGTGTTGTTTTCTAATCACTACCTTTATGCTTTATGTGTTGACCCTCAGGTCCTGGTAGCACTTCCTTCGGAAGTTGACTGGTCCTTCTTGTGTGCATGTTGTACGACATAATGTATGCGCACCAATTCTATGCTATGTGTTGACAAATTTGGTTTAAGGTGATATTGCGTTTATGTGTGTTATAGATGTTTTTCAATTTCATAACACACACGATAGCTAAACTAAAAAATATGCAGATCAATCTCAATAATACTTACTTAAGTAAAATAAGTTTCTCTTTTAAATTATTTAAATCTGCCACTCTTATTGAATTTAGGTGTGCTTTCAATTTCAAATCGTCACTACATTGCAAACACTAGGATACATATCACTCAAGTAATATAGGGCTCAAATGGAGTCCTATGTACCGATACCATTGGGAGGTGAAAATTCTTATGGTAATAGCTGATCCCAAATTTCTATAATTATAGATGTAAAATGCAATGTATGCAATTAAATTCCTTAAAAGATGTTCTTAATTTGCAACGGCTGCCAAAAACTTGATCCAAAGCAAAGGCTATGTAAATTTTTTACTACAAAACAAATAAAAATTAAGTTATAATATTTCAATATGGGATACTACGCAAGTATATGTATCGTTATCAAGTAAGATAGAACTTTTTGATTAAGTCCTGAATATCAAACCCACGGGGAGGATTAGTGTTAGATGAAAAAATATTAAACAATTTATATTCTTACCCAAACTTAAGATGATAAATTAGGAAGAAAAGTTTGATTCTTTTGGTAATTTTTGTTTTATTGAAAATAAAGTAAACAACTAATTATCTTAACTAAAATACTTGCATTATGAAGGCAATATAAGTAAAATATCTTTTTCCTTATCATGAATCAGTGATAAATATAGAAATTTAGTCATGGAAGTATACTAATTGTGTTGTGTGAAATAGGGGCAATAATATTCTTTACCCTAACTAGAGATGCGATAAAGAACATTGGTTAATCTATATTTTGAATAGTCTTGAAGAACGACTAGGAAGGAAAGATACTAGCTCTCACTCTAAAGTTCCCTCTTCTCACTCCACCTTGGGACTAACATCTCATATCAAAATCTAAAACTATAAATCAAATTGGGGGCTTTAGCCTGTCACTCTAAAGTCCTCTAATTCTACACCCTTTAAAATATATTTCCCTATTTATTTGCACTCAACCACACGAATTACATTCTCATTCATGAAATCAATATGTGATTCTAATCATTTGTTTACTGAGAGAATATCATCTCGGATCTTACATGTTCTCACAACATATATTAATATCTTAATTGGCCAAATCAAAAAGTAAATATAGTGCAAGGTCTTGAATCATCACAACTTCTTCCAATGTTGAAGTCTAATACCTCACAAAACTTCCTTTAAACATTTAATCACCTATCATTTTAAGGAAAATGATAATAAAACTACTCAGAATTCATGGAGAAAATACGACCACATAAGAGTTTAAAAGTAAAAATCATGCACATAAAAAAGAAATCTAAATTAAAAATTAAGTTTAATCACAAACATAAACACGTATCTCAAATTATCTCCACCAAAGACTTAAAGTTCCTTTGAATTCTCTTCCTTCTCTCACAATACAAACTAACACTCAAAATAAAATAAAATAAAATAAGGTGGTCGGCGGGACACCGATGGGCTGCGGTGGCGTATATGTGAACTTTTTGTGGGTGGTTGCTAACCTACTCTCCTAGAAAATATAAGTCTTTTCTTATAGAAATCAAAGGGGTGCATTAGTGTCTCTTCAAAAAGGTGTCTCCATTGAATTTATCTTCTAGAAGTTGTCTCTTCATAAGCAAATTGAATGAATTTTTATGTACATGGGCTATTTCCCATATTTTTATCAAGGCTTGCTTTAAATACCTTATCAAAATTCTTCTCCAATTAATATTTCTTCAATTAATTAACTTTGGCGCTTATGTGCAAAATACCTATCACTTAGGAGTGGAGCCTCTGGCACTCAGGCGCAGATCTGTGTGCTTAGGCGCCCCAATTCATTTTGCACATTTCGTTATTTTTGCTACATATTTGACCCCTTTTCACTCCTTTTAGCATTTTCCATCCATTTGATTGTACCTACATAAAAAACACAAAAATACAATCATTAAAGTGCAATATCTAAAAAATAGTTATAAAAATGTGTATAAAAACACAATTTTTTTAAGTGTATGAAAATCCCCCAAAGTTAAGATGTACTTGTCCTCAAGTGACCTTTAAATCTTTAAAATCCAACATAAGTAGATAATGTATATGAGTTTCTTTAGGAGTTACTAAAATTATGATGTAGAAACATAGTACTATATTCCATTAAAAATATTAGTAAATGAGACTAACTTAAAGTTTAGACATTTTTAATGTTAAGAAATATGAAAATATGATTTCTTATCTAATTCAAAAATATTGTAGATTTTCCAAATATAAATTTAGGCAATTTATCATCTCCACTTAAAAATTTTTATTAAGCATAATTATACTCACTATATTATATCCTTAAGCTTAAGAGTTTCTAAAGTCTTATACTTTAAAAAGATCATATGTGAAACCAATTTTTGATTAGACACTAATCCTCAAACTTCTCATCACTTTTCTTTTCTTTTCTTTTTCATTCTTTTTTCTTTTTCTTTTCTTTTTCTGGCAATGATTATTATATCTGGATAGGCATTTAATGGTTTTGAATTCAACTCTTCCTTTCCAAATGCAAAGTGTTGATATTTTTCGTTCACTTAACAACGCAATAATAGTTTTAAAAATTAATTTCAATAAAAGAAATTTAAGTTTTGAAGATAAAAGGTCTAAATTTCTAAATTTTTCAAAAATATAAATTCTCCTACAAAATATATTTACACAATACTTAACATTTTCCACACTAAAAATTGTTAACTTTAAGTTTTATTTCATTACTATGAATTTTAACTAAATTCTCTTACTCATTTCTAAAATAAAAATTTTACATCCCTAATATAACTTCATATACATAATCATTTGTCAAATCAAAATCAAATTTATTTGAAATACAATTGAGAAAAAATAAACTTTAAAGTTTCTTTTAAAAATTTTATCACCCCAAACTTAAATTTTTAATAGAAATAAAACATTTTATCATCATATATAAATAAGCAAGAATTAAAATTAACTATAACATGCTTGCAAGAATTTTTATATCCTAAATATGCAAGTACAAAAATTATAAACAAGAGTAAGAATTTAATTGATCAAAATTTCCTTTAATCAAAGTACAAAAATTTATGAGACTCTATGCAGTGGAGTATAACATAAAATCAAATAAAAATAGTAGTAATCATACCTGACTACAATATAAATAAAAATAACTGGTAGTAAATTGAAAATTTCAAACATGCAGTTTAAGGTAACGATTAAGCTAAATTCTAAAGCCCTATAAGATTCTAGCATTAAGTTTGACAAACATTAACTAAATACAACAAAACAACACAATAAACTAAATTACTACCACTCAAACATACTAACTATACACAAAAATCAAAATACATCACAGTAGGTGTGTTAAACTAAACAAAACAACTAAAACTAACAATTTCAATAATCTCAACTACAAACAACAAAGTACAGAATACCTATACCATCAAAAGTTCATAACAATACATAAACATAAAATAACATAAAAAAGGAAATAGAAATATAAATCTAACTAAGCATCATCTTCCTCATCACTATCATCACTACAAAAAGATGCAGTGGGCTCATATGGTGGATATCTAGGGTAATGAGGAAAAACTACATCTCAGTTACCTCTATGGCTGTGTTGTACTCCTCCTTATAATCACTTCTTCTTCTCATATACCCATCCATATGCTTAGAAAAATGCTCTAAGTTTAATACCTTATCCATATTGTGATTGAAATTATCTAAAATCCTTTATAATAACTCAATCTGAGACTGAGATCCTGAAGTCTGACCTCGTGTTGTAGAAGCATGTGAAGTAGAGGCTCGTGATGTAGAGGCAGTAGAACTATTAGAGAATCCACCCTTCCAGCTGAAAAGAGAATGATGTGATTAAGTCTTCACATTCACACTAGCAATGGGCTTCAATGGTTGTAGGATCTCCTCCCAGCTCTCATATCTAACACTAGCCTGCTCACATAATGAAAAAATAAAGGATGAAAATCCCAAACCCGTGGTAGTAGCAGCAATGACAGAACTGCTAATAACTCCATAAATCAATACTCCAATAAAAATTTACTTATATTGCTGAGTACAATAATTCCAAGTTGCTCTCTCAAGTCACTTCACTCAAATGATTTATAGGTAGAAGACGAGCAGAAATAAAATAATGTAATGCATTTGCAGTGGCATATAACTTTGAAGTAGAAAAGTTTACCCTTCTTTCATTTATAATTTTCCATAATCCTCTCCCCTTAGTTAAAATTGATATAATCTCTTCTAACTCCTCCTCAGTAGGACTATAGTTTGCATAAAAACACAAAGTACTAGGAGGCAGATGGTAAAACTGATTAATTACCTCAAGAAAAATGGTAATTTCTTCCCCCTCACTATGACTCTTTCCTCATCAGCCTATGAAAGATTATAATAGAACTCTCGTACAACAAAGATTACATCAACAATAGCAAAATAGTAGAACCGCTCCCAATGGCGGCTAGCAATCAACTCCTCCACGACTCCTCCTCAACTTTTGCAACTTTTCAGGAAGTTTCTTCTGAATTGTAGCACTGCACTCCTCACTAAGCGCAATAGTCTCATTATCTTCAAAAAAAATTTTTCTATTAATAATATCCTTCATAAACTTCACAAAGCCTGGCATTTATTCTAAGGCCTCAACAAATGGAATGTTAATTGTAAGCTTCTTAAAAATTTCTAGAAATTTTGAAAATTGCTTATCCAATCTTTGTTGTCCAAGCCTCTGAGGAAATAGAGGTGGTGGTCTTTCTAAATCAACTTTAAGTGAAGAAATATGTCTCTCTAAACCTTTTGGAGTGTCCACTTTTAGTTCTTCAATCTCTTCTCTCTCTACTTCAGTCTCTTTTTGAACTCTACCTTCCAATTTTCTTCAACTTCTAAGTTGAACGGCTTTTGCTTTCTCTTTATTCTGGTCTTTTGGATTTATTTCTCTATTACTAGGAAGTTTTCCTTGGGATCTATTACTTCATAAATTTTATATTTGTCTAAGTTGATTCTCAATATTTCTATTCGTAGCTCTTTGAATTTGTAACTGATTTCCCATTTATGACACCACTTCTTCTATATACAACTTCTTCTCCTTAAATTGTGAATTATTGTTAAAACCCAGAGGATAAGTAGGTTTATAATTACTATTCCCTTGATTGTTTCGATTTCCCAATTGGTTTATATGATTGTTCTCTTATTGTTGATTATTACCACCCATATTATTACTCTAATTAAAGTTGGGATAGTTCTTCCAACCTGGGTTATAATAATTTGAATATGGGTTATTTTGCTTGGTATTTAGGGTATTGAAAGTTTCTAATGATTCTTAAGAATCTACCATTTTTCCTAATGAATTCTCCTCAATCATGGAATTTGGTTGAAAAAAGTTCATTACAAATTGGTTTAACTTCCTTGAAATTGCAGCAACTTGATTTGCTAACATGGCAAAAGCATCAGTTTCATGAATGTTGGCTACTTTCATAAGATTTACCCTCTCCGAAGGCCATTGAAAATTATTGGTAGCCATCTCTTCTATTAAAGCTTAAGCGTCATTAAATGGTTTTGACATCAATGAATCACCAATAGCAGCATCGATGATGTTGGGGAAATAAATGGAAATCTTTGAACCATTTGCGCTAAAACGTTCGCAAACCGATTTTTTTGAACTAGCGCTTTAGCGCGAATGGTTCAGCGCTTAAGCACCCGTTTATTAGTCTAGCCTGCTCTTAGGCGCCAGTGCATAATTTTTGATTTTTTCCATTTAAGTTAAATGCACTCTAACCTTAATCAACTAGCCCTCTATGGTCTCAAAAACATTTTATATACTATTTTTTTCCAACTTTCTTTCTTCTAACTCAAAATTTCACCAATTTAAGCTAATTCGATTCACCACTAAATACACAAAATTTTTCACGACAAAACATTTATATTCATTCACAAATGATTACAAACATTTTTGAATACATAAATTCTCAATCCAAATAGTCTTGGATGAAAAAATTCCTAACACAGACTCTAAACAAACTTAACACATAAAAACACTTTAAAACACTGTTAACATTAAAAAACAACTTTAAGCGCTCAAACACTAAAAAAAGAACTTAATGACAAACTTAATTCCATTCTCTAGTTGATGGAACAAATTATGGCCTATCATTAGGCTCTCCTTTAGCATTTGGTATGTATATTTGAAGGAATGGACGATGATGAATAATTCTGGTTGAATCTTCTTCAATCCACTTGTTCTTCAGATACATAGCCTTATCTACTTATTTAATAAAATTGGTATGACTAAACAACATCTTTAGTTTCCATCCCCTGTGATCCAGATGTGCATTAACTTCCACCACTTTTGCTTCAATTAAAGTCACGTTAGCCTCAATTTTAGTGATCTTCTCCGCTATTTTTTGGATACTGACCAAAGTAAAATATGTTGAGATTTTGTACCTCTTTTATACTATTTTTAATGATGTTGCACTTTAAAGAAAGATATTTTTGATGTTTTATTGCATGAATAATGAATTAAGGTCAATGGAGCAACAAGATGCAAAAAGGAGCGAATTTGGAGCAAAAAGGACCAAAATGTGGAGAATTACACTAGGGCACCGACGGCGCCATCGACGCCGCCGACGATGAGATTTTCCCGAGGCTACAAGCCAAAATCTCCAGAAGGCTGCCGACGGCGCCATCGAGGCCACCGACGGCAGGATCAACGGTTATGTGTACTTGTATAATGGATAAGGCTGGATTTTGGACGGGTGCATAAGCAAATCTTTGGAAAACTCATCCACATCTTTAAAGAGAAGATTTTGGCCGAAAATAGAGGAGTCTTGGAGGTTAGATAGGTTCCATTAGTGTGTAGAGAGCTTGCTAGAGCGTGTAACTGTGAGGAATTCTTCGAGAAATTGTAAGAGTGGAGGGAAAGTGAGAGATTTCTTCCTCCTTGCTACTTCGAAGAGGAATTCTGTGTGCTGTAAAGAAAGGAAGAGATTCAGAGGAACTTCAAGGAGTGTTCTTGGGAAGAAATTTAGAGATAAGTTATTTACTTGTTATAGTTTGTATGGCTTTGATTTTATATATGAATTCCAAGCTTTGTTATGCTTTCCCCATGAGTTCTGGGTAGTTTTCTCTGTCTTTCTCCTTGTTTTGAGATTTGTGAAATGGTGATTTGAATTGGTGAAGCCATCAAAATGTTTAAGAAATTGTGATGATCTTTTCACTTCAATCTTAATTTACTTTCAATCTGGCCAATTGATTTGTTAAAATATGTTGAGTTTTACAACTAAAGTGAAGATTACATTCAAGATTCAGGGAGGTCAAAGCCCTTGGAAGTTGGGTTCAAATAAATAGGGAAATATTACTATCGGGCATAGAATTGGAAATTTTAGAGTGACAGACTAAAATCCCCAATTTGGTCCTATCATTTGGGTGCTAATGTGTAGATGTTAGCCCTCCAGTGAGGGGAACGTGGGAGCTCCAAGTGAGAGCCAGTATCCTCCCAGACTAGCCATAGAATCAGTAACCAAGCGTAGGATTAGTCAATGTTCTTTATGCCTGTACCAAAGGGTAAATAATAGGTATGCTCCTATTTGGCACAATATAAATTGAACTAATTCATTTTATCCATTCACTATAATTTATTGACAAGGAGAAGGATGCTTTCTTATATATTGAATATCACAAATTAAACCCTACTTTCTATCATTAGTTATTTATTAGTTATCCAAATTATCTACTTATTTTAATTGCCTATTAGTGACAGATAAGAAAATTGAACGTCGTCGTTATAGTTGAAGTATTACTTTTTTGTTAAGCCTTAGTCTGTAGTATTCTATTTCTTCCTGTGGGATCGATAACTAGGACTCCATTAGAGCCCTATATTACTTGAGCGATACGTATACTTGTGTTGACAAATTCGACTTTGACATTATTGATTATTATATCTACACATCTTTATTAAATCAAACACATATATATAAAGTCACAGTCAAGATTTTGACACCGTTGCTGGAATTTAAATCTTCTAGTAGCGTCATCAAATTCTTGTAATTATTGATTTACAAAAAGAAAAAGGTCGGTCAGATACTAAAAGCTAGAGAACCATTATACATCTCTTACGCACTCTGATTAAAAAGCCTTTTTCTCATTATTTCATCCTTCTTCAAATCACTTTCCTAAGAAGATATTTTTCACAACTCTCACTTTTTCACTTAGAATATAGGGTAAAATGAAGGTGTGGTGAAATTTCTCCTCATACCGCCTCTATTTATAGGCTCTAAACCCTTCCTAAAACTCTTAGGCACGCCTTAGAACTGCTATTACATGTTCAAGCCAACAAATTTACAGTTAGACCTTCTAGAAACTAAAATTCACACATGTTTTTAAACTGTCGCGCTTAAGCACCAAGTCTTGGCGCTTAAGTGTAACGTATAAACATTTTTTCTACATGTCTAAGCCATCTTTTATGTTCTTAAAATTATCACTAACTTAATATATAATGAAAATACTACCAAAATTTTCTAAATCACACACAACAACACATTAATAAAAACAAATATACAAATAACTATGGGGTGCCTCCCACAGAGCACTTGGTTTTACGTCATCTCTCCCACGTAACCAGTGCTTATTCTAGCTAACCCAACATAAAAAAAACATTTAATTTAAGTTGGTCACCTATAAAGTAAGGTTTCTGCCTGTGACCGTTTACTTTAAATATGTTATCAGACTTAGGATCTTTAATATCCACAGCTCCATAAGGATAAACTTTCGTCACAACAAATGGGTCCATCCACCTAGACTTAAGTTTGCCTGCAAATAAACTTAATTTTTCATAATAAAGAAAAACTTGTTGCCCTGGCAAAAAATTCTTAGTCAGAGTCCTTTGATCATGCCACAACTTCATCTTTTCTTTGTAAATTTTAGCACTTCAATAAGATTCATTCATTATCTCTTCAAGCTCATTTAATTGCAATAATCTCCTCTCACCAGCATCTTTTAAATTATGTTTAAATTCTTTAATTGCCCAATTTGCTCTATGCACAAGTTCAACTGGTAAGTGACACACTTTTCGAAATATTAGCCTTCATGGGGACATTCCTATAGAAGTTTTGTTGCAGTTCTATTAGCCCACAAAGCATAGTCAAGTTTAGCTGACCAATCCATTTTAGTTAGATTTATAGATTTTTCAAATATTCTTTTCATTTCAAGATTGTATAATTCAGCCAAACCACTTGTCTGAGGATGATAATCAGTAGCAATTCTATATTTAATATGATATTTGTTTACTAATTTCTCCATTACTTTATTTCTTACTCCCGTCAGTTACGATCACTCTCGGCATCCCAAATCTATAAAATATATTTGTTCTTAAAAACTTTGTAACACTTTGAGCATCACATTAAGGTAAATCAACAACTTTTATCCATTTGCATACATAATCTACTGCTAACAATATATATAAATTTTTGAAAGATGGTATAAATGGTCACATGAAATCTAATCCCTAAACATTAAATATCTCAACTTCTAACACATAATTAAGGGGCATCTCATTCCTCCTAGAAATAATTCCTACTCGTTTACATCGATCACAAGTTTTGATATAAACATTAACAACATTAAAGATTGTAGGCCAATAAAATCCAGATTGTAAAGTTTTGTATGTTTTTTTATCAACACCAAAATGTCCCCGAAAGTCATAATTATGACATTTTTGGATAATTTCATAAGTTTCTTCTAAAGACACACATATTCAAATAATAAGATCATTCTCTTATAAAAACGAGTCTTCCTAAAAATAAGTCTTAGCTTGAGATAAAATTTTCACCTTATGTTGGTATGTCATTCCATAGAGTAAAATATCACTAACAATGAAGTTCACAATGTCTGCATACCATGAAACACACCACTCATTAATATTGAACAATTTTTCATCTGGAAAAGTTCATTAATCTCTTTTTCAAAATAGAGTTATTTTTCTAATTCAAGCCTGAATAGATGATCTGCAATTTGATTCTCAGCTTCCTTCCTATCTACTATTTCAAATTCAAATTCATACAAAAGAAGAATCCATCATAACAATATTAATTTTACATCCTTCTTTTTCATTAAATATTTAAAGAAGAATGTTCTGTATGCACAATACATTTAGTTCCAATCAAGTATGATCTAAGTTTATCAAAAGCATATACTAAAACTAATAACTCTTTCTCAGTTGTTGTATAATTAATTTGAGCTTCATTAAGAGTTCTACTAGCATAGTAGACAACTTTGAAAATCCTATCATTTTTTTTTCATAACTTTGAAAATCTTATCATATTTTTATCCTAAAACAACTTCAATAGCATAATCACTAGCATCACATATTAATTCAAAAGATGTTTCCCAATCTGGTGCAATAATTATTGATGCAGTGACTAATTGTTCTTTTAATAATTGAAAAGCATTCAGAAACTCATCGTCAAACTTAAAAATTACATCTCGTTCAAGTAAATGGCACAGAGGCTTAAGAATTTTTGAAAAGTCTTTAATATATCACCTGTAGAATCCATCATGTCCTAAAAAACTCCTATTTTGCCTTACACTTGTTGGGTATGGTAAATTAGTGAACACTTGAACATTTTTGGGGTCTACTTCCATACTATTTTTTGAAATTTGATGTCCCAAAACTATTCCTCCTACAACCATAAATTGGCATTTTTCTCAATTAAGGATTAATTTGTTTCTTCACAGCGCTCAAGAACTTTTGATAGATGTTCTAGACATGAGTCAAAAGAAGTTATAAACACTAAAAAAAAATCCATAAAATCCTCAATTCCTTTTTCAATTAAATCACAAAAGTTAGCCTCATACCTCTTTGAAATGTAGCAGGTGCATTACATAAACCAAAAGGCATTCTTCTAAAAGAAAATGTACCATAAGGACTGATAAAAGTTGTTTTCTTTTGATCCTTGGGAGCTATTTTTATTTGGTGATAACCCGTATATCCATACAGAAAATAAAAGTAGTTATGCCCAGCTAGTCTATCCATCATCTGATCTAAAAAGGGTAGTGGGAAATGATCATTCCTTTTGGCGAGATTTAGTTTTCTATAATCAATGCATATTCTCCATCCTGTAACTTGTCTTATTGGTATTAACTCATTATGTTCATTAAAAATCACAGTCACTCCTCATTTCATAGGAACACGACAAATTGGACTAACTCATGGACTATCTGAAATAGGGTAGATATTCCAGCATCTAACCACTTTAGAATTTTGTTTATAACAACTTTCATAACAGTATTCAATGTCCATGATGGATCAGCCCTGAGTTTGAAGTTCTCTTCCAAATGAATTCCATGCATACAAATTGAAGGACCAATTCATTTTATATCAATAATTATTCATCCAAAGGCTCTCTTATAATTCCTTAAAATTTTCATCAAACTATCTTCCTCTTTGGTAGTTCATTTCAAGGAAATTATAAGAAGTAATATAAAGGAATCACCTAAAAAGGCATACTTCAAATGTTCAGGAAACAACTTCAACTCAAGTTCAGTAGGTTTTTCAATCGATGGACAAAAAGATGTATCTTTTTTTGTTGTGTCCAAAACTTTAAATCTTTCTCAAACATAACTTGAATCTTCCATCTATAAATCTTCATGTGGATCTAATTCCTCTTCTTGCTTGTGTTCCAACTCTTACATCTCATATTTATCTTCATTAGTTGTTCTGAAATGACATTCACTTAAATATCTTATCACATTCATTCTATAACAAACATTATCTTTACCTTTTGCAAGGTACATCATTGATTAGGAAATATTAAATGTAACTTTTTGATCATTGACGTACATAGTTAATTATCTTATCTGCACATCTATCATTGCTCTTCTAGTGGCTAGGAAAGGTCTCCCCAAAATGATAGGTATCCCTTTATCTTCCTCCATGTCATGCACAATGAAATCAATAGGAAAATAAATTGATCCACTTTCGCTAGGACATCTTCTATAACTCCTTTAGGATAAGTTATTGATCTATCTGCTAACTGTAGAGTTATAGTAGTATGGGTCACTTCTCCTAATCCCAATCTTTTAAATTTTAACAATGGCATAAGGTTGATGCTTGCTCCTAAATCATATAAAGCTTTCCCATAAAATTTGTCTCCTATTGCACATGGAATTGGAAAGCTACCAGGATCTATAAGCTTTTCAGGAAGTTTCTTCTAAATTATAACACTGCACTCCTCACTAAGTAAAACTGTCTCATTATCTTCAAACTTCCTTTTTTGTTAATAATATCCTTCATAAACTTCACATAGTTTGGCATTTTTTCTAAAGCTTCAGCAAATGGAATGTTAATTGTAAGCTTCTTAAAAATTTCCAAAAATTTTAAAAATTTCTTATCGAACCTTTGTTGTCAAAGCCTTTGAGGAAATGGAGGTGGTGGTCTTTCTAAATCAACTTTAATGGAGAAATAGGTCTCTCTAAACCTTTTTTAGCATTCTTTTTTGGTTCTTCAATCTCTTCTCTCTCTACTTCAGTCTCTTTTTGAACTCTACCTTTCAATTCTCTTCCACTTCTAAGTTGAACGGCTTTTACTTAATATTTATTCTGGTCTTTTAGATTTATTTTTGTATTACTAGGAAGTGTTCCTTGGATCTATTACTTAATGAATTTGTTATTTGTCCTAGCTGATTTTCAATATTTCTATATGTAGCTCTTTGACTTTGTAACTGATTTCCCATTTGTAACACCACTTCTTCTATAGACAACTTCTTCTGCTTAAATTGTGAATTGCTATTAAAACCTAAAGGATAAGTAGGTTTATAATTACTATTCCCTTGATTGTTTTGATTTCCCAATTGGCTTATTTGGTTGATCTCTCATTACTGATTATTACCACACGTAGTATTCCTCCAATTAAAGTTGGGATGGTTCTTCCAACATAGGTTATAATAATTTGAATATGCATTCCAAGATTCTAATGATGCTTGAGAATCTACCATTTGTTGTAAGGAATTATCTTGAATCACAGAAATTGGTTGAGAAAAATTCATTCTAATTTGGTCTAACTTCCTTGAAATTACAACAATTGATTTGCTAACATGGCAAAAGCATTAGTTTCATGAACGTTGGCTACTTTCTTAAAATTTACCCTATCTGAAGGCCATTGAAAATTATTGGTAGCCATCTCTTCTATTAAAGCATAAGTGCCATTAATTGGTTTTGATATTAACGAACCACCAGTAGTGACATCGATAATAAATCTAAGAGATCCAGCTAATCCATTGTAAAATATTTGAATTATTAATCAATCTTATATAGAATGGTGTAGATACTTTCTTAAGAGTTCCTTAAATCATTCTCATTCCTCATAAATAGATTCCCCTTCAAATTGACTAAAAAATTGTAATATCATTTCTAAGCTTTGCAATCTTTGATGGTTGAAAATATTAGCAAGGAATTTGTGTGCTAAATCACTCCAAGTTCTCATAGATCGATGTGATAATGAATGTAACCATATCTTAGCCTTATCACTTAGCAAAAAAAGAAATAATCTAAGTCTTATAGTATCATCTAATACACCATTATATTTAAATGTAGCACACAATTTTAAAAATTAAGCAAGATGTAAATTTGGATCTTCAATTGGTGCTCCTCCAAACTGATTATTTGATACCATTTGGATAATTGCGGGTTTAAGCTTAAATGAATTAGCCGCCACAGTAGGTTTTTTTAATACTACAATGAAGTTCATCCACCATAGGTTTGGCATAATCTCTTAATGTTCTAAACTCTTCAACATTTTATTTATTTTGATTTTCCATTTCTTGAAAATTTTTAGTAAATTTTAAATTTTTTAATTTTTCTAATACTTCTTTCTAATTCAAAATTGTAAGGCACAACTCCTGCGGAAACTGAACTGCGCATACATTATTATAAAAAAATAAAATAAAAGAAAACAAAAAATAAAAACACACAAACAAAAACTTTATATAAAAACAACACTAAAATATTCCTAAAATAAATCTTAAAATTTAAATAAGACTTAATAAAAAAATTGTTATCCAAAAACTTCTTTATGAAATTTTTTACAAATCACTAATAATTATTTTTCTTCCTCCATCAACAATGACGCCAAAAACTTAGCCCCAACTTTCTACAATTATAAAAGTAAAATGCGATGTATCGATTAATTTCTTTAATAGATGTTCTTAATTTACGACTGCCAAAAATTTGATCCAAAGCAAAGGCTAGGTAAATTTTTCACTATGAAGTAAATAAGAATGCAGTTATAATATTTCAATATGTGATACTACGTAAATATACATATCATTATCAAGTAATATAGAACTTTTCTGATTAAGTCTCAAATATTGAACCCACATAAATGATTAGTTTTAGATGACAAAAGACTTAACAATTTATAATCTTAATCAAACTTAAGATGATAAATTAGGAATGAAAGTTCAATTTTTTTTGTAATTTTTTTTAGTTGAAAATAAAGTAAGTAACTAATTAACTTAACTAAAATACATGATAACAACAATATAAGTAAAATATCTTTTTCCTTATCATAAATCAAAGATAAATATAGAATTTTAGTTGTGGAAATATACTAAATGTGTTATACCAAATAGAAGCAATAATATTCTTTACCCTTATAAAGATGCTATAAAGAACATTGGCTAATCTATAGTTTGAATTGTCTTGAAGAGCAGCTAGGCAAGAAAGATACTAGCTCTCACCCTAGAGTTCCCACCTCTCCCTCCATGTGGAGGCTAATGTCTCATATCAAAACCTAAAAAAATAAATCAAATTGGGGGCTTCAACCTGTCACTCTAAAGTCCTCTAATTCTAAATCCTTGAAAATACATTTCCCTGTTTATTTGTACTCAACCCCACGAGTTACATTCTCATTCATGAAATAAATATGTGATTCTAACCATTTGTTTACTGAGAAAATTCCATCTCGGATCTTACCTATTTTCACAACATATATTAATATCTTAATTGGCTAAATCAAGAAGTAAATATAGTGCAAGGTTTTGAATCATCACAACTTCTTCCAATGTTGAAGTCTAATACCTCACACAACTTCCTTTAAACATTTAATCACATATCATTTTAAAGAAAATGATAAATAAAACTACTCAAAATTCATGGAGAAAATACGACCATACAAGAGTTTAAAAGTAGAAATCATGCACACAAACAAGAAATCTAAATTATAAACCAAGTGTAGTCACAAAGATAAACAATTATCTCAAATTATCTCCACCAATGTCTTGAAGTTACTTTGAATTCTCTTACATATCTCACAATACAAGCTAACACTCCAAATAAAATAAAATAAAATAAAATAAGGTGACCGGTGGTGGGGGAGATGGGCGGCGGCAAGGTGAATGTGAACTTTTGGTGGGTGGTTGCTGGCCTCCTCTCCTGGAAAATCTAAGTCTTTTCTTATAAAAATCCAAGGGGTCCCTTAGTATCTTTTCAAAAAGGTGTCTCCATTCAATGAATCTTCCAAAAGCTGTCTCCTCATAAGCCAATTGAATGAAATTTCATGTCCATGAGCTATTCCCAACGTTTTCATCAAGGGTTGCTTGAAACACCTCTTCAAAATTCTGCTCCAAATAATATTTCTTCAAATATCTAACTTTGGCGTTTAAGTGGGGAGTACTTGGAGCTTAGGTACAGAGCCTCTGGCCCTTAGATAGGGATCTGGGCGCTTAGGCGCCCCAGTTTACTATGTACATTTCTTCACTTTTGCTCCAAATTTGACCCTTTTTCACTCCTTTTAGCATTTTCCATCCATTTGATTGTACCTACAAGAAAAACACAAAAATACATTTCATTAAAGCGCAATATCAGAAAAATAGGTATAAAAATCTATATAAAAATACTATATATTTTAAGTGTATCAATAGCTCAAAAACATAATATTTAAACTATATAAAACTTAAGTAAGAAAAACAGGTCGAAATTCTTTTAATGTTACTAAAGAAACTATGTTTACGACATTAATCTCTAAATTTTAAAGTTAAACTTAATAAAATAAAACTATGTTTTGTGACAAAGAGTTAAAATTTAAAGTATCCTTCCCCTTAGAGCAAGGTTATAGTCAATGAATTATCAAATTGAAGAAAATTGTATTGTGTCAAATAATAGCACTTATCTTCTTTATCCTTTTTACAAGCGATAAAGAACATTAGCTAATAGAGGGTTTAGTCACTAAATCTACTATTAGACTGGAAAGATACTAGCTCTCACTCCAGATTTCTCATGTTTCACTCGAGTAAGGGCTAACATCTTGCTTTAGTTCCAAAACACCTGGAGCAAATTGGGGATTTTAGTTTATGACCCTAAAATCTGCAATTCTACACCGATCAATGAATATTTTGTTATTTATTTGCAGTCAACCCCATGGATTACATTCTCATCCATGAACTCGAATGTGATTCTTGCTTTATTTTAGAAAGGATAGCCCACTCAAATCATATGCTTCATAATAAAATTTAAAAGTTCAATTGGCTAGATAGAAAAGTAAATGAAGTTCAAAGTTCAACTCATCACATTTATTAAATTAAAATATTGCACAACAATTTTGATTCTTTACATGATCATATCTTTTTTGTAGGGAGAAGGAAAAAAGAAATCTACTCAGAATTCATGAGGAAGATTCAACAAAAAAAGGATTTTATTCATAAAAACAAGTTTACAAAATGAGAAAGAAAAGTAAAGCACTTTAACTCAGTCTTCTAAGCATCCCTAATATTGGCTAGAGAACTTCATTAGTAAAGATGCTAATACTTTAATATAAGTTTAGAAATATACTTAATCCTCTTTCCTTAAGTTTATTCAAGTTAAGTCAATTTTTGATTAGGCATCTCAGCAAGCTTCTCGTCACATATATTTTACATTTTGCTTTTCCTTTTTTTTGCCTCTTAGGATCATTTTCAATCATTTCTTTTATTTTCTTTTTCATATGAGGATTACTATATCTGGATAGCCGTTAATGATTTTTAACCTCACCATCCTCTTCTTAAGGTTAGAAACTTCATACATGTCTTACTTTTAAATGCATATTAGTTTTGAAAAAGATTATTCTTAAAGTCTCAATCTCTTTATTTTATATAACTCCAAGACTCTCTTAATATTTCAAAAATACAATGTCCTTTACTTTAAAAAGTAAACACATAACCTTATACTCTCGTACTAAATATCTTAACTTTTAGAGCTAACCTTCATTATTAAGGGTCTTTACTTAAGTCTATAATCATATTTACAAAATTAGAAAATATAGTTATCTTCATGTTGACCTCTGATGCCAAAAGTTATGTTAAAAATAATTTTAAAAATATAGTTCATTGAGCACAAATAAAGTTTAGTTTCTTTTAATAAAAATATTTCTTTACCGCAAGCATAAATTTTTAATAGGTAAAGCATTTCATACAAAAAAAATGTTGGTAGAAAGAAAACGATAAATGCATTAAATAAAACTACCATGTAGAAGGATTTGAACTTGTAACTTTGCATGTACCAATTAAAACAAATAGGGTATAAAGCTTTATGTAAAACATGGTATATAAAAAATATTTTCTAAGTAAAGGAGAGTTCTAAACATATACAATAAATTGCAAAAATTAATAGTACTAAAATGAAAACAAACAATCTACATCTACACATAAAAAGTTTAACTCCAGTTTATAATATACATGTTTTAAAAATAAAGTTCACTTAACTAACAAAGATAAACAAAATAAACTACATTAAACAGACATGATAGTAAACTATTGATCATCATTCTCATCCTCAACAACTTCATCTTCTTCTTCAAAATCATGTTCAAGCTCATAAGGTGTAAAGCGGGGACAGGTAGGTAATTATACATTATGATCACCCCTCAAATAATTTTTGATAGCCTACTTATAAGAAATCTTGTAATCAACTTTCCTCTGAATATACTCATCATTATGATAATTACGATCCTCCATAGTTCTCATGTGATTTCAAAGAGTCAAAATATCACCTTGTTGAATAAGTACTTGGTCGATAACGCTTTCTAGAGAATTAGTGCAAGATGTAGAAGGTCTAGAAGCTGAAGTAGAAGATATATCACTAACTTGATGTCTAGGATGTAACTTGTAAGTATGAACACTGAGCTTACTAAAAGGTTTAAGAGGCTGTAATAATTCTTCAAATCTATCAAAACCCACTCTTGATTAGTCACATAAAGTAAAAATTAAGGCTTGGTATCCTAAAACTCAAGTAGTGCCACCTCTAGAACAATTATGGGCATTTCAATAAATGAGAGCACCGATGTTTACACTCTTCATTTGTTTAATAAAAAAATTCATAGTAGCTCTCTCTTTCGTAACTTCACTAAGATGATTTGTTGGAAGGAGTCGAGGAGAAATAATAAAATGTTAAGTTTTTGATTGAGCATTTAACTTAGAAGTAAAGAAGTTTACCTTACTATTATTCTTTATTTTCCAAACTCCTCTTCCAATGTTCAGAGAGGCAATAATTTCATCTAGTGTCAAATTTGATGTATCGAATGCAGAATATTCATGATGAAACTCATTTCTCAATTGATATAGTGGATTAATTCTTTCAGGGGAGAATTCAACAATCTTACCACGCAGAAACAGTTGATCATCCAAAGCTTCTAGGAGGTTTGCTTAAAATTCTCAGACGATTAAGATAACTGCTACAGTCTTGAAATAGCAAGAGGTTTCTCAATTTCTCACTAAAATCAATCCTTCAATAGAACTTCCAGGATTGTTGAAAGCTTGCTCCTGAATAAGTTTCCTTAACATGAGTTGGGTATATTGATACTAAGCTTTGATGTTCACAAATTTTATCGTGTCACATGCCACTTTTCCCTTCGTCTTCCACATTTTAAGAGCCATAAAAATTCTAAAAATTCAAAACATTTCCACATAAATTCACAATGAAGATAAAGTAGACTCCTATAATTTAAATCATTGCTAAGAAACTTCACATAATGGATGCTTCACTAGATTTCTCCAAAAAAAATTTAATTTGCGGTTTTCACATAAGGTAGGAGAAATCCATGACTAAAATAAAAAATTTCTAGGTTAAATGGAAACTCTTATCAAGAAAAGTTGAAATCTAAGAATATCATGCTCCAAAATTGCCTCAAATCCAATTATTTGGAAGCCCTAAGAATCTTTTCACCTTTAGTCGCAATATATGAGACGAACCAAAGCAGAAAAATGTTGTCACTATTCATTTTCGTAACTTTTAAGGGTTCTTCCGATTTGGCGTCTAGGCATTGGCTTTAACATTTGTTGACCTCACTTTTGGTTTGGGTCTAGTCTCTTAGAAGCCTAAGATCTAGTCATAAGACATTTCTGCTGACTATTCTAGAGGACTAGTGATGGCACTCTAACCTTTAGAAATTCTAAAACTTTTCTTTGCTCATCTTGAAGTTCCAGATGTTGGTCCTAACCTCTAACACATAGTAGGTGGAGCTAATATGGAGGAGCTCAAAAGGAGTCCCCATAGGACTATCTAGCTATAGGATTGACACTGGGTGATGTTGTCTTGGTTAGTCTCAAACACACATACACTTGATACCCCTCACTTACACTCACAATCTTAACACTTGACCAAATATGCTTAGTTGATCCCTTACTCTTTTTTTAGAAACTCATCTGGATGGTCCCCTAAACATTACCTCTAAGCTAGGGTTTGGCTAAGACCAGCAAATGGATGATCCAAAGTGAGGTTTACCTTGGTCTCATGGCTCATGAAGGGTAATTTCATGATTGACATCCTACCGAACCTCGATTTTACCTAAATACCAAATTTTAGCTTTTTGCCGCTAAACTTTCCCATAATTACCAAATTACCCTTGACGCCCTAAAATTCTTAAAATTGCCCAAACCACCTAATTTTTTCCAAAAATCACCCCAAACACTTTTATACCATCCAAACAACCCAAAATACCATAATTTTTCAATATTACCAAAATACCCCTATGTTTTCCAAAATTACCAAAATGCCCTTGGTGGCCCAAATTTCTTAAAAACCTCCAAAATCATTTCAAACACCCCCAAAAACAATATTCACCACTCATGAAATCTAATTTGACTACTTTTACCAATTTTGACCAAAATCCCAATTTTGTCCTTTAAGGCTCAATTACCCCAATTCACCTCCAATTTCCACCAAATTGATCCCATAATTCCTCAATTTCAACTCTAGGGTGGTTACATGAATGACAACAAACCCTAAATTTGGATCATCTATACCCTATGGCCACCACATTGACCTTTTAGTCAAAACTGACACCCAATTGGTCAACTTTGGTCAAAATTGGTAAAATTGAACCATTTGGCCATCCCAAACACCAAATTAGTAAAATTGGACCATTCGGTCAACCCAAATGCCAAATTGGTCAAGTTGGACCATTTGGTCAACCTAAACACCAAATTGGTCAATTTTGACCATTTGGTCAACCATACACCCCGTTGGTCAAATTTTTTGTCAAAATGGTCAATCTTAGACCTAATAGTCACCACAATGACCATTTGGTCAACCCTAAACTTTGATGATCACCATATGATCAAGATGTGGCCATATGATCAATTTGAGCACCATGGTCAACTTTTTGGTCAACATAATCAAACAAAATTATGTTACTAAATCTAATACCCCTATTAGTGACTCAACCATCACAAGGTCAAATAAGTCATCATAGTTAAACTTAGGATCTAGTTGGCCAACCTAGGTCAACATGGTCAAACCCAAACTAGAATATCAAATCCAATGACCCCATGACTAATTTAACCATTATATACCCTGGAATTTAACTTGTCAACCTTGGTCAATCTTGGTCAATTGGTCAAACTTGCTCAAATTCATTATTTTGGTCAAAATTTGGCCTTTTTATCATTTTGTTTTATTATCTTTACTAATAATTATTTAGTTGATTAAAGAGAGTGAAATTCATGATCATTAAACCTAAGATTTAAGCCCAAAGTCTTATTTTAAGCTCAAGGCAAGTCAAAACCATCGGAACCATTCATGATTTATACGTAAAGCCTAAATCTAACTCATAGCCTAATGAAACCCACCATGACATGAATTACCTACTTAAAACCCATAAGCCTACAAATTTTGACCTAAATCAAAGGGTATCATGAAGTCATTATGAGAGAAGGTTTTGAGTCATTCTTCTCCAAATATCTATCTAATGTTTTAAGCTGAGGTGGATGTGTTCAAGCTAACTCATCCATGGGTCCCTCTAAACCTCACCTTCCCCCCAATGGAAGGTAGCCAAAATCATGACCAAATCCTTGCCTTAATGAGAATCCATCATGGAAGACCTAGGGAAGCTCAATCATGGCTATCCTCAAGCCATAATCTTATCTCCAGCCATCATGAGCTTCCTCCATCATCTTCCAATAAAACTTCAAGCTTATTCAAGGCCTCTAATAGCTATTTAAAGAGTAAACCTGAGACCCCCATAGAAAGAGATCTATTCACAAACCTCCACTCCAAATAATTAACAAAAAAAATTTTCCTCGTCCTTTAAGCATATGATTCCCCTTAGTTTCATTCTATGAAACTCACTAAGTTGTCTTAATTTCACACCTAAAAAACTGGACAGTTTTTAGGTTAGCACAAAACCCTTCAAACCTTCAATAAAACTACCACAATACCATCACTGAATCTCTCAAAGAAGATTCTAATCAAAATTAGCTCTTCTCGAGTGCTCCAAGCTAGTACTAGGTGAAACCGTGAGAGCTTTTCACCAAGGACATAGCCAGACCCAACCTCACTTCAAATTGAGAAAGGGATAAGCTTCACATGCACTAAGCAAAAGTTTTCATGAAACCAAATTGAGGTCACACCTCTTGGGACCAGGTATGTGATGCAAACCTTAATTCTACGCTCAAATTTCAAACATTTTGATATAAACTTTCACACCATTACTAAGTAGCCTTATGGATGTGTTCATTATGATGAGATGAAGCTTTTGGAATAATTTTCATGAAGTTTCATCAAGAATCGAACAAGAAATTGAGTCTGGAACATGAACGGCTCTCTATTAATCATCCTACATGGATGATGAACCGATAACGTCCATTTTTGTTTATTGAAAATGGACAGTTGTGATTCGTTCAAACCACAGAATCGTCCAAATGAATTGGAAGAAACGGCAGGCTACGCAAGTTGCCTGCATGGAAATCCCAACCAAATAGATGACTTTAGAGTTCAACAGATCTGATTATTCATCAGCTGTCGCGTCAGATAAATAAGAAAATAATGATTTTCTTATTTAAGTAAATACAAAAAACCTTAAAAATTCATAACTTTGCATAGAAAAAACATTAAAAAAAATCCCTGGATTCATAAAAATGAGACAAATATTATGAGACTAAAATCGTAAATTAATAAATTATATTTAATTTTTAAATAATTATTTACTCTTAGGAGTAACTTAATTATTAAAAATTATTAATAAATTCAAAAGTAATGAAATTTTCAGAGAATGATTTTTTCACACTTTGGGATATTCTGTAATTTTTCCAAGGATAAAATAAATCTCTAAAGCAAAATTTATTAATTTCTATTATATTTTGTAATTATTTAAAAAAAAATTAAAAATATGAAAGAGATTGAAAATTAAGGTTTGAGATGGGTTGAAAATTTAAGATGACAATTTTGAACCCTAAAATGATAATATTTAACCTTCTATAAAATTTAAAATGACATCTTGCCTCTTAGGTTTGGAATTGTAAGGTTTTAAATTTACACTTAAAACCTCAAAAATCTTTTAGAGCTTGACATTTACCTTGGATGATCTATATAATTGATCCAATCCTCTAGGCCTGATTTTCAAATTAGACCTAGGGTAAGTCTAAACTCTAACCAGCAATGGGTTTACTCATCTCTTCGAAACTATTGGGTTTAACCATACAAACTCAAAATCGAAACCACAAATTTTGAGTTTAATCTAAATGAACTCACATAACACTCAAGTCCAATATATATAGACTTTATTTAAAAAAAGAAAACTTTTTCAAAAAGGCTCAAATCGAACTTAGATATCAAAGTCCAATCAATGTAAACATTTCATTATTTTTGAATTTTAAATCAAACTTAGATATCAAGGTTTTGGTTAAAAGGGGATTATACCTCATTAATGTTTTGGTTAATCCCCTATTAGACCTAATTGACCTTCTTAAACCTTAATTAAATAATTAGGTCTAATCCCATATTAGACCTAATTAACCGCCTTAAACCTTAATTACATTAGGTTTAAGACAAATTAAACCCTAATTAGGTCTAATCCCCTATTAGACCTAATTATCCCTCTTAAACCTTAATTACATTAGGTTTAAGAAAAATTAAACCCTAATTATGTCTAATCATTGATTAGACCCAATTAACCCTCTTAAACCTTAATTACATTAGGTTTAACACAAATTAAACTCAATTAGGTCTAATCCCTTATTAAACATAATTGACCTCGTAAACCATAATTACATTAGTTTTAAAACAAATAAAACCCTAATTTGGTCTAATCCCCTATCAGACCTAATTAAACATCTTAAACCTTAATTACAATAAGTTTAAGACAAATTAAATCCTAATTTGGTCTAATCCCCTATTAGATCTAATTAATCTTCTTAAACCTCAATTACATTAAGTTTTAGACAAATTAAACCCTAATTAGGGCTAATCCTCTATTAGACTTAATTAACTTCCTTAAACCTCAATTACATTAAGTTTCAGTCAAATTAAACCCTTATTAGATCTAATCTCCTATTAGTGCTAATTAACCTTCTTAAACCTTAAATACAATATGTTTAAGACAAATTAATCCCTATTTAGGTCTAATCCCTTATTAGACCTACTTAACCTTATTAAACCTTAATTACATTATGTTTAAGACAAAATGAACCCTAAATAGGTATAACCCCCTATTAGACCTAATTAACCTTCTTAAACCTTAATTACATTCGGTTTAAGACAAATTAAAACATAATTAGGTGTAATCCCCTATTAAACCTAATTAACCTACTAAAACATTACTTACATTAGGTTAAAGATAAATTAAACCATAATGAGGTGTAATCCCCTATTAAACCTAATTAATCTTCTTAAAGCCTCAATTACATTAGGTTTAAAACAAATCAAACCCTAATTTGGTCTAATCTCATATTTGACATATTTAACATTTTTAAACCTTAATTATATAAGACAAATTAAACCTAATTAGGTCGAACCCATATTAGACCTAACTAACTTAATTAAATCTTCATAACATTAGGTTTAATTAACAATAAACATAATTAGATCTAACATAATTTATACTTAATTAAACTTAATTAAACATTACCCACATTAGGTTTAATTAAAAATAAAATCTAGGTAGGTCTAACTTAAGTTTGACTTAATTAATATAATTAAACCTTACTCACTTTAGTCTTTATTAACCTATAAATTCTAATTAGGTCAAACCTAAATTTGACCTAATTAATCTAATTAAACCTTATCTACATTATGTTTAAATAATCCCTAAACAAACTAGGCCTAGCTTAAATTAGAATTAAAATATCCTCTAAGTCTTATTTAAATTAGGCTTATTCTTTCAACATAAACCCTTAAGTTCGGCCCATATTGAAGCTAAGTAAAAACTATCTCTAATCCTTAGGTTTTACCCAAAATGAACCCAAGTAATATTAAATTATAAGTCCTACCTACATTGGACTTAAATCATCTTAAACATTAGACTCTACTCACATTGAACCTAAACCATTTCATACCCTAAGTTCTACTTATAATGAACCTAAAACTATCTTTAATTCTTAGGTTCTACCTAATTTGAACCTAAGTAATATTAAATCTTAAGTCCTACCTAAATTGGACTTAACTCATCTTAAACATTAAGTTCTACTTACATTGAACCTAAACCAATTCATACCTTAGGTTCTACCTAATTTGAACCTAAAACTATCTCTAATCCTTACGTTCTACCCAAATTGAACCTAAGTAATATTAAATCTTAAGTCTTACATACATTGGACTTATATCATCTGAAACTTTAGGTTCTACTTACTATGAACCTAAACCATTTCATACCCTAAGTTCCACCTAAAATTGGGCCTAAAATTATCTCTAATCCTTAGGTTCTACCCAAACTGAACCTAAGTAATACTAAAACCTAATTCCTACCTACATTGTTCTTAAATCATCTTAATCTTTAGGTTTTACCTGCATTGAACTTAAACCATTTTATACCCTAGGTTCTACAAAAATTGGACCTAAAACTATATATAACCCTAGGTTCCTCCTAAATTTAACTTAAACTATCTCAATTCTTAGGTTCTAGCAACATTGACTTTAAATTTCAGGTCCGATCTCTTAGGTCTTAATTAAACTTGGTAAGGTATAACCGATAATGAGACATAAAATAAATAACACAATAAATAAAAATTAATTGATAAATGACATAAAACTCAATTTGAAAGACATTAAAACTTAAATTTGAACCTAAAAATACAACTTAAACATCATTTGGATCAACGAAGATTTCTTAAATGACGCAATATGTGGTTGCTAATAAAAATATTCTGGTCCTGGTTTAAACACCTTTCAGTCTAAATAGATTTGAATACACTATTCATCCTGGGACGACAGAGCCATAAACATCTTGACCGGGTCTTCAAAAATTAAAAATACAACCAAATAAGTTAACAATTAACATATAATTTATTGTTAACTTAGTTTTGTAGGTTTGCTGAAGAAATGAAACAAATTACACTTTAGATTTACTTTGCATGTTATTAGCGTTTGTTAACTCTGTTTTACAGGACAATATCTGAAGCAGAAATGTGAACCTCAAAACAACACAATAACAAAATGACAACAATAAAACAAAATGACAACAGCAAAACCAAACATCATAAACAAAATAAAACGACATAAACAAAACAACATCAACAATAAAAAAAAATGAAGACAAGAAAACAAAACAATGAAGCAATGACAAAACCAAACCACATAAATAAGACATAAATAAAATAAAATGACATAACACAATAAAAACAAAAAGACATTAACAAAAAACAAACGACAAAACAAAATCGCTAGCTTAGAATCAGATCCCTAGAAATCTGTTACCCTAGGCTCAAACATTGATATTTCTTTCCTTCATCTTGACATTAAATTTCTTAGAGAACGTTAACGATAATCAATATAGAACGTTAACGATAACTATAGGAGCTTGCTCAAATAAGAGAATGAAGAACTCAGAATAGTTAATATACATATATCTCTGATTATTGAGTTTTACATGTGTTTTTCCTTATACGAGAATCTCAGGAATTGGATATCCTAGAATTTTCTCTGTAATGTTCCCCACAAAAGAAATTGTCCCTATATTTCCTTTTCTATTGTTTTCTATTTTTGTTAATCATTTTTCTTCTTTCTTTAAGTTTCTTAATATCCAAGGATCCTTCACATTATTCAAAAAAATAAATTACTTGGAGAATAGGGAAATATGATAGATAAGTAGAGTGACGACTCCTAAAAAAAAATAACGCGAACAATCAACATTCGACATGAGAGAATTGTCGGCGATGGCAGCAACGAGATTCCGGTGACGACAATTTCATGTTCACCATCATTTCTTAGATTAAAATTACATCAACAAAAAATACCCTAAAAAGGTTTAATATGATTTGAGAACGCAAAAATATAGAGTTACATTTTTCAAATACATAAGCTCCATTTATTCCACTACTGTGGTGAAGCAAACAAACAAACCTCAAAGGTATTTTAACTATGGTTTGAAGGCCATCTTGTTCAACTCTAATCAAAAGTGGTAAGACGAAAACTAAGCTTTGAACTCCCTCTAGGAACGAAAATGTATAGAAAAGTTCTTTAACCTATAGGTTTCCTCTAATATCAGTCCAACATTGATTTCTACTCCTAAACTTGAAAGGCTTTTTGTGGATGGAGAGAGAGAGAAAGGTTTAGAAGCTCATTAAGGTGGCGTTAAGATTACTCTTGCCTCACCGGACTATAATAATGAAAATCATAGGTTAATTTTATTTAAACAACATTATGCAATACCTTCTAATTTGAGTATTACGACTTTTATGGGCTTCATTGAAGCGACAGGAAAGCCGAAATCATAGAAATATATTAGTAGCGTTCGCAAGAGGTTTTGATTTTTGTAGATATTGTTTGAAGCAGGAATAGAATTTTCTTTTTTACTTTAATTCATTCATAGACTATATTTATCTTAATTTTTTTTTATTTAGAGTTTTGAATGAAACTAATATATACACGAGAGATTAATATGAGAGATTCAAGCATTTACCATCCACAAAACTAATCCATCAACTGGCTACAACTAGAGCTTGACACCACTTTGCCGACCAGAAAGATTTTATCGTGTCGTTATTCACTTCAATGTAAGAACAAACCCTTCCAAAATTTCTCAATAACCAGACAACAAGGGTGGAAGGTCGGTATGCCTCTAAGAAAAGAAATTGGGTGCATTGGTTGAATCCAACTGGATTTTGACCGGTTAGTTAAGGAGAGTAATAGTGTGGGATATATGACATCGTCAAATATAGTTTCATGATTTTCAGTTTGTCCCTTTAATAATTAAAAAAATCTTTATGTTAAATAATGTGTATAAATTATAATTATTCACAATGTTATTAGCTAAAATTTATATTAACAGTTTTTTTTTCATTCTTCTAATCACCTTCACCAATGCCGTAATAGCTTCCTATCAAGCAACCATACTTTTAACAATACTTTAAATTATGATCTAATTTTTTTTTTCATTTTAAATGATTTCAAAGTTTTTTGTTCGATATATTCTATCACTAGAATAATATAGAAAAGTATTTCATTAAATTATTCAAATGCAATCTGCAGATTTGCAAAGTTATAGTACAAATGCTTAAAGTTATAAGATATTCGAACAGCAATAATAAACAATGATTAATTTTCTTCGAAAAAAAAAGCGCAGTATTTTCTAATTTGAGTATTACAATTTCTATTCAAAGAAAGTAGCCCCCATAGGAGGTTTGAATGAATGATGGCTGTAACTATTGTTCGAAGCAGGGTTGGGCTGACAGAATTATTTTATTCGTTAATACATTAATGAAATTATATTTATTTTATCTTATTGTATTTTATTTGAAACTTGAACAAAAACAAAATTTCCATTATTCCATTAACTGCTCACACCATCAACTAATCCATCAATAGGAAAAACTTTGACACGTCATAGCCGACCAAAAAAGATTTTATTCCGTCGGCATCAGCATAAATGGAACATCAAATCCATTCAAATTTTCTTAATGGCAAAGGCAACGCCGGCCTCCGCCCCTCATCAGAAAAACTAACATTAAGAAAAATGCATCCATAACAGATTTGTTACATGTTTGCAAACCGCTGCAATTTCTTGCATCCGAAGCATGTAAATTAGAACGTGTTCAATTTTTGGTTCTCCCTTTGAAAGAAGCGCTTCATATTGTAAAAATATCCCAGCCCTATTTATTTTAATCCCCAATAAAGCAAATTTATTAATCTCTTTGCTTCGTCCTTTCCTATTTTAAGTACGTAAAATCTTTTAGATTTAAGTTGCCACGATGCTGCTGGAGCACCACCACAAGCATCATCATGAAAACATATTCCACCAGCATAAGGAGAGAAAATGATAAGTTTTCAACAGATGACTTCAAGAAGGATGAGAAGCATGATGGAATGGAGAAGTCTTTTGGATATGACAAAGGTTAAAAATTTATGGAAGAAGCTTCATTCTTATTATCACCTTAACTTGCCTTGATACAAACTCAAAGACTCTACCCCTATTTATACTAATGACACCTCCTAACATAATGACTAGGATTGCGCCATCACAATTCCAATCCAATTGTTACAAATAATTTCATACCTACCATATAATAATTCCATGCTTACCACACCTATCACACAATAATTTCATACATACCACATATTCTACAATAAACTTCTAGAAAATAATCTTTATCTAAACAACTAAAACCAAGTTTATATTTCAACGCCCCCTCTTAAAGTTGATTTTGTGACTCCAGAAAAACTTCTCATTTTAATAAAGTCCTCACTCTTGAGTGGTTTGGTAAAAATATCTGCAACTTGATCTTGAGACTTCACGTACTGCATTTATATCTTCTTTCTTTTGATGCATTCTCTGATGTAGTGATAGTGGATATCAATGAGTTTGCTTCTATCGTGGAAAACTGAATTCTTTGCTAGCGCGAATATAAACTTGTTATCGACATAAATCTTGATCGCTTCTTCTTGTGGTAAACTTAACTCCTTTAATAGATTTTGTCTCCAAATTGCATGACAAACACATAAGATTGCAGTCACGTACTCTGCTTCGTAAGTAGAAAGAGTGACAATTGGTTGTTTCTTTGACATTCAAGTGAAATCAGTGTCTCTTATGAAGAACACGAACCCTGCAGTGCTCTTTCTATCATCTATGTCTTCAGCCCAATCACCGTCGCTATATCCTACAAGCTTGAAATTGTTGGATGATGAGTAAAATAAGCCAAAATCAATTGTACCTTTGATATAGCGCATTATTCTTTTAGCAGTCTTCAAGTGGGTAACAGTCGGAGTCTCAATGTAGCGACTAACAAATCCAACAGCATAAAGAATAGTTAGTCGTGTGCATGTCAAGTAGCGCAAACTTCCAACCAAACTCTTGAAAAATGTTGGATCAATTCTTTTTCCATCATCAAACTGTAATAGCTTGACTCCACATTCTACAAGGGTTTTTATAGGTCGGCTATTCTCAATTTTAAATTTCTTCAATATCTCCCTTGCATAACATTTTTAAGAGATGAAGATCCCATCTTCGGTTTGCTTGACTTCAATGCCAAGATAGCATTCCATGAGCCCAATATTTTTCATTTCGAAATCCTTTGCCTTCGTTTCTTTGAAATTTTCAAACATGCTTGGATTGTTTCCGGTGAAGATCAAGTCATCGACATATAAACAAACAATCAAGACATTTCATCCTCATTCTTGATGTAAACGATATGCTCATAAGGACACTTCATGAAGCCTTTCTCTTGTATATACTTGCCTATTTGGCTATTCCATGCTCTTGGTGTCTGTTTTAGCCCGTATAGAGTCTTTTTTAGCTTTACAACGTTATCTTCTTACCCTTTAACTTCATATCCTAGTGACTGCTTATTGTAGACTTTTTGTTCAAGTATTCCATTCAAGAAAGTAAATTTTACATCTATTTGATGTATTCTCCACTTATGTTGAGCTGCAAAAGAGATGATTAGTCGAATAGTTTCTAATTGTGCAACAGGGGCAAATACCTCATCATAGTTGATCTCTGTTCTTTGACTGTAACCTTCTACCACCAATCTTGCCTCGTATCTTTCAACTTCTCCTTTAGAATTCTTCTTCGCTTTGTACACTCACTTCACATCAATTACCTTATGTCCTTTAGGAAGTGAAGCTAGCTCTCATGTGTCATTCTTCTCGATTTCCTTGATTTCTTTATCCATTCCATCTTTCCACATCTTGCTTTGTTTGGCTTCTTAGAAGTCTATGGGTTCACCATAGGAAAAGAGACAAAAAGAGTAAGATTATCTTGATTCATAGTTAACTGATAAAGTTCCTCTAATCTTCTGAAGTGTGGTACTCTTTCACTTGAACTTTATCTTCAAGTTGATCACGACGAGTTGCTTTGATTACTTGTAGTTAATGTTGTTTGTGGAGTAGTAGGCTCTTCTCTTGCTTGCTCGATCCTTGGCTCCTCTACGTCTTCTTCTTCAAAGTGTGGGAAAAAGTTGTAGCCCTCAGCATGTAGTCCCCAGTCTCATTCTCCTCCTTCATCGAATATGACATCTCTACTGATGGTTGTCTTCCCTGTATTTGGATTGTATAACTTATAGCCTTTCGAGTTGTTGTCGTAACCAATGAAAATGAACTTCTCTCTCTTATCATCCAGCTTACTTCTTTTCTCGTCGGGTATGTGTACATGAGTTATGCATCCAAAAACTTGTAGATGAGAGATGTCAAACATCCTTCCACTCCATGATTCTTGTGGTGTCTTTCCCAACACACTTCTTGTTGGTGATTTGTTAGCCAAAAAAACAGCACATGCAACCACTTCTGCCCAAAACTCCTTCGGTAATCTCTTGCTTTTTAACATGCTCCTTGTCATGTTGAGGACGGTTTTATTTTTCCTTTCTGCTACTCTATTTTGTTGGGGGGATCTTGGAATAGTTAGAAGTCGATGTATTCTGTTGGCTTCAAAAAATTCTTAAAATTCTTTTGAAGTGAATTCTCCTCATCGATCAGATCACAGAGCTTTGATCTTAAGACCACTTTCTTTCTCTACATCTGCCTTAAACTTCTTGAATGTTCCAAAAACTTCAGTTTTTTTTTAAAGAAATATACCCATGTTTTTTGTGAAAAACATCTATGAAGAGAAGAAAATAGTTGCTCTTACCGACTGAGCTTGGTTTTATTGGACCACAGATATCTTTATGTATAAGCTCAAGAGGCTTTGGGGGCTTTGAACTTGACTCCCTTGGAAAGCTTTTCCTAAAGTGCTTTCCGAGTAAACATCCTTCATATAATTGATCAAGGTGGTTGATGCATGGTAATCCTCTCACCATCTCTTTCTTTGAAAGCAATTCTAGTCCTTTGAAGTTGAGATGGCCAAATCTACGATGCCAGAGCCAAGAAGCATCTTTATGATAGGTCTTCAGACGTTTGGCAATATCATTTTGAATGTTGAGTGAGAACATTCTATTTTTAGGCATTGACACCTTAGTAATCAAGTTACCAATATTGTCTTTTAAGAAGAGAGTATTTTCTTTCAAGTGAATATCATATCCTTTCTCCAAGAGTTGCCCTAAACTCAAGATGTTGCTCTTCATATTCGACACAAAGTAAACATTAGAAATAAATTGATGCTTCCCATTTTTCTGATGGATGAGAATGTTACATTTACCTTTCAGTTCTATCTTGGAATCATCTCCAAAGGACACATTGTCGCTTACTGATTTGTCAAGCTCTACGAACATGCTTCGTCTTCCACGCATATGGCTTCTTGCACCAGTGTTCAGGTACCATGTACTATCTTCCCCTCTTTCATTGTCCTTATATGCTAGAAGTAGAGTGTCATCTTCTTTTTTTTTTCTTCTATATAGTTGACTCTTTCATTAACTTTGTACTTAGGTGCTCTGCATTATTTCGCATAATGCCTGAACTTATTACAATTATAGCACTTGATTTGAGATTTATCATATCTCGAGTTTGAGGGCCCTCGACCACGTCCTCTTGTAGATCTTTCTCCTTTCTCATAGTTATTATTGGTACTTCATCCTGGGTTGCTAAGATGACCTCGTCCTTGTCCACTACTTCTTCCCTATTGGCTTCTAATGTTGTTGAAGCTTTCATTTTTCTGAGTTGATTGGAGATTTGTCTTGAGAAGTTGTTCGGCAATCTCTTCATTCATCTTCTTCTTTTCTACATGGGCTTGCAATTGAACCCAGAAGTTGCTCTATCGTCATGGTTGTAAGTCCTTCGTCTCTTCGATAATGGTTGTGATACTATCAAATTTTGAATCTAACAATCGAAGAATCTTTTTCATGATAGTCAAATCTTCTAACTTCTAACCATTTATTTTTATTTTATTTGAAATGGTAATGACTCTAGAAAAGTAATTGGAGACCAACTCGCCTTCTTTCATATGCAAAACATCAAATTGGCTTCTTAAAGTTTGAAGTTGTACATTTTTAACATTCTCTTCTCCCTTATACGAAACCTCGAGCTTCTTCCATGCTAGGTTGGCTGAAGTAGCACTTGATATCTTCTCAAAACCATCTTCATCTAAAGCATGATAGCTGTGGAAGAGAGCCTTATTATCTCACTTTCACAATTCTCTTAAGCTATCCTTTTGTGTTGTGGATAGGGCAGACTCATTGTAGCCTTTCTCCACAACCTCCTAAACATCATGCGCTCCAAGGAGTGCCTTCATCTTAATACTCCAATTGTCATAGATTCTTTCCTTATGCATCGGAAGTTGGAAGGAAACCATGCCACCGTTTGTCATTGCTCTATAAAAGAACCTTTAGGCTTTGATACCACTTAGTTAGAATGGAGAAGTCTTTTGGATATGACAAAGGCTAAAAATTTATGGAAGAAGCTTGACTCTTATTTATCACCTTAACTTGGCTTGATACAAACCCAAAGACTCTACCCTTATTTATACTAGTGTCACCTCCTAAATTAATGGCTAGGATTGTGTCACCACAATTCCAATCCAATGGTTACAAATAATTCCATACCTACCACATATTCTAGAATAAGCTTATAGAATTAAGCTTTATTTAAACAGTAAAACCAAGTTTATATTTCAACAAAGCATCACAAACGCATGGAGCATCTCGGAAAGCTCGGAGCAATGGCCGCCACTGCCTATTCACTTGTAAGATTTTCTCGTTCTTCTTTTTTGGTCATGTCAAAAGTTTTTGGTCATCTCGCCTTCGCATGAGAACATAGATTAGTACTGGAGCGAAGGTTATGATGGTCTACAAAACATATTATTTATGTTAAATGTCCTCAAATTCTATTTTTAATCAGGTCGTTGGTTGCATGCATGGTTTGCAAGTGTTTGATTCATTATTTGGTTATAGTTTTATTTGATTTGGTTATTTAATTTGGATTAATTGTTATAATTAATGGATTTCATTTTTTATTTTTTAATTGTTGGTAAATTTTGCACAGATTCACTGAGGCATGCATGCTCTGTCAACTAATTATGCTTTTAGTAGTATTCTATTTTCAGGCTGAATGAAGAACAATTAATTAT
Organism: Phalaenopsis aphrodite; assembly: GCA_003013225.1. Lineage (NCBI taxonomy): Eukaryota > Viridiplantae > Streptophyta > Magnoliopsida > Asparagales > Orchidaceae > Phalaenopsis > Phalaenopsis aphrodite. The sequence goes on from NEWO01000560.1 coordinate 262,331, forward strand.
TCATCACAATTTCATAAGTTAATTTATTTATTATGATCAAATTTATATGTGTCAAAAAGCCTCCAACATTACTGTGGGACCATCACAGTTGTAATAAGAAGAAAGCCTTAACATCACCTTTTGTAATAATAACATTATGAGCATCTTTTCTATTATTTTCTTATCTTTCGGAAGCAACGGAGAAACAATAACTTGGAGCAAAAAACTAAGTTTCTTTCATGGTTAAATATTGAAATTTAATAACTATTTCACTTTATAATATACATCATTTAAATTTCCCTTAAATGATAATATTA
>NEWO01000560.1:322856-333397 GCA_003013225.1 Phalaenopsis aphrodite
TTAATAAATTTCTAAATTATTAAAATTTGGAAGTTTATTAAAATAAAATGAACCTAGGGCTTAGGGGTATGACTTTTGAAGTCAACAATTAATCAGATTGATACCCCTATTTTTGTTTTTAAATAAAATTCAAATCATGAATTATGACCACCTAAAGCTTAATCTTTTCAAAACTAATTAAGACACTCACCTATGTCTTAAGAGCTTAGTAGTGACTTAGGCTAAATCAAGTTTCATTTAAATAAGGATTAAAAAAGTAAACATCATTTAAAATTAAAACACTTTCAAACACTACAAGCCCAATTGTAACCAAAATTTGGTTGTGTTCCAATAACACTAACTTGCCTCTTCAAGAATCTTCACCTGTATAATTGTTAAAATTAAATTAGAGATGATAATTACCTTACTCTTAAGGATAATTGAGACATCAATGTTCATTGAGCATTAGGGTGTTTTATAGGATGAATTATTAAACAACATAACAAGTTTAAAAGAACTCGTGATTTTCCACCAGGCAGCGAGTGAGTAGCACGGACCTGCTTCTTTCTCTAGATCTATTGGATACCTCCGAGATCTACTAAACTTAATATATTTTGCTTGACAACATCATCCCTAATTAAACTCCTAAGGTCCCCTAAGATATGACCTAGGGTTAGGTAGGTCCTCAAAATTTTACTTCCCTATCTCATATAAACTGCCTTAACATGCTTTTTGAGTTTTTCAGGTGGTGGAACGAGAAGACTCGCCAGGTACGCTTTTGAGTGTTGTCTTTCTTATACTTTCACACTATGCTTTTATACCTACAGATATGCATGGTAAACAACGATGTCACCTTGCATGAAAAATAAAACTACCAGGATAGCCACAAAACCAAAACCAAAACAAAAAACTAAAATCAACCAAGATAAAATTCACTGCCACAACATTTAAAATATAAAACAACTCAAAATTTAATCACAAACATCACACAAAACTACAAATCGCAACTAAATTAAGATGTCTCTATCGAATGATCGAGAATCCCTTGGAGGAGGTAACCTACGGTTGCTAACGATGCTTCTCACAGTTTAAATGAAATTATGGAACTCATTAAGTTGAGTTTAGTAAGTTTATTTAAACTAAGTGAATCCAATAGAAAATAGTGGTGTCGGAACGAGGGAACCATACGATCCTAACCGATGTCGCTCTAATCAAATTTAATATGACCCCTTAAAATTTAAAGAGCTTCAACCATAGGGTCACTTGATTTGACATCATAACTTGACACACTAGAAAACTCAAACTCATCGCGGCAAGGAGCTTGGAGCTAGCATGGTGGGCGGCAAAACCATCTTCAACAGTAAAACCGTTCCTACAGGATATTTGTGTGATAGTTTCACACAAATGTAAGCCCTAACTAATAAAATTGGCAGGATGAAACACTTAACTAGTTCTCCTCAAACTGAAGCCAAACATTATGATAGCTTGGGAAGTCACCGAGGTTCTCCTCTATATCCATGACATCCTTTAGCTCTTCCTACTTTGGACTCTACAACAAAATGTTCCAAATTTGAACCAATCCCCTTTCACACCTTTACGTCCGATCTCATTGGAAAAACCTACCCTTAGGAACTCTTTGAAGATAATATTTCCTGATTCTTATGGAGAGTCTTCTTAAGTGACTTTGGTCATTTAAGATGTAATTAACTATAGGGCCTTACCCTTATAGGAAGCATGTCTGAACCTAGCTTAATATAAATGTTATTTAATTTTTTATATTAAATAGGGAAACTTGTCGGCAAATACAAAGGTTTCTCAGACCAAATAGATGTCATATATTCCTTAGTTTATTTGATTGAGCCTCATCCTCAAGTCTCGTGTTTATCCTTCGGGACAGATACATGATTTGAGGTACAACACACTTTCATTTAAACTATAACTGTTTGATTTCATATTTTTCTAAAACTAAATATATATGTCATTTAAAACGTCCTTCCGAAGCTGGCGACGAGATTTTGATTTTGGTGACTGACAGTTTCTTACGAGCAACTTCCCCCACAAAAAATAGTCTCGACAACTTCTGGCGACTCCGATGGGGACAAATTTTTCTCTCCATTCAAATCAATAAATATTATCTTAACACATCAGTAATGTGTCCATGTGCCTCTTGGACAAAATTACCCTTCTTTCGTTGGCGTACTTTACCTAATTCTGTCTTGGGAAGGTACGACTAACTCCTTGGACTTCAGGACTAGCTGTTCAACCATCATTGATCAGAGGGGTTCAGAAGGCCATTAAGGACTCTTTAAATTTTCTTGTGGGGTCGGATCCCCAATAGGTGTGTCGGTGGACTAGTTCCACTTAGGCATTGTCTACCACTAAATGGGTCCTGCACTGGGTCCTAAAATACTTACATCTCCCTTCCAAATTTGATTTGCTATCTTGCAAGTTAAACCAAATCGTGTTGTGCTGCGTGCACTTTGAAATTTTCTTATATTAATTAAATTTTACACTTTTTCTTAAACAAGATTTTAAAATACTCATAAATTAAGACCCACCTGGTCTACAGATCAACCTCTACGTTCAGTGCTTGCACTAAAAATTACAAGGTTTTTTGTCATATAGCTAACCCTGAAACTTTTTGTCTTCAAGCCTACTGCATGGCCACCTAACGGTGACCTTTTCCTGCAACCTGCTAAAGAGCCATGAAGCCCGTAACCTCGCTCCTACCATTAAATTTGGAGCTAAATTTGATGATCTCGAGGTCATTCTCGGAAAAGCCTCATTTATGGTAATGAATATTGCCGCTCCGGAAATACAAGAACCATCTACAGAATTCTGTCTAAACTGCCTTCAAGACTTCCTTACTTGCAAGAAGTCTAAAACAACTGCCATCACGGCACCCGCCAAACCTGCTTGCCCTGTTGCTACTAATGGGAAAAAAGCAATGATTATTGAGGATCCGACTAAGAGATTAGCTGTCCCACCACCTATGTTTAAAATTGGATCAAGTTTAAGGACTGTACTGCTGACTCGAACTCAAAGGAGGAACAGTAACAAAAAAGTTTGGAGGGCCATTAAAGCCTAGGCTCTCGAGGAGACACCCATTGAGGAGGAGCCTCATCAAGATGAAGAAGTGTTACCAGAAACTCATCCACTCCTACGAGGGAGTAGATTCCATCCTCTGACAGATATCGATGGATATGAGAGTATCCAAAGAATCGTTACTGCATTATCATCACTTCATAGACACGTTGAGGAGAGAAAGAAGTTCACTCCTATCACTCGAGTTAGTGCAGTTTTCAGAAGGCTTGCTACCAAAAAAGGATGTTCATTAGTAGTTTCATAAATGAGTGGGAGATGCAACTTCCGCTCGCATGAAGAAGGAAATTTTGAAGGGCGTCAAATCTGCCAAAAAGTCCCACAAGACAACTGGAGTGCCACCTACTCGTATCCCCATTTGGTTCCATTTAGGGAAGAGAGTTGATACCACAATAATTACTAATCATCACACTACCACCAGGACCACAGGTCGTTGACTGGTTAAGTAAAAACTGGGTTTGAAAATCTTACCCGTCACCCATTATGGAGATATTCCTACAATCCCAAAGGCAAAGATGAGACGACTACCTGGCACTGTAGCCGGTCTACACCACGGGGAGCTAACTTTCCCTCTACATACTGATGTTTCTACTAAGACGCTCCGTCCTGAGACATCGTCGTCGAAAAAGAAAATGGTATGGGTACCCAAGGTTGCTGCACTGATACAGTCCAGTGAGCCCGCGGGACAAGAAGTGGAACCAGGGTCTGAAATATCTGACATCATCACAACAATAGCCAGTGAGAAGAAGGAAGAAGTAGAGGATGTCCATCAGGGTCCTTCGGATCTTAAAGCGATGAAGGAATCAATAGTTGAAGAGAAAGTTGAGAAACTCAGGATCAAGATTTCCGAGTTAGCTCGAGAACACGTAGTGGAAGAACCGCATAATCTTTAAAGCCAGAAGAGGTGGATAGGAAGAATGAACCAAATTATTGCCAATACCACCGGTTGCTTAGGCACACTATAGAAAAATGCTTCGTCTTTAAAGACTAGCTCAAGAGGAACCTTAAAAAAGAGAACATAACAATCCCAAAAGAATATTTAAGAGAACGTGAAGAGATACCACTACCTCCACCAATGGAAGAACCGCATAATTAAGATAAAATCAAAGGATCATACAAGATACACTACAACATGCTAGCTCATCTTAGGAAGTTGCCAACCCGATTAAGCATCTATGATGCTCTGATCCTATCAAAGGATATGAGAGAGTCTCTGGTTACAGCTTTGCTTGACCCATAAATTTTCTTAGCTCAGTTGGCCCGTACATCCTCAGATGAAGTTTGTTAGTTGAAAGAACAACCTGGGGTAACCTTCACAGATGAAGACTTGTTGTTCGGTACCGCCGACCACAATCGTCCACTCTATATCTTCGTCAACATTGACAGATTAATGTTATTTATAGTTTTAATGGATCCTGGAGCCTCTCTTAACTTGATGAGCCTACAAACATTGGTCTATTTGGATATCGAAGCTCAAGAGCTTACGACCGATAAAATAATGTTGAGAGGATTAAACCAAAAGGGAGAAAGATCCCTCAGATTAATTACATTACTTATGAAGGTTGGAGAATTCGTGACAACCACTAAATTTCATATCATCGATGCCAAACCTCTTTTAATGCTCTATTGGGTCGACCATGGATTCATGAGCACCATATGGTTCCATCATCCTTACACCAATGCATCAAGTACTGGAAAGATGGTCAAGAATATTGCATCAAAAGAGACTTACAACCATTTTCAGTGCATGAAGTTATTATCCATGAAGATGCTTCATACTACACACCTCTAAAGAAGAATGTCTTCTCTAGTGATGTTATCACAAACAAAGATGAAGATTAAAAAGAATTACAAAGAGGAGGCCATTCAACTCCGCTTCAGCGATCTTCCGCCACTTCCTTACAACAAGTTGGTGGAGGTTCTTTTAGTTCGCGCACCTGAAGTCGAGGCTGGGGATGTGGATGAGGAAGGATCAATTTAATTGTTGAACGGACTAGGCCAACCATCAACGTTGGTGATGAAGACTATTCTAAAGACGAGATAATGATGACAAGACGGAATAGACCTCAGTACTAGATATCCTTAAAAGATACAAAGGAAAATGAATGTGAAACAATGTATGATTGGATAAAACACTATGTGAATGCTATGACCCTCACTGCTATTCTCCCTCAAAAGATCAAGAGTTTTGAGGTCAAGGAAGTTCGTAGTGTTGGTTCAAAGCCGATCAAATTTTACCGTGCTTCTACCTCTATTGAGCTTGAAAAACATGTAAATTTGGATGATGATTCTAATGAATTAATGGAATTGTCTTTTGGTTACTTCACGCCTTGTGTTCAAAAGTTAATTTATCAGGGACACTCACCAAAATAAATGCCAAAAGATAAATTTCAACTTTTTTAAAAATTATGGAAAGGTAAAAGTTGAACTCCAAATTCAAAAGAGGGTCTCATATTTGGTACAGTCGGACCAGTCGATGATTCTGAATTTTGCATGGTTGCTACTGGTGAGTCACAAGAGGATTTTCTTGATATAGAGGATGAAATTAAATCTACTGTGGATGAATTGAAAGAGATTAACGTCGGGACTCAAGAACAACCCCGACCTACATTTATAAGTTCTCTACCCAATGATGATGAATCTGCAAAATTGATCAAACTATTAAAATAATTTTAAGATTGCTTCGCATGGAGCTACGATGAAATGTCAGGACTGTTCGCAGAAGTTACTGTCCATAAACTCAGGGTGGACAAGAACATAACCCTAGTAAAACAAGCTCCCGAGAGAATGCATCTCGAAATAGAACAAGTCATCGCTGAGGTGAAGAAAATAACAGACGCCAACTTTGTAAAAGAAAAGTAGTACCCCATATGGTTGGCTAATTTTGTACCTGTTAATAAGAAAAATGGACAGATCCGTGTTTGTGTCGACATTAGAGATTTGAACAATGCATGTCCAAAAGACGAGTTTCCACTACCAATACTAGAAATGATGGTAGCTATCGCTTTGACACACGAAATTTTCTCCTTCATTGATGGATCATTGGGATACAACCAAATTAAGATGGGTTCCGAGGATGTAGCATTTACAGCTTTCAGAACACCTATGCAAATTTTCTGCTACACAGTGATGTCGTTCGACCTAATGAATGTCGGAGCAACCAAGTAGAATGCTACGTAGATGATTTGGTCAACAAAAGTAAACAAAAAATAAACCATTTGTACGATTTGAGGATCATGTTTTAACAGTTACGACAATATGACCTTAAAATGAATCCTTTAAAGTGCGTCTTTGGCGTTACCTCCGGGAAATTTCTGGGATTCGTTGTCCTTCATCGGGGAATCGAGATTGACCCAGATAAAAATAAAGCTATCTTGAAAATGCCTCCTCCTAAAACTTTGAAACAACTACGCTCCTTTCACGGGAAGTTGGCATATCTAAAATGCTTTATCTCTAATATCTCAGGTATGTGTCAGCTTTTCTCGGCATTAATTAAAAAGGACGCCAAATTTATTTCAGAAGATAAATGTCAGCAGTCCTTCGAGGACGTTAAACAATATTTAATGACACCTCCTGTCTTTTCAGCCCCTATCCCATAGAAATCGTTGATACTTTATACCGCGGCTTTAGATGACTCTCTTGGATCTCTCTTAGCTCAAGTCAATGACGAAGGTAAAGAAAATGCACTCTACTACTTGAGTCGTCATCAAATACCAACAGAGATAAGGTATCCAACTATCGAGAAGCATTGTCTGGTGTTAATTTTTGCCACTCAAAAACTTATACATTACATGCTTTCTCATAAGATTACCCTAATCTCGAAGGATAATCCATTGCAATATCTGATGAGGCAAGATGGTCAATGATCTTATTGCAATTTGATATAACTTTTGTTCCTCTCTATGCTATCAAGAGATAGATACTAGCAAACTTTTTAACTCCACACTCACTGCCAGCTGGGTCCTCTCTCAACGATGAGTTACCAGACGAGCAAATACTGCTAATGGAGTTCTCCAGTGCACAACACTGGGAGATGTACTTCAACGGTGATTCGTCAGCCATAAAAGGCAAAGGATCGGGCATAGGTATGTCAGGTAAAGCAGGGATCTGTTTGATCTTTATCACACCAGATAAGAGTATGTTGAGGTTCTCATACCACCTGATAGAGTCGTGCACCAATAATGATACTGAGTATCAAGCTTTAATCATCGGATTGGGAATGACAATATCAATGGATATAACAAACATTACCATCTATGGTGACTCCCAACTCGTCATCCAGCAAGTCGTTGGAAAATACAAACTTTTGAAACCAAGATTAGTAGAATAACATCAGTACATGATGAAGCTCTTGGAGCATATTCTTGATGTCAATTTCTATTGGATTCTTAGAAGAGATAATGCTTATGCCGACGCTCTAGCAAAACTTGCTAAGGAAATGGCATGTCCCCTTGAGGATTCCATTGAAGTCACAGTGCAAGGAAGACGAGTCTTGTCTTAGATCAACTTTGAAACTCTACACAAGCTTGGAAAAGAAGAAAGAATAAATATAGTTGCAGACATCAACGAAGATTGCACAAGAAATTAATAGAATATTTGCATACTGGAAAGCTGGTAGAAGACAAGTTTGAGGCGCACCACATCACAAGAAGGGCGATGTCTTACGCCCTGATGGGAAACGTTCTTTACAGAAGATCATTTGACCAGATGTGGCTACGGTGTTTGATCAGAACCGAAGTACAGAATATTGTCAATGTGGTACATGCTAGATTATGTGGCGCTCACTATTCAGGGCTAAAAATGAAAATGAAGATCAAAAGACTCGGATATTATTGGCCAGCAATGATGTACGATTGCATGGATACAACCAGAAGATGTCATTAATGCTAAGTGCATGGGGTGGTCTTACACCATCATCCGAATGTGCTACACCCAACTGTTGCCTTGTGGCCATTCGAGTGTTGGGTCACGGACATAATAGGTCTGATAGACCCTCCATCTTCCAAAAGACACAGGTTTATACTTGCCGCTACAGAATATTTCTCCAAATGGGCAGAGGCAGTACCTTTACGTGAGGTTACGACACAGCAAATCCTTCAATTTTTCAAAAGCCAAATTGTCTACCATTTTGGAGTACCACGAAGAATAATTTCCAACAATGGGACAGCTTTCAGAAGCAAAAAGATCAACAATTTTGTCAAAAAACATGAGATATATTGGAGATACTCTACGATTTACTATCCCAGAGCAAATGGTTTGGCTGAGGCTTTCAACAAAACACTGGAATAGATTTTGAAAAAAATACTGGATGAAAACAAAATGAATTTGCACAACAAACTATTAGAAGCCTTGTGGGGCTACCGGACGACTTTCAGGACTCCCACTCAGTGTACACCCTATATGCTCATGTACGGAGCCGAGGCCGTGCTACCGCTAGAAATCGAGACACCATCTCTCAGAGTCGCTGTTGCCAATCAACTCACAATGGAAGATAGTGCAAAACTCAGATTTGAATAATTGAAGAGTCTCGAGGGAAAACAAATAGAAGCAAAACAACATTTGGAGTTTTACCAAACGAAGATGGTACAAGCCCATGACAAATTGGTCTGCCCAAGGACATTCAAAGTTGGTGACCTCGTACTTGTGCTCAAAAGGCCTATTCTTGCACACCGTAAAATAGGTTTAAAATTCGAGCCAACTTGGGTGGGACCATTTGTCATTGAAAAGGTCTACACAAGAGGGCCTGCCAGTTAGTGGACTTCCTGGGTGAAACACCCATGTTACCAATAAATGGACGATATTTTAAAATCTATTACGCAACCTATCACCGCTTGCCTCTGCTTGCTTTGACACTTTAAAAACTTTGATTGTTTTAGTATTATCTATGTAGCCAAATGTCTATGACCGGGTCTAAATTTTGTAATTAACCTCAATATAATGAAAATTTTGAGAAAAAAATTTTAAACATCAAATTTTCTCCTTTCTACCTTTTGAACTTAATATTCAACTAAATTAAACAAAACTCATACATAAAATAAACAATTCATTTCACCAAAACAAACTAAAATTTACTTTAATAAATACTTTGTTTTATTATTTTTTATGACAGGTTTTGGCCCATTGACGTTTGTCCTGCCGTTTGCTGAAAAATGTTGGGATAGAGGCTGATCTTTCCTTTCAAGGATGGCTGGAGCCTCGCATTAAATGAGGAGATGGCGCTGCAGGGCGGTAACATAGACTTCAACATAGATTTTAACCAGGTTGACAAGGACTACGAGGGTCCTCTCATGGATGTAGTCAGCTGCAAAGAGAAAGAGAGATTGCCTTCACTACTGAGGGTGACTGCTAAAGATAATGTATCACATAAAGGCAAGAACGTAATAACAGAGCAATATTCGATGGAAGAGCCCAGCCGTCTACCCTCCATGGTAGCTACACCAGTCGGAGGCCTATTAGCCGCCAATAATGAACGACTGCCAAGTACTTCACTTGGCAGGATACAACGCAGGAACGCCGGCCGCAAGAAGCAGAGGACTTTTTAACGACAAGAATGCAGATGTCACAGAGAGACAAACAACTTGCTCATCCCTATTCCCGAGGGGCATATTTATGATCCAGACCTGAAAGAAACTTCTGCTAGCCTACCCACCACAGATGAAGAACTAGGGTTCATGATAGAGTCAGATACACTTTCAGTTTCACATGTTCTATGCAAGGGTTGTCCGACGTGCAACACTGAAATACTGGCCCGGACATCAGCCACGGGCGCGTTTGTAGAATGCTCGGATTACAATGTTCTACATTTACAGCATTTCAGTACATTGGAAGAGTATACCTCAATCACTTGTGGGTCTCAGACTTCAGATTTTATGATGGATGAGCCATACGTTCCACTGGGGACAAATCAGTATGTATTATGAACCCCAGGATCATACAACCCGCTAGATGCTGAGTTTCGTGTTCCAGATCAAGGTTTGGTTAATAGGGGATTAGACCTAATTAATCTTATGGTTAATCCCCTATTAGACCTAATTGACCTTCTTAAACCTTAATTAAATAATTAGGTCTAATCCTCTATTAGACCTAATTAACCTTCTTAAACCTTAATTACATTAAGTTTAAGACAAATTAAATCATAATTAGGCCTAATCCCCTATTAGACCAAATATCTCTTTTAAACCTTATTTACATTAGGTTTAAGAAAAATTAAACCCTAATTATGTCTAATATTTTATTAGACCTAATTAATCCTCTTAAACCTTAATTACATTGGGGTTAATACAAATTAAACCTAACATTAACCACATTAGGTTTAATTAAACATAAATCCTAAGTAGGTCTAACTTAAGTTAGACTTAATTAATATAATTAAACCTTACTCACTTTAGGTTTAATTAACCTATAAATTCTAATTTTTTCTAACTTAAATTTGACCAAATTAATCTAATTGAACCTTATCT
>NEWO01000560.1:333766-347077 GCA_003013225.1 Phalaenopsis aphrodite
ATCCTTAGGTTCTACCCAAAATGAATCAAAGTAATATTAAATCTTAAGTCCTACCTACATTGGACTTAAATCATCTTAAACATTAGACTCTACTCAAATTGAAATGAAGCTAAAACTATCTTTAATCCTTAGGTTCTACCTAATTTGAACCTAAGTAATATTAAATCTTAAGTCTTACCTTCATTGGGCTTAAATCATCTTAAACTTTAGGTTCTACTTACTTTGAACTTAAATCATTTCATACCTTAGGTTCTACCTAAATTGAACCTAAAACTATCTCTAATTCTTGGGTTCTACCCAAATTGAACCTAAGTAATATAAAAACGTAAGTCCTACCAACATTGGACTTAAATTATCTTAAACTTTAGGTTCTACTTATAATGACCTGAACCATTTCATACCCTAGGTTTTATCCAAATTGAACCTAAGTAATATTAAATCTTAAGTCCAACCTAAATTAGACTTAAATCATCTTAAGCATAAATTCTACTTACATTGAACCTAAACCAATTCATACCTTAGGTTCTACCAAATTTGAACCTAAAACTATCTCTAATCCTTAGGAGGTTCTACCCAAATTGAACTTAAGTAATATTAAATCTTAAGTCCTACATACATTGGACTTATATCATCTTAAACTTTAGGTTCTACTTACAATGAACATAAACCATTTCATACCCTAGGTTCAACCTAAAATTGGACCTAAAAGTATCTCTAATCCTTAGGTTCTACCGAAACTGAACCTAAGTAATATTAAATCCAAAGTCCTACCTACATTGTTCTTAAATCATCTTAATCTTTAGGTTTTACCTACATTGAACCTAAACCATTTCATACCCTAGGTTCTACATAAATTGGACCTAAAACTATATCTAACCTTAGGTTCCTCCTAAATTGAACTTAAACTTTCTCAATCCTTGGGTTCTAACAACATTGACTTTAAATTTTAGGTCTGATCTATTAGGTTTTCATTAAACTTCGTAAGGTATAACTGATATTGAGACCTAAAATAAATAACACAATGAATAAAAATTAATCGATAAATGACATAAAACTCATTTTGAAAGACATTAAAACTTAAATTTGAACTTAAAAATACAACTTAAACATCAGTTAGATCTACGAAGGTTTCTTAAACGATGCAATTTGTGGTTGTTGGTAAAAATATTCTGGTCCTAGTTTAAACACCTTTCAGTCCAAGTAGATTTGAATACACTGTTGACCCTAGGACGACGGAGCAATAAACATCTTGACCGGGTCTTCAAAAGTTAAAAATACAACCAAATAATTTAATAATTAACATATAATTTCATGTTAACTCAGTTTTGTAGGTTTGCTGAAGACATGAAACAAATTACACTTTAGATTTACTTTGCATGTTATTAGGGTTTGCTTACTCTTTTTACAGGATAACATTCTGAAGTAGAAAAGGTGAACCTCAAAACAACAAAATAACAAAATGACAACAATAAAACAAAATGATAACAGGAAAACCAAACAACATAAACAAAATAAAACTACATAAAAAAAACAACATCAACAATAAAACAAAAATAAAGACAACCAAACAAAACAATGATAAAATGACAAAACCACACCACATAAATAAGACATAAATAAAATAAAATGACATAACACAATAAAAACAAAAAGACATTAACAAAAACAAAACGACAAAACAAAACCTCTAGCTTAGAATTAGATCCCTAGAAATCTGTTATCCTTGGATCAAACATGGATATTTCTTTCCTTGATCTTGACATTACATTTCTTGGAGAACGTTAACGATAATCAATAGTTTTCTTAGATTGTTTTGACTGTCTGAGATGTAATTAACTATAGGAGCTTGCTCCAATAAGAGAATGAAGAACTCAGANATATATATATATATATATATATATATATATATATATATATATATATATATATATATATATATATATATATATATATATATATATATATGGTTATTGAGTTTTACATGTGTTTTTTCTTATACGAGAATCTCAGGAATTGGATATCCTAGAATTTTCTCTGTAATGTTCACCACAAAAAAAATTGTCCCTATATTTCCTTTTCTACTGTTTTCAGTTTTTATTAGCCTTTTTTTTTTTTCTTTTTTCGAGTTTCTTAATATCCGAGGACCCTTCACATTTTTCAAAAGAAAAAGTTACTTGGAGAATAGGGCAATATCATAGATAAACAGTGTAGTGACTCCTCGAAAAAAATAACGCGAACAATCAACATTCGACATGAGGGAATTTTCGGCGACGGTAGCAACGAGATTCCGGCGACCACAATTTCATGCTCACCATCATTTCTTAGATTAAAATTACATCACCAAAAACAACCCTAAAAGGGTTTAATTTGATTTGAGAACACAAAAACATAGAGTTACATTTTCCAAATACAGAAGCTCCATTTATTCCACTACTGTGGTGAAGCAAACAAGCAAACCTCAAAGAGATTTTAATTCTGGTTTGAAGGCCATATTGTTCAACTCTAATCAAAAGTGGTAAGAGGAAAACTAAGCTTTGAACTCCCTCTAGGAACGAAAATGTATAGAAAAGTTCTTTAGGTTTCCTCTAATATCAGTCCAACATTGATTTCTACTCCTAAACTTGAAAGGCTTCTTGTGGATGGAGAGAGAGAGAGAGAGAGGTTTAGAAGCTCACTAAGGTGGCGTTAAGATTACTCTTGCCTCACCGGACAATCATAATGAAAATCATAGGTTAATTCTATTTAAACAATATTATGCAATACCTTCTAATTTGAGTATTATGACTTTTATTGGCATCATTGAAGGGACAGGAAAGCAGAAATCATAGAAAGATACTAGTAGCTCTCGCAAGAGGTTTTGATTTTTGTAGATATTGTTTGAAGCAGGGTTGGGCCAATAGAATTTCCTTTTTTACTTTAATTCATTCATAGACGATATTTATCTTAATTTGTTTTATTTAGAGTTTTGAATGAAACTAATATGTACACAAAAGATTAATATGAGAGATTCAAGTATTTACGATCCACAAAACTAATCCATCAACTGGCTACAACTAGAACTCGACACCACTTTGCCGACCAAAAAGATTTTATCGTGTCGTTATTCACTTCAATGTAAGAACAAACTCTTCCAAAATTTCTCAAAAACCAGACAACAAGGGTGAAAGGCAGGTATGCCTCTAAGAAAAGAAATTGAGTGCATTGGTTAAATCTAACTGGATTTTGACTGGTCAGTTAACGAGAGTAATAGTGTGGGACATATGACATCTTCAAATATAGTTTCATGATTTTCAGTTTGTCCCTTTAATAATTAAAAAAATCTTTATGTTAAATATTTTGTATAAATTATAATTATTCACAATGTTATTAGCTAAAATTTATATTAACAGTTTTTTTCTCATTCTTCTAATCACTTTCACCAATGCCGTAATAGCTTCCTATCAAGCAACCATACTTTTACCAATACTTTAAATAATGATCTAAATTTTTCTTTTTTCATTTTAAATGATTTCAAAGTTTTTTGTTCGATATATTCTATCACTAGAATAATATAAAAAAGTATTTTATTAAAATATTCAAATGCAATCTGCAGATTTGCAAAGTTATAGTACAAATGCTTAAAGTTATAAGGTATTCGAACAGCAATAATCAACAATGATTAATTTTTTTCGGAAAAAAAAACACAGTATTTTCTAATTTGAGTATTACAATTTCTATTCAAAGAAAGTAGCCCCCATAAGAGGTTTGAATGAATGATGGCTGTAACTATTGTTCGAAGCAGGGTTGGGCTGACTGAATTATTTTATTCGTTAATACATTAATGAAATTATATTTATTTTATTCAATTGTATTTTATTTGAAACTTGAACAAAAACAAAATTTCCATTATTCCATCAACTGCTCACACCATCAACTAATCCATCAATAGGAAAAAGTTTGACACGTCATAGCCGACTAAAAAAGATTTTATTCCGTCGGCATCAGCATAAATGGAACATCAAATCCATTCAAATTTTCTTAATAGCAAAGGCAACGCCGGCCTCCGCCCCTCATCAGAACAACTAACATTAAGAAAAATGCATCCAAAACAGATTTATTACATGTTTCCAAACAGCTGCAATTTCTTGCATCCGAAGCAAGTAAATTAAAGCGCGTTCAATTTTTGGTTCTCCCTTTGAAAGAAGCGCTTCATATTGTAAAAATATTCCAGCCCTATTTATTTTAATCCCCAATAAAACTAATTTATTAATCTCTTTGCTTCGTCCTTTCCTATTTTAAGTACGTAAAATCTTTTAGATTTAAGTTGCCACGATGCCGCTGAGCACCACCACAAGCATCATCATGAAAACATATTCCACCAGCATAAGGAGAAAAAAATGATAAGTTTTTAACAGATGACTTCAAGAAGAATGAGAAGCATGTTGGAATGGAGAAGTCTTTTGGATATGACAAAGGCTAAAAACTTATGGAAGAAGCTTCACTCTTGTTATCACCTTAACTTGGCTTGATACAAACGCAAAGGTTCTATCCCTATTTATACTAATGACACCTCCTAAATTAATGGCTAGGATTGTGCCACCACAATTCCAATCCAATGGTTACAAATAATTTCATACCTACCACACAATAATTTCATACCTACCACATATTCTAGAATAAACTTCTAGAAAGTAATCTTTATGTAAACAACTAAAACCAATTTTATATTTCAACACCCTCTCTAAAACTTGATTTTGTGACTCCAGGAAAACATCTCATTTTAATAAAGTCCTCACTCTTGAGTGGCTTGGTAAAAATATCTGCAACTTGATCTTGAGACTTCACGTACTGCATTTGTATCTTCTTTCTTTTGATGCATTCTCTGATGTAGTGGTAGTGCATATCAATGTGCTTGCTTCTATCGTGGAAAACTGGATCCTTTGCTAGTGCGAATATAGATTTGTTATCGACATAAATCTTGATCGCTTCTTTTTGTGGTAAACTTAACTCCTTTAATATATTTTGTCTCCAAATTGTATGACAACACATAAGATTGCAGCCATGTACTCTGCTTCGCAAGTAGAAAGAGTGAAAATTGATTGTTTCTTTGAAATCCAAGTGAAATCAGTGCCTCTTATGAAGAACACGAACCCTGCAATGCTCTTTCTATCATTCATGTCTTCAGCCGAATCACCGTCGCTATATCCTACATACTTGAAATTGTTGGATGATGAGTAAAATAAGCCAAAAAAATTTGTACCTTTGATATAGCGCATTATTCCTTTAGCTGTCTTCAAGTGGGTAACAATCGGAGTCTCCATGTAGCGACTAATAAATCCAATAGCATAAAGAATAGTTGGTCGTGTGCATGTCAAGTAGCGCAAACTTCCAACCAAACTCTTGAAAAATGTTGGATCAATTCTTTTTCCATCATCAAACTGTAATAGCTTGACTCCAAATTCTACAAGGGTTTTTATAAGTTGGCTATTCTCCATTTTAAATTTCTTCAATATCTCCCTTGCATAATCTTCTTGAGAGATGAAGATCTCACCTTCTGTTTGCTTGACCTTAATGCCAAGATAGTATTCCATGAGCCCAAAATCTGTCATTTCAAACTCTTTTTTCATCGCTTCTTTGAACTTTTCAAACATGCTTGGATTGTTTCCGGTGAAGATCAAGTCACCGACATATAAACAAACAATCAAGAAATTTTCATCCTCATTCATGATGTAAAGAGCATGCTCATAAGGACACTTCATGAAGTCTTTCTCTTGCAGATACTTGTCTATTCGGCTATTCCATGCTCTTGGTGCTTGCTTTAGCCCATATAGTGCCTTTTTTAGCTTTAGAACATTGTATTCTTGTGCTTTGACATCATATCCTGGTGACTACTTAATGTAGACTTTTCTTCAAGTATTCCATTCAAGAAGACAGATTTTACATCCATTTGATGTATTCTCCACTTATTTTGAGCTGCCAAAGAAATGATTAGTCTATCTAATAGAGCAACAGGGGAAAATATTTCATCATAGTAGATGTCTGCTCTTTGGCTCTAGCCTTCTGCCACAAATCTTGCCTTGTATCTTTCAACTTCTCCTTTGGAATTCTTCTTCGCTTTGTACACTCACTTCACATCAATTGCCTTATGTTCTTTAAGAAGTGAAGCTAGCTCCCATATGACATTCTTCTCGATTGCCTTGATTTCTTCATCCATTCCATCTTTCCACTTCTTGCTTTTTATGACTTCTTCGAAGTCCATAGGTTCAGAGTAAGCAAAGAGACAAAAAGAGTAAGATTATCTTGATTCATAGTTACCTCATAAAGATCTTCTAATCTTCTGAAGTGTGGTACTCTTTCACTTCAATTTTCTCTTGAAGTTGATGACGATGAGTTGTTTTAAGTGCTTGTAGTTAATGTTTTTCATGGAGTAGTAGGCTCTTCTCTTGCTTGTTCGATCCTTGGTTGCTCTACGTCTTCTTCTTGAAAGTATGGGAAAAAGTTGTAGTCCTCAGCATGTAGTCCCCAAACTCATTCTCCTCCTTCATCGAATATGACATCTTTGCTGATGGTTGTCTTCCCTGTATTTGGATTGTAAAACTTGTAGCATTTCGAGTTGTTGTCGTAACCATTGAAAATGAACTTCTCGCTCTTGTCATCCAACTTACTTCTTTTCTTGTCGGGTATGTGTACATGAGTTATGCATCCGAAAACTCATAAGATGAGAGATGTCGGGCTTCCTTCCACTCCATGATTCTTATGGTGTCTTTCCGAACACACTTCTTGTTGGTGATCGGTTAGCCAAATAAACAATACATGCAACTGCTTCTGCCCAAAGCTCCTTCAACAATCTCTTGCTTTTTAGCATGCTCCTTGTCATGTTGAGGATGATTCTATTCTTCCTTTCTACTACTCCATTTTATTGGGGGGATCTTGGAACTGTTAGAAGTTGACATATTCTATTGGCTTCACAAAATTGAAGTGAATTCTCCTCCTCCATCAGATCGCATAGATTTGATCTTGAGACCACTTTCTTTCTCTACATCTGCCTTAAACTTCTCAAATATTCCAAAAACTTCTGATTTTTGTTTTAAGAAATACACCCTTATTTTTCGTGAAAATCATCTATGAGGAGAAGAAAATAGTTGCTCTCACCGAGTGAGCTTAGCTTTATTGGAGCACAGACATCTATATGTTTGAGCTCAAGACGCTTTTGGGCTCTTGAACTTGATTCCTTCGGAAAGCTTTTCCTACAGTGCTTTCCGAGTGAACATCCTTCACATAATTGATCAGGTTGGTTGAGGCAAGGTAATCCTCTCTTAATCTCTTTCTTTGAAAGAAAATAGAGTCTTTTGAAGTTGAGATGCCCAAATTGAATATGTTAGAGCCAAGAAGCATCTTTATAACAGGTCTTCAGAAGTTTGACAATATTGTTTTGAATGTTGAGTGAGAACATTCTATTTTTAGGTATTGACACCTTAGCAATCAAATTACCAATATTATCTCTTAAGAAGATAGTATTTTCTTTCAAGTGAATGTCATATTCTTTCTCCAAGAGTTGCCCTAAACTCAAGATGCTGCTCTTCATATTCGACATAAAGTAAATATTAGAAATAAATTGATGCTTCCTATTTTTCTGATGGATGAGAATGTTACAATTGCCTTTCACCTCTATCTTGGAATCATCTCTAAAAGGCATATTACCGCTTACTGATTTTCAAGCTCTACGAACATGCTTCGTCTCCCACACATATGGTTGCTTGCACCAGTGTCCAGGTACCATGTACTATCTTTACCTCTTTCATTGTCCTTATATGCTAGAAGTAGATTGTCATCTTCTTCTTTTTTTTCTTCTACGCAGTTGACTCCTTCATTAACTTTGTACTTTGGTTCTCTACATTCCTTCGCATAATGCCCAAACTTGTTACAATTATAAAACTTAATTTTAGATTTATCATACCTCGAGTTTGAGCGCTCTCGACCACGTCCTCTTATAGATCTTTCTCCTTTCTCATAGTTATTGTCGGTACTCCATCATTAGTTGCTAGCATGACCTCATCCTTGTCCACTACCTCTTCCATGTTGGCTTCTAATGTTGTTGAAGCTTTCATCTTTCTGAGTTGATTGGAGATTCATCTTGAGAAGTTATTTGGCAATCTCTTCATTCATCCTCTTCTTTTCTTCACGGGCTTGCAATGAACCAAGAAGTTGCTCTATCGTCATGGCTTGTAGTCCTTCGTCTCTTTGATAAAGGTTGTGATATTATCAAATTTTGAATCTAACGATCGATTAATCTTTTCCATGATAGTCACATCTTATAAATTTTCACCATTTCTTTTTAGTTGATTGGAAATGGTAATGACTCTTAAAAAGTAATCGGACACCAATTCGCTTTTTTTCATATGCAAAACATCCAATTGGCTTTATAAAGTTTAAAGTCGTACCTGATTAACCTTCTCTTCTCCCATATACAAATTACATATTTTTAATAATTATATTCAAGATTGAATATATATATATATATATATATATATATATACACAAGTACTCGATAAAAAGTTTTTGGTCATGTCACCTTCGCATGAGAACATGGACTAGTACTGGAGTGAAGGTTATCATGGTCTACTAAACGTATTATTTATTGATCACATAAGCGCACAAAAAATTTTACCGGAAATTAATATTCTTATGAAATTATTTTAGTTATGTTAAATGCATTTTAACTGCAAATTACAAACCAAAAATAATTTTAGTTATGTTAAATGTCCTCAAATTCGATTTTTAATCAGGCCGTTGGTAGCATGCAAGGTTTGCAAGTGTTTGATTCATTATTTGGTTATAGTTTTATTTTATTGGGTAATTTAATTTGGATTAATTGTTATAATTAATGGATTTCATTTTTTAATTTTTGGTAAATTTTGCACGGATTTACTGAGGCATGCATGCCCTGTCAACTAATTATACTTTTAGTAGTATTCAATTTTCAGGCTGAATAAAGAGCAATTAATTATTCATCACAATTTCATAATTTAATTCATTTACTATGATCATATTCATTCATCTCAAAAAGCCTCCAACAGTACTCTGGGACCTTCACAGTTGTAATTGGAAGAAAGCCTTAACATCACCTTTTATGAGCATCTTTTCTATTATTTTCTTATCTTTCGGAAGCAACGGAGAAGCAATAACATTGGCGCAAAAGACTGAGTTTCTTTCATGATTAAATATTATAATGTAATTACTATTTCACTATATAATATACATCATTTAAATTTCCCTTAAATGATAATATTAATTATTATGAATGATATTGTATTTGATACATTACATAATAACTGAGCAAAATGAGTTTTTTTTTTTCTCTGGAGGCGTTTAATATTCACCCACAAGATTAGTACTATCATTGGAAAATTCAAATTATTAACAAATTATATGCATCGGGAATATTAACAAAGCTCAACAGCTCTCGTTGTTTTAGCCTCATGTAACAAAATAATCAATTAACAGAAGTTTCTTTTGAAGCACTTCTCAATATAGAATCCCACAGTTTTTCAAGTGAACACTGCCCATTTTTTGTTTTGCAAGATGCATCGAGGGAGATGTTAGTATATATAACATCAAAAACCATTTAAAAATAAACTTGTTTTCAATAAAAAAATTTGTTGAAAAGAACATAATTTGAAAAGTAAAATATTCGGCAAAATATGTGATGCACATGTGTGTGATTGGTGTGGTAAGTAAAGAGTAAATGATTGGCAAATAATGTGTGGTATTGATTACTTATTTTTTTCTCATACAAAATTGAATAGTTACTTGAAGTGAGGACATTGTAAAAAGTCCACAAGTCCCCTCTTTTTATTTATGTTTTTGAAGAGGGTCATATTTGAACTACTAGTTTCCATGAGAATATTATAAAATTGATAGTTTGTGATGAGCATTGTGACCTTCACAGTGTCATTGTATAGAGTTTTTTCTTCATAATGAGATGTTCATCATTGAAGTTATAGATGGTTGGCTAATTGTCGATGGTCAGGATGAATTTGTTGAATTATTTTTGCCAGGTCAAATTCACTTAAGTCTTGATTAATGAGAAGCTTCTCGTTCATCCACCCCAATGATGGTAGAAACTACCGCAATGTGGAAGTCCTATATTGGGGTAGAACCATTATGAGCTGCTTTAATGGGTTCTCCCATATCTCCATATGTTTTTTTTTGTGCTATGAACTCGTTCAACTTTCTAACTTTAATTAATTCTTCATTCAAGCTTACTAAATGTTTAGATTTCTCGTTATCATGTAAGCGCTTACTATGATTTCTTTTTTGGGTTATTCAAGTGACGTAATTTCAGTGGTGTCAACCTTTAACATTAGTCTTCATTATGGATGGCTGATAAGTACAATTTATGATATTTTGATAGCCTATTCCCTCATCTATTTTCATCTTTTTAACTAATATTATGTCTAAGCAAGGTTCTTTATCTTAATTTTTTTGGGGACAGGGTGAATGGAGAATTTCGAGCAAAACAAAACAAAAATGAACACAATAGAAGAATTTTGGACTAGCGCAGTTTTACCTACAATTCATCATGCCCGCTTTAACTCCAATGCACCTGGGATGTGTTTAGCGCCCCCGTGTGTGCGCAGTCTAAAAAAGCCGTGCCGAATATTGCGCACTAGCACCTGCTCGTTTGTTCAACTTTTAGAGCACCTGTGTCAGAATCACGACGCTCCCACACAGGCTCCAATGCACTCACACCAGTTCAAAAAACCTATCTTTGCAAGAACTGTTTTGTCTTTGTCGACCTTTTCATACAAATTAATGCATGAAGTTGATCTTAGAGGATCATGGGCTACTAGAGGCTATACGAAAGGTATCGTTTTGATCAAAAAAAGTTATTCTACTAGGTTTCTCTCCTTCCTTGGCGTTGGAACCTCAAGAGGTGAGTTCCCACCATTAAATTCTTCTAATTTCTTGAAAGATTTATTAAATTTGAAAAAAAGAGAGGATAATATTGTGGGGAGTACAAGTTTTATTATAAGTTCTTACTCCTGCTTATTTCTTGCAATGAAAATCTGCATGGATTTTGACTCTGTGGTTTTATTGATAATGCGTAGCTAGACTTTTCTTCGTGTGTTTGTGATGTCGGGGTGATACGCCAAAAAAATGTGCAATTTTTCGTATGCTTTTAATGCCTATATTTAGTGATTTCTAAAGATAATGCACTTTAAAAGATGGTATTTTGTATATTTTTTGTTTCAGGTACAGAAAATGGAGTTTTGAAGAAAAAGAAGCAAAAACTATGCAATTTGGAGCATAAAGGAGCAAGAAAGAAAATTTTGTCCTGACACATTTCAATATGTCTTTCAAAGTTTAATCTCTTTTACACTTCTCACACATTTTTGAATAAAATTATACTTTAAAGAAATGTTATTTTTATGTTTATTTTGTAAGTCTATCTGTTAGGAATACAACGCAACTGAAACGGGATTAAACAGAGCCAAACGGAGCAAAATGGTGAAGTTGAATAAGGTGGGCGTCGGCGGCACTGAAGAGCAGAAAAATGATGAGAAAACTAAGCTGACAACGCCCAAAATGGCATCGACAGTGCTCGGGACGGTCATGGATCGATTTTTGGCGATTTTTTATGTTATAGAAAGCTCTCAAGTGATTCAAACACCCCATGAAACAATTCAATGAATCTAGACACTTGGATAAAGCTCTTGAATGAAGAAACATGTCTTTTGGATGAATAGATTTCTCTCTTGGAAGAAAAGGAGGGAATATTTGTCTCTTTAAAAAAGAGGGCTTGGCACCTCTCATATGCATGTGTGTGTGTGTGTGTGAGGGTGTGTGTGAGTGAGAAAATGTGGAGAATGTTTAGTGATCTTAGAATAGAAGTAGAAATATAAATTTCTACCTTTTTGGAGAGATTGGTGAGAGGATTTTGACAGAATTTTTAAGTGAACGTTCTAGCATTGTATGGATCAGCGAGAGACTTTGTGGGAGAGATTTTCTTCTTTCTTTCAAGGGAAAAAAACTAAGTATTGTGTTCTTCACTATCTTACATTTTTTTAAACACTTAATTAGTGGATTTGCTTTGATGTATTGATGTTTTTGTTGTTTTTTCTTTGTGTTTTGTGATGTGTTTCTCTTACTCTTTCTTCTTCTTAGGAAATAGTGGCATGAGAGAATTATGTCATTATTTTCCTTTTACTTTTCTATTAAAATGAATAGGATTCATGTTTTAGATTTTGGTATGCATGCTGGAAGAAGTTTTAATTATAAATGTGATGATTTTCACTTGCACTACATTTACATTACAAAAAAGTCTTGTTGTAGGTTTAAAATTTATTGTGATTGCAATAAGATCCGAGAGGGTTGTGTAATTCTCAACAAAGTGGAACCGCGTTCAAATACCATGAATGGTGAAATTCATGGGGGTTGGATGCAAATAAATAGAGAAATATACTTTGATGAGAGTAGAATTGGAGATTTGAAGGTGACAGACTAAAATCTCCAATTTGGTCTTAGTGTTTAAAGAACTAAAGCGAGAGTTAGCCTTTAAGGGAAGGGAAGTAGGAGTTCTAGAGTGGGAGCTAGTATCCTCCTAGCCTAGCCACAGATTGAGGGACTGAACCTGAGATTAGCCAACGATTTTCTATAACACTGAATCAGGGTAAAGAATTAAAATTGCTCCTATTTGACACAAACAATATTTAATGTGTCTCATTCCTTTACATTATCCAACTCACTACATAAGAATAGTAGTTTTGAAAATCTTAAAATTCTCCAAACTAATTCATCCAGAAAGGATTATATTTAGAATTTAATTTTATAGTTAGCAATAGTTACTATCCTTATATTTAAAATTTGCATTTAGGAGTAGTTGATAGATAGAACACTAATTTAATCAACAATCCAAACTAACGACTAATAGCAGTAAATTAGAATTTGACAAAGGCCATCTTTCCTCGCTTCCTTACGGGATTTATAATCGAGGCTTAATAAAAAATTCTTATATTACTTGAGTGATACGTACACTTACGTTTTGACCAAATGAAAATATGTTGAGATTTTTATATTGATTTTATACTGTTTTTTATGATATTACACTTTAAAGAAAGATATTTTTGATGTTTTGTTGCGGGAATGGTTAATTAGGGTCATTGGAACAAAAAGATGCAAAAAGGAGCGAATTTAGAGCAAAAAGGACCAAAATATGAAGATTTGAACTAGGTTGATGATGACGCCCTCGACACCGCTGACGACAAGATTTTCCTGAGACTACAGGACAAAAATTATCTAGAAGCCCGCCGACGGCGCCCTCGAGGCCGC
>NEWO01000560.1:406346-441839 GCA_003013225.1 Phalaenopsis aphrodite
CAATGAAAATTAGTAAAGTTACAAAAGAAAGTGCAATTTTAAACTATTGCATTTAAATGGGAAAACCTATTAATATCAATTATTTATAAATCTATTATGGGTATTATAATGAATGGGCCTATAAATGGACTGGGGCACCCTTTTGCGATCTTCTTACATTGCAGTCAATCTCAAGTATATATTAAAGTTGGGAGAAAGTGTTACTACCCTTGGAGCCCATAGATCATATTGATGAGAACTATATTGGGAAATGAAATGAAGCATTGGACATTATCTTGAATCATTCATCACATGCTTCGACTCCCTTAATGCCCTGTACTGTTGAAAGTTTACAAGTTTTGGAGAAGAAAATAAAGAAAATAGAAAGAGAACTTTAGAATATCTTGAATGTGATAGAAAATCTTACTTACCTTTTTTATCACTTAGATTAGAGGATGAAAGAGCACTTTGATCATACGGGATGGATTGAAGCAAGTTTGGTGCAGATGTTTGTGAAGAATGAATGGATCAATGAAAGTTTTACAAATCAATTCTCGTACCAACCCTTCTACAATTTGTACGTACATTACCAGTCTATGAGTGATATTAGAGGAGGAGACAGTACTGAAGATGAAGAGGAGTAATTGAAGAAGTTGGAGTTTCCATTCTTTAAAATTAATTATGTTCCTAATGTAATTGTGTTGGATTTGCTTTTCTTTAAAAAATCCTATAACTTTAATTGTATGTATAGTTTATTTTAAGTGTTCTAGTGTTGTGGCTTTATTTTGATGTTGAATTATAGAGTGATTTGCTTTATGTATGTGTTAGTGAGATTAAAAACCTGTGTTTGTAAGAATGTGGACTTCCATATATAAAAATTAGTTTTATGTTGTTTGTAAAACATTTGTTTGTGGACTATTTAAGGTTAAATATTATTGTTTAAAAGGACTAATTAGACGTTAAAGTGAATTGGAAATAAGTAATGTGCAAAAATAATGGAAATTTTATATTTTTGGCACTGGCACCAAAGACGCCAACATGGTGCGCCCGATACTTGAAAATCTCCAAATACCATGAAATTTCGTGAAAACTCCATTTTTACCCGTTTGGTCACCTTCAACCTTCAGTTTACACCCCTAGGGCTTCCAAACACTTGGATTTAAACGGATTAGAAGACAAAAGGAGTTTGGATTTTATCTTCTCTTAGGAAGAAATACACTTTGAACAAAAATTTTTTTATTTTCACCAAGGATTTCTTCTACATTACCAAGATCCAAAATTTTGCAATTTATTAAGGAGACTTTGAGAAAATCCTTTGGTAAGGAACTCTTACTTAGTGTAATTAAGTTTAGAACGTTCCACATTGTGATTTTCAGAATTTTTGAAATTTATTTGGATTTCATCAATTTTTTTTCTTTCTTTCAAAGATTGCACTGGCACCAAGGATGAGCAAATGAAAGAGGAAATTGGAATTTGATAACCAAAAATTCGTCAACTACAAAGCTAGCGTCATTTCAATAGTCTAATGAATACAAAGAAAATAATTTTGGATCGAGCGTTCAAAAATCCGGGCGATGAAGTCGAAAGATTGATTGTTGCTCGGTAGTGGGAGAATTTTTTTTACTTTACTATCGAGGCTGTTATTGATATAGTCATGGAGTTCTATGCCAATTTTAAAGAGACTTCTGATGACCACGTCTATGTTCATGGTAAAATGGTTAAATTCACCCTTAGGAGGATTAATAAACTTTAGTAGTTGCGAGAAGAATTTCTCTGTAAGTACAACACATTCTCTACTTCAAATGAGGCTTTTTTTGAAGTTATTCTTTTTCTTACTGATGGAAGAGGAGCTTGGAAGGTGAAGAATAACGTTGAGGTAAACTTCCTTGCTTCTATTTTAAATGTAGTATCCAAGGCCTGCCATTACTTTATATCGACCAGAATGATACCTAAAAACCACCATAGTGAAGTTACTACGGATAAAGCTATTCTGAACTTTTGTATCCAACAGATGGGCAATCTAGATGATGGATCTATAATCGATAAGAATATTCGTTCTATTGCTCTAGGACAGACAAATTGTGGATTAGGACACCTAGCTCTGATTTTCACATTATGTGAGCAATCACGAGTTGATTTTAGAGTTGATGAGGAAAGGATTGAGCCTCTTAAACCTATTGAGTTAGCAAATATTAAAACCTATGAATCTCATGTTGGATGGAGAACAGGGAGTAAGAATAGGAATATTCCTTCTACTTCTAGCACCCCTACTCTCCAAAAACTTATGCAACAGATGACAATCCAACAAGGAGATGTCTTTAGAATAGAGAACATGATTGAAAATTTGGAGGCCAGAAATGTACACAATGATAATTTAACAGAGAAAAAGTTTGAATATAATGTTGCATATGATGATGCTATGGTAAGATACATGTGGAGTGACCACTCAATATAGCTTCCTAGTCACCTTATCTTTACCCCTTATCAGCAGCAAAACTTTGATACAGTAATAGTAGTAGAAGAAAAAGAAGAAGAAGAAGAAGAAGAAGAAGAAGAAGAAGAAGAAGAGGATGGGTGAAGATGGCTTCTTAGTAATAGTTCTGATCTTTTATTCAGTTTATAGTTTGTTGCATTTTGCTGTTATTGTTTAGTACGTTAAATGTGAAACTTTGATTTGTATTCATGTTGTGTTGTGAACTATAATCTGTAGAGCTGTTGTTGAATTGAAATTTATTTTAGTAATGTTATTTATTTTTAGTACTTTGTTGTATTTATTTTGAGTTAACTCTTTCTCAGAAAATATTTTTTATATATATTATGAGTTTTTTAATATTTTAAGTCTTATAGCTTTTTATACAAGCACCTGCAATATTTCAGTTATGCCAGAAGAAAACATAACCTTCAATAGGTAAGTCTTTTCTTTATCTGTTAACTGTTTTCTTTGACCCGATATTTTCAATTTTTCAAGCTTAATCTTTTTAAAAAAATTTAGTTTGGGGGGAAATAAAATTTATTTTTAAAGAAAGTAATTTTATTTTATTTGTCCTCAATGAGCTATATTTTAAAATTTTTAATTTTACATGACCTGTGATAGTAGAGCCTAACTTTGGATAACTATATTTTTGTTTCTAAATATGTAGTAAGCTTAAGTAAAAACTATCAATAATTAAGGTTGATTCTAGAGATTAAGGTGTTTGGTATGAGACAGTAAGACTATGTTTTTCCATTTTAAGTAAAGGAATTTGTATTTTTGAAGTATTAAGAACCTTAGAGTTTCATGTAAGAAGAAACAAAATGAAAGTTTATGAAAAATATTTAAAGCTAATATGAATTTATAAAGTAAAAGAATGTGAAAATTTTTTGACTTTAAGAAGAGGATAGTGAAGTTCAAAATCATTAAAGGCTATCCAGTGAAATCGATCCTGAAGAAAAGAAAACGAAAAGCTAAAAGCAAAAGAAAAGAAAAAGAAAAAGAAAAACATGTGAGGAGAAGCTTGAGGAGATGCCTAATAATAAATTTGTTTCACTTGAATCAACTTAAGGAAAAAGGCTTAGCTACATTCTCTAAACTTGTATTTAAGTATTAGCATATTTACTAGTAAAGTTTTCATGAAGTTCTTCTTCACATGAATATTCTAAGTGGCTTTAATATGACAATTTGTAATTTTCCTTTAAAAAAAAAGAGAATCAGAAATCTTAGACTTGATCGCTGCATATTCTTATACCTTTAGTACTAACTTGAGTTACTTTTAATTTTTTTCTTAAGTTATGCTATGATAATTAGTAGACCAAAATATGGAAATATAGATGTTAAAATCTTTATTATAGGTCATATGTTCATGTTGTAAAGGAGTTACTTGAGGAAAAGTAAGTTTGGGGGATTTTGATGCACCAAAAATATATGCATTTTTAGACCTATATTTTATACTCATTTTTTGTGATATTGCACTTTAAAGGAAAGTATTTTTCGTATTTTATTGCAGGTTAATTATTTTTAGCACTTAAAGCAAAAATGAAACAAAAAGGATGGAATTTCGTATCAAAATAGCATTTTGGAAGAAATACTCAGCACCGATGACGCCATCACGGATGGCGACGACGCTAGCATGGACGCCAATGACGCCAGCATGAAGAAGGAGTCCAGAACAATGAGGGCGCCGTAGGTGCCAAATTGGGCACCATCAGTGCCATTTGACAGAGGGCACAAGAAATAATTCAGAATACGAGCATCTACGGCCCATCGTGGGCACTGACGACGACAATGTTGGTGCTAGGCGGATTTCTAGAAGATTCAATGAATTTGAACCCTTTTTGAAGAGTTATTGGATACACCTCTTGAAAAAATAACATTATGCTCTATTTAGAGCGAAAATTGATCAGAGAAAAGGGGGGACTGGTGTGTCATTGAGTTTTCTTTAATGTTCCATTGTGTGTATTGTTTAGTGTGGTGAGTCTAAGTGTGATTTCTTCTAAGATTTGTTGGAGAGGGAGAGAAGTGAAAGATTTCTTCTTCCCTACATCTTTGAAGACAAAATCAAGAGTCTTGTAAAGAGAGAAAGAGTCCAAGAGGAGCTACAAGGGATTTGCTTTAAGGATGAGTTAAGGATAAATAGTGTTTGTTTATTATTATTGTATAAAATTTCTTTTTTTTATGAAATTCGTATTTTGTCGTATCTTTCTCATGAGGTATGAGTAGTTTCTTTGACTTTCTCCGTACTTTGAGCTATGGTGAAATGAAGAGATAAGTTGGATGTGCCAATTTTAAAATATAAAAAAAATTGTGATGATTTTTCACTTTGTTCTTAATTTACTTTTCAATTTGACCAATTGAAATATTAACATCTGTTGTGAAACATACTATCAAAGAAATGGAGTATGAGTTTTATAATAAAGTGAGAATCACATTCGATTCCATAACGGAGTGTTTCGTTCATAGAATTGGGTGCAAATAAATAGGGAAATATATATTATTGGGCGAAGAATTGGAGATTTTAGGGTGACAGATTAAAATCCTCAATTTGATCTTAATGTTTAAGAACTGAACCGAGAGTTAGCTTGCAGGGGAAGCGAAGTGAGAGCTTTGGAGTGAAAGATAATATCCTTCCAGTTTAACCATAGATTTAGAGACTAAACATATGATTAGCCAAGGATTCTCTATAACACTTGACCAAGGGTAGAGAATTAAAATTGCTCCTATTTGGCACAAGGCATATTAAAACAATTTATCACTCTCATTTAACCAAAAACTAATTGTAGTGAGAAAGAGGTTTTCTCATATTAGATAACTTCATCAAAAAAATATAGTTTGGTAGTTATTGTTTAGGTTTGGTTTACAGTTTTGCTAGTAGTTGGTAATTTAGATCTAACAGCACCTTAAACATTCAAATTTAGTGTAGTAGATTTTCTTTATTGTTGTGAATTTCCTAATTTAAATTTCCATTGTGAATTTAAACCTTCCTCGTGGGATTGATATTTGGGGCTTAAATAGAAAGTCATGTATTACTTGATAACGATACATATACTTGTGTATAATCCTAACATAAATTGCTTCAATTTCTTATTCATAAAATAACAAATAAAGATTTTTGCATCATTGTAAAGTGGAGTCAACTTTATTAATTTTACACATCTATAAGTTTGGGATCAATTAACAATAATCTCATAGATAAACATTTAGGAAACCAATATCATCACGATCACTAAATTATAGAGGGAGTAGTCTCATCAATCTTGAAGAAACTCTTGAGATATTTCCCGTTTTTCTGTTTCCTCTCCCAATGATCTATTTTGTTTTCATTATAAGTAGGATTTCAAGGTTCTTTTGATAATTGACAAGCTTGGATAACCAAATTAGTAAACTAGAGTTTTTATTTATGGAAGCATATATTACACTTTCTTTGTAGATCGATACACTGTACTCTTTAACTGTATTTTTACTTGACATGTATACTTGCACTGTTTGACCAAACCAGGGTTAGTCATTACTGATTTGATCATTTTAGGTGTTATTGTGGTTTGAACCCAAAAGGAGTGTGTTGGGAGTCAATGCAATTTCTAGAGTTTTGGGTACCCTAAGTGAATTCAAATTGGGGCAAAGTTAGTAATCCCCTCTTCCTCGGTGAATTTTGTGTTCATGATGATCGCTAAGTTTTAAAAGGTGTGTGAGGATCTTGAGCTGATGTAGGTGTGTCAAGGTATATTTTGTCTATGGGTGTCATTTTGAGGTCCTCACAAAGTAAAGTTAACACTGAACATAGGCTTAAGAAGGCTTTTCTATCCATTTTGACAACAATAATGTGGGAAAAATTCTAGGAATACTATGAATCACCACATTACCAAAATTAAAGGGGTAAGAGCCTCACATACTTTGAAGAGTAGTGATATTTCTCTATCATTGTTTTCTTTCTTTTCCAAACATGTTATCATTTGTTTTCACTTTTAAGTAGGATTTTAGATAATGACCTCTTATCATGGTCATATTAAATGAAGTTTAGAAGTATGGTAAACTAGAGACTCACACCCAAAATAGCTCTACAAACTTTCCTCATGAGGTTAATGTGTGGTACTCTTTAATCGCATTATTACTTGACACATAAAATTGCATTGTCATACTAGATGAAGTTTAGAAGTATAGTAAACTAGAGACTCGCCCCTAAAATAACTCTAAAAACTTTTTCATGGGATTAATGTGTGGTACTCCTTGACCGCATTATTACTTGACCGTAAAATTGCATTATTTGACTGACTAACTTCATGGTAAGTTTTGGCATGTCGAAATCCCTTATAGCAAGTTTTACATTTTCAAACTGGTTGTTTCAATGTAAGGGTATAGGCACTTTTCTTTTTTGTCAGTTCTTAATCAGCTTGTAGTAAAAGAGAGGATGTACATTCCTTGACATTTCTTCTTAATCTAAGTTGTATATTAGACGTCTTCGAAGATTAGTTGTAAAACCCCTTAGATGAAGTAAATTATAATGTTCCTCGATGAGCACTTTGGCTGGATATGAGCCACTTGGCTTTCTTTTCTAGCATGATCTTCCCAACAAGCTCCTGAGTTAGATATGAGCACCATTACATCCTTCATGACCTAGTCAACCTGTTCACATCTTCGGCTAGATATGAGTCCCTTGCATTCCTTTCTAATATAAAAGTTACATAAAAGTTTTAAATTAGCATAAAAATCAATTTTGGTTTAGTCAACTTGCTCACCACTTAGATTGGATGTCAGTCTCTTAGTATTTCTTCCTAATGTGACAAGTATATAAATTTCATTAAAGTATGGAGTAAGAAAACATCAGATGGAATAAGGCATTCTCTCCTCGATTAGCTCTCATGACATTCCTTTTTGATATAGTCACCCTACTCACTACTTAGGATGTATGTGAGTCCCTCGACATTCCTTCCTAATATATTCAAGTTCTATGAAATTATTGATGTGTATGCATAAGACAACCTTAAATTGTGTAAGACACCCTCTTCTCAATTAATATTGGCAGTAAATGTGAGTCTTTATACTTTTTATCACAAGTTTGATCACCCTAATTAGTTTTCAAAGTACAAGTAAAACCCCATGCTTTCTACTTTTTAAACTAATCATCTTATCCTTATGAATAGGAGCATGAACACCATAAATTAGGCAAGGTATCCTCTTCTCAATCGGATTCAACTGTAAACATGAGTCCCCATGCATCTTACAACATATTTGATCACCCAGTTAATCTTAAAGTAGATGCGAGTCTTCATGATTTCTAATTTAAACTAATATTCCCTTTTTCTTTTTTTTCCCTGTGCAATTAAGATGTTTTCCTCTTTGAAGAATCATTTGTTCACTTCCCTTCTTTTTTTCATTAGTTAGTCCATCAAATCTTCTTAAGCTTTCATTTCAACTAATAACCTCTACAATAACACCTGATAGTTTTCGTTTTCAAATTTCTGAAAAAATTTAAAATTCAAAATAAACAAATTGAGATTCAAAACTCAAACTCCAAAATCCAATTCATTGTCAATCTTCAATCAGTTTTGAGTAAACTAACTTGGACATCCCTTAAATCTTATTGGTTGGTTTAGTCAAAGTCAATACATGAGGTATAGTATTTCAATTACACTACTCCTATTGGCAGTTCATTTGTTAACCTCATTTTTGCATGAGGCCTATTCTTTTTTTTTCCTTATTTAGAAAACCCCATAGAGAATTTTATTTATTCAATATAAGGAGTACACAGAATGGGAGGAAGATCCCAGCTAAGACACGAATAAAACATAAGGTAAAAAAATAAATTATTTGGAAGCGTCTTTTGAAGGATACAACACATGCCAATGTAAGTACAAAAAATATCAAAAAGAAAAATAACGACTAACAGGATCAATTAAAAGGTGGACAACACGTCACAGACAATAAAAAAAAGCGACCTGAAAACAATTGAACAAAGGATAAATAAGCTAGGCAAGGCTTAAATAAATTGAACATAGAACCAAATCCTACAACCACTAATGAAGATAAAATATAAAGCAAATCAATACAATTTAAAGAGAATAATAGGAAGTTCCAAGAAACAGGTTAAGAGGCAAACCAACAAAAATATTAGAGCAAACTAGTGACCAACCTAAAGGGCAACACTAAAAGACCAAAGTATGTAAAAGAAGAGATAATAAAAGACCAAAGATTTGATATTACAACATTTTCCCTTAAGCAAAATGCAAAATAACGAACCAAGACTACCATTAAAAAGCCAATAAAAGGTAGACAAAATAAAAGACCACATCGTCACAGAATAGAAATGACCGCCATCCATAGATAAAATTACTCATTTTTGCCACTAGATCTTTGGGTCTAGCCTTTGGGTTTCCTTAATAGCTTCTCTTAGAGAACTAGTGGTTGAACCAATTCCAAGCTAGCAATTTGAACCAAATCTTAACTCCTTTCAATTTCATTCACTTGACTTCAAATCCTTAACACTTTATTGAGAAGAGTAAAATGAAGTCTTTTTTGACTAAGCTGAGCTCCTATAAGTTTGAAAATGGTTTAAGCTGCCCCTTAACCCTAAAGTCTTAGGTTGTCTACTTGGTCTCTCTTTGGGCACATTGTACTTCTCTTATCAAAATCCTTGAATATGCCTTTTTGAAATACAAGTAAAATTGAAATCAAACAAAACTAAATTCAATGAAATCATAAAATGAAATCACAAATCAAAAGTCTAAGATTAAATCAAAATTAAAAATTACAATGCAAAACTCAAAAATTAAAACCTAAAATCAAATTCACTAATGTCATAAAATCAAAATATCAACCAAAAATTAAAATTAACTAAAAAATTTCACTAAAATCACAAACCAAAAAAAAAAAAAATTCAAATGAAACTAAAGTCTCCAAAATTTTTATTAAATTACAAAGTTACAAATCCAAAATTAATTCATAAAGCAAAAAAAAAAAAACTAAAAATGTAAAGGCAACTCATAAAAAAAAAACTTTTAAATAACCAATTGAATAAAATAAAATAAAAATTCAAAATCTAAAAATAAAATGAACACTTTACCTCCATCACTACACAGCCAAATCCACAAATCCCAAATCCACCAATTTCAAATCCACCCAACCAAAAACATCCACATTCACCTAAAATAAAGTTTAAATTTAATGATATTCACATCCAAATCATCCACAAAACCAAACTTCATTGCAAGTAAAACCTAAACAGAAATCCAACTCAAAGGCAAAGCTAAGCACAAGCCAAATCCAAAGACACTAAAAGATGTTCTTGAATCTTTCAAGCCATGTCAATCCAATTTGAAGCTTTCTCTTGAACCTTCCATGCCACAAAGCCAAGCTTCTTTGCCACCCAACCCAAGTACCCCCACTCTTTGGCCATTCCAGCAATTGACTACCCCGTGTGCTTCTCCCCCCATTGGCCCCTTCTATAATCAAATCAACAACTCACTACATGTCAAATGTTCTCAGCCCAAGTCCCCATGTCCTTTCACAGGATGAAACTGAAACCCATGCCTTACCAAATCCTATAAATCCCACATTTATAAGCTCAGAAAAGGCTAATTTTTCAGCCTCAATTCACTTTGAAGAACTCCCAAAATCTATACCAAAGCTCATACATATGCACTGCCCAAGCTAGCTCAACATTTCCTTCTCGATTTTCTCCAAGCTGAGACAGGACAATCTTATATTGCTTGGGTTCTAGGTAGTAAGGTGCTCTAATTATGCCATCCTATAAAATGATGACATGCTCACAATCATTTATTTCATTAAATTGAGATCATCAAAAACTTCCCTAAAATGATTTCATATGATTCGAGAACACAAAAATCTATTTTTACATTTCAGAAATATGTAAGCTCCATATATTCTGCTACTGTGGTGAAGCAAACAAGCAAACCTCAATGGGATTTATA
Source organism: Phalaenopsis aphrodite (assembly GCA_003013225.1). Classification (NCBI taxonomy): domain Eukaryota; kingdom Viridiplantae; phylum Streptophyta; class Magnoliopsida; order Asparagales; family Orchidaceae; genus Phalaenopsis; species Phalaenopsis aphrodite. The sequence goes on from NEWO01000560.1 coordinate 416,727, forward strand.
CTATAGTTCCAAGACCATAGTGTTAAACTCTAATAAAAAGGCGTAAGAGGAGAACTAAGGTTTGGAATCCCTCAAGGAACGAGAATATATAGAAAAGTTCTTTAACCTATAGGTTTCCTCTAATATATGTCCAACAATGATCTCTACTCCTAAACTTGAAAGGCTTTTTGTGGATGGAGAGGGAGGGAAAGGCTTAGAAGCTCACGAAGGTGGCTTTAAGATTACTCTCGCCTCACCGGACAATAATAATGAAGATCATAGGTTAAATTTATTTAAGCAACATTATGCAATACCTTCTAATTTGAGTATTACGATTTTTTATGGGCATCATTGAAGTGACCAAAAAAGCCGAAATCATAGGATGAAAGCAGTAGCTCTCGCAAGAGGTATTGATTCTTGTAGCTATTGTTTGAAGCAGGTTTGGGCCAAAAGAATTTTTTATTTTTTACTTTAATTCATTCATAGATTATTATTATCTTAATTTTATTTATTTAGAGTCTTGAATGAAACAAATATCTACACAATAGATTAATATGAGAGATTCAAACATTTAGCACTCACAAAACTAATCCATCAACTGGTTACAACAAGAACTTGTCACCACTTTGCCCACAAGAATGATTTTATCGTGTCCTTATTTACTTGAATCAACCAATACTTCCAAATTTTCTTAATAACCAGGCAACAAGGGTGAAAGGCCGCTCTGCCTCTAAGAGAAGAAATTGGGTGAATTGGTTGAATCAAATTGGATTTTGACTAGTCAGTTCACGAGACTAAAAGTTAGTGTGGGATAGATGACATCTTGAAATATAGTTTCATGATATTTAGTTTGCCCCTTTAAAAATTATTAATTTAAATGATGTATATAAATTATGATTATTCATAATGTTATAACTTAAAATTTATTCTAACAGTTTTTTTTCATTCTTCTAATCACTTTTATCAATGCCGTAATAGCTTCCTACCAAGCAACTATAATTTTACCAATACTTTAATTAATGATCTTTTTTTTTTCATTTTAAATGATTTCAAAGTTTTTTTGTTCGATATATTCTATCACTAGAATAATATAAAAAATTATTTAATTAAAATATTCAAATGCAATTTGCAGATTTGCAAAGTTATAGTGCAAATGCTTAGAGTTATAAGGTATTCCAACAGCAATAATAAACATAGATTAATTTTGTTTGAAAAAAAAGCGCAGTATTTTCTAATTTGAGTATTACAATTTCTATTCAAAGAAAGTAGCCCCCATAAGAGGTTTGAATGAATGATGACTGTAACTATTGTTCGAAGCAGGGTTGGGCTAACTGAATTGTTTTATTCGTTAATACATTAATGAAATTATATTTATTTTATTGCATTGTATTTTCTTAGAAACTTGAACGAAAAAAAAAGTTCCATTATTCCATCAAGTTGTTACACCATCAACTAATCCATCAACAGGGAACACTTTGACACGTCATAGCCGAGCAAAAAAGATTTTATTGCGTCGGCAACAGCATAAATGGAACATCAAATCCATTCAAATTTTCTTAATAGCAAGGCGACGCGGGCCTCCGCCTCTAAGCAAAGAGATTCTGGTTCCCTCATCAGAAAAATTAACATTAAGAAAAATGCATCCAAAACAGATTTATTACATGTTTGCAAACAACTGCAATGTCTTGCATCGAAGCATGTAAATTAAAACGCGTTCAACTTTCGGTTCTCCCTTTGAAAGAAGCCCTTCATATTATATATATATCCATGCCCTATTTAATTTAGTCCCCAATAAAACTAATTTATTAATATCTTTGCTTCGCCCTTTCCGATTTTAAGTACTTGAAAGCCCTTTTAGATTTAAGTTGCCACGATGCCGCTGGAGCACCACCACACCAATCGTCATCAAAACACCTTCCACCAGCATAAGGAGAAAAATGATAAGTTATCAACAGATGACTTCAAGAAGGATGAGAAGCATCACAAACGCTTGGAGCATCTCGGCAAGCTCGGGGCTATGGTCGCCACTGCCTATGCACTGGTAAGATTTTCTCATTCTTCGTTTAGTTTTCTAACCTAACATTTGGATAAGCTGCCATTTTATGTTATGTTATTATTAAACCTTTATTCTCGGGATTATCTTCTTTTTATTAGTCAGTTAAAAAAAAAAGGAATAAGGATATCTTTTACCAATATTTAATCTAGCTTTAAGCATATTTTTAATAATTATATTCAAGATTGAATATATTTTCTTTTTACTGTATACTTTGTAAATATGAAAAAAGTTACAAGTACTTCATAAAAAGTTTTTGGTCATGATACCTTCCTATGAGCACATAGATTAGTACTGGAGCGAAGGTTATGATCGTCTGCAAAATGTATTATTTATTGAAAGCATATGCACACAAAAATTTTTTGCCAGAAATTAATATTCTTATGAAATATTTTATGTTATGTTAAATGTCGTTGCAATTAATATAATTATTTTCCATATTTCAAGATCTCTATTTATTTATTTATTTATTCAGTTATTTATCTGTGATATTTTGGATAACAATTAAGCACGAGAAGCATAAGTCGAAGAAAGATCCGGAGCGTGCTCACAAAAATAAGGTCAAAGAAGAGATAGCCATGACTGCAGCGGTTGCTAGTGCAGGTTTTGCCCTCCATGAGCATCACCACATTAAGAAAGCAAAGAAGGAAGCTAAGAGGCATCATCACCATTAGTACACCAACGAGTTGCAATATTAATGTTGTATTTATTTTATTTTATAAAAATTGTAGAACATTTTTTTATGCATCAGTTTGATTCATTCGTACGTATAAGTTCTATTTTTATTCAGGTCGTTGGTTGGTTGCATGGTTTGTAAGTGTTTGATGCATTATTTAGTTTTAGTTCTAGTTTTATTTGATTTGGTTATTTATTTGAGTTAATAGTTATAATTAATGGATTTCAATTTTAAATTTTAAATTTTTTTGGGAAATTTAGCATGCATGCCCTGTCAACTAATTATGCTTTTAGTAGTATTCAATTTTCAGGCTGAATGAAGAGCAATTAACTACTGATCAAAATTTCTGAATTTAATTCATTTACTATGATATCTACTCGTGTCAAAAATCCTCCAACATTACTTTGGGACCTTCACAGTTGTACTGAGAAGAAAGTGTTAACATGACCTTTTGTAACATCAGCATTTTGAGGGTCTTTTCAACTATTTTCTTATCCTTCGGAAGCAACGGAGAAGCAATAGGCTTGGAGCAAAGATTGAGGGTCTGTTTGGAGTAGCTTGTGCTTTTCAGGATAAACATCTTATCCTGAAACGCAGCCGCGGGTCGACCGCAGGGTCGACCCGTAACCCGCGTTTAGTGTAAAAAACTCAAATGCAGCAAACAGTGTTTTCAAAAACGGGCGAATCAAACAGTTAGGCGGCGTTTTTAAATAACGTTGCCGCACATATAAGCTCCCCCAAACGGGCCCTGAGTTTCTTTCATGATTAAATATTATAATTTAATAACTATTTCACTTTATAATTTACATCCTTTAAATTTCCCTTAAATGATAATATTAATTATTAGGAATGATATTGTATTGAATACATTACATAATAATTGAGCAAAATGTGATTCTTTTTCTTAAGAGGCCTTTAACATTCACCAACAAGATTAGTACTATCATTGCAAAATTCAAATTATTAGCAAATTATATGCATAAGGAATATTAACAATGCTCAAAAGTTCTCGTTGATTCAGCCCCGTGTAACCAAATAATCAATTAACATAAGTTACTTTTGAAGCACTTCTCAATATAGAATCCCACCAAGTTTTCCGAGTGAACACTAGACTTTTTTTTTTTTTTTTTGTTTTGCAAGATGCATCAAGGGAGATGTAAGTATATATAACATCAGAAATGAATTTAAAATAAACTTGTTTTCAATAAAAATATTTGTTGAAAAAAACATAAGTTGAAAAGTCAAATATTAGGCAAAATATGTGATGCACGTGTTTGTGGTAGGTGTGGTAAGTGAAGAATGAATGATTGAAATTAGCTTGGTCAGTGAGTAATGTATGGTATTGATTACTTATTTTTTTCTCATACAAAATTGAATAGTTACTTGAAGTGAGGTCATTGTAAAAAGTCCCTAAGCCCCATCCTTTCATTTATGTTTTTGAAGAGGGTCATATTTGAACTACTAGTTTCCATGAGAATATTACAAAGTTTATAGTTTGTGATCAGCATTGTGACCTTCATAGTTTCGTTTTATAGATTTTGGTTTTACCAATGAGACATTCATCAATGAAGTTATAGATGGTTGGCTAACTATCAATGGTCAAGAAGAGTTAGTTGAAATCATTTTGCAAGGTTGAATTCACTTATGTCTTGATTAATGAGAAGCTTCTCGTTCGTCCTCTCCAATGATGGTTTACACTAGTACAATGTGGATGGCTTATGTTGGGGTAGATCCACTATGAGCTTCTATAATGGGTGATCTCCCTTATCTTCTTATGTTTTTTTCTAGAGCTATGACCTCGTTCAACTTTCTAACTTTAACTAATTCTTCATTCAGGTTTAATGAATTTCTAAATTTCTCTTTATCATGGAAGTGCTTACTATGATGTACATTTTGTGTTATTTAAATGACCTACTTTCAAAGGTGCCAACCTTTAACATTAGTCTTCATTATGGATGGCTGATAAGAGTAAACTATGTGATATTTTGATAGCTTATTCTCTCATGTATATTCATTTCTTAACTAATATTATGTTTGAGAAAAGGTATTTTTGCCTTAATTATTTAGGGGCAGGGTGAATGAACAATTTGGAGCAAAAAAGAACAAAAATGAACACAATATAAGAATTTTGGACTAGCGCACTTGCACCTGCAAGTCGATGCTCCCGCTTTAACTCAGGTGCAACTGGGTTGTGTTCAGCACCCCTGGGCTCAGTCTAAAGAACCCATGTCAGATGCTCATTTGTTCAACTTTGGCGCATTAGTTTTGTAATCGCGACGCTCCCACACAAGTTCAAACACACTTATGCCAGTTCACAGATCCAATTTTGCCAAGAATTATCTTGCCTTTGCCGAGCTTGTCATATAATTTAATGTTTGAAGCTGAGCATAAGGGATAATGGGCTACTGGAGGCTATAGGAAATGTAGGATTTTGATCAAAGAATATTTTTCTATTAGGTTTCTCTCTATCCTTTGGGTTGGAGCCTCAAGAGGTGAGTTTCCACCATTAAATTTTTGTAAATTCTTGAGAGATTTTTTATATGAGAGGAAAAGAGGTTACCATTGTGGAGAAGACAAGTTTTATTATGAGTTTTTACTCATGTTTATTTCTTGCAATGAAAATATGCATGGCCTTTGACTCTATGGTTTTATTCATAATTCCTGAGTAGACTTTTCTTCGTGTGTTTGTCGTGTTGAGGTAGCGATTTGTGCTGAGGTTTTATAACATGATTTTATGTTAACTTGTTCTTGTGCTTACATGACCTATTTTGTTGGTTAACCTCTGATATTAATTTAATGTTTCGTGAAAATCTAACTTCTAACTGTCACAAAGTGGAAATTAAGGGTTAATTAAAAAATTCTGAGTGAATAGACATATTCCACTGGAATTATGTAATCTTTCTAGGGATTAGAAAAATAATGCAGAATGCCAAGGGGATTTTGGAAGCCTCAATTTCATGGATTCTAGACTTATTTTATCCTTAACATAGGCATAAGAAGTAAAATATCCCAAATTGGCAACAATCTTATAGATAAACTTTAGGAAACCACAATTATCACAATCCTTAAATCACGAAGGGAGGAATCTCATCAATCTTGAAGAAACTCTTGAGATTGTTCTAGTTTTTCTGTTTCCTCTACCTGTGACCTATTATGTTCTCATTAGAAGTAGGATTTCAAGCCTCTTTTTGATAATTGATAAGCTTGGATAACTAAATTAGTAAACTAGAGATTTTTTTTTTGTTGAAAAAATTATTAGACTTTCTCTGTAGATTGATATGTTGCACTCTTTAACCGAATTTTACTTGGCACGTATATTTACTTTGTTCGACCAACATACATCCATGTAAGTTTCGTGGAAATTGATTAAGAAAAATTAATTCTAAATTGGTCTAACTTTCTTGAAATTGCAGCAACTTAATTTGCTAACATGCCAAAAGCATCAATTTCATTAAAATTGACTGTTTTCTTAAGATTTACTCTTTCAGAAGGCCATTGAAAATTATTTATAGCCATCTCTTTAATTAAAGCATGAGCACCATTAAATGGTTTTAACATCAATGAACCACCAATAGCGGCATCAATAATAGATCTATGAGATCCAGCTATCTATTATAAAAAGTTTGGGTGTAGCATGGTGTGAACACTTTCTTAAGAGTTCTTTAAATCATTTTCATGCTAGCACATAATTCTAGAAAATTGGCAAGATGTAAATTTGGATCTTCAGTTGGTGGACCCCCAAACTGATTATTTGATACCATTTGGATAATAGCAGGGTTAAGCTCAAATATATTAGCCACTACTGTGGGTTTTTGAATATTACAATGAAGTTCATCCATAGTAGGGTTTGCATAATCTCTTAAAGGCTTAAACTATTCAACATTTTCATTATTTTGATTTGTTATTTCTTGAAAGTTTTCAGTAATTTTTAATTTTTTAACTTTTCTAATAGTTCTTTTTAATTCAGAATTATACGGCACAATTCCTATGGAACCTGAACTATGCATACATTACTATAAAACACGTAAAATAAAATAAAACAAAAATAAAAATAAAACACACAAATAAGAACTTAATATAAAAACAACACTACAATATTCCTATAATAAATCTTAAACTTTAAATAAGATTTGTAAAAATAAAAATTGTGCTTTCTAAAACCTTCTTTTTGAATTAAAATTTTCCTTTGTTTCCCATACAACGACGCTAAAAACTTGATCACAATTTTTTGGTATAGATGTAAAATGTGATGTATGCTATTATATGCTTAATTTCCTTAGAGAAACTGGCAATCTGCACTTTATAATGCTTGATAGTTTAGGTAACAAAAATCTACTTAGCAAAATATTCTTATTTAAACTGAATGTGTTATAATAGGAATAAAAATTTGATTTTTTTGTAATTTTTTATTTATGAAAATAAAGTTAATAACTAATTAACTTAATTAAATATTTGCAAGATGAAGGTAATATATGTAAAATATCTTTTTCCTTAGCATGAATCAATAATAAGTATAGAAATTTTTTTGTGGAAGTATGCTAACTGTGTTGTGCTAAATAGAAGCAATAATGTTCATTACCCTTATTAGAGATACTATAAATAAAATTGGATAATCTATAGTTTGAATAGTCTTGAAGATCGGTTAAGTAGAGAACATACTAGCTCACACTCTAGAGTCCTCTTGGGGACTAACATCTCGTATCAAAACCTAAAACTATAAATCAAATTGGGGGCTTTATCCTGTCACTCTAAAGTCCTCTAATTCTACACCCTTAAAAGGTTTATTTCCCAATTTATTTGGACTCAACCCCATGAACTACATTCTCATCCATGAAATCAATATGTGATTCTAATCTTTTGTTGACTTAGATAATACCATCTCAGATCTTACATGTTCTCACAAAAGGTATTAACATCTTAATTAGTTAAATGAAGAAGTAATTGAAGTACAAAGTTTTAAATCATCACAACTTCTTCCAATATTGAAGTCTAATACTTCACACAACTTCCTTTAAATACTTAATCACTTATCGTTTTAAGGAAAAAGATAAAGAAAAATATTCAGAATCCACATAAAAAACACAACCATGCTTGAGTATAAAAGTAGAAAACATGCACACAAACAAGAAATTTAAATTAAAACAAAATGTAGTCACAAAGATAAACACTTATCTTAAATCCATTCCACCAAATGTCTTGAAGTTCCTTTCAATTCTCTTCCTTTACTCATAATATAAACTAGCACTAAAAATAAAAAGAAAGTGGACGACAGCGGTAGCGGCGGTGGTGATGGGCGGCGCAGCGACAGTTACTAAGATGAATGGTGGCTATAGATGTCTAATGGTTGGCCTCTCTTTATTGTTCATCCATGTCTTTTTTTATGAAAATCATAGAGGTGCCTTGGTTTCTCTTAAATGTTTCTCTATTCAATGAATCTTCTAGAAGTTCCTCCTCTCAAAATCCAATTGAATGAATTTTCATGTCCATTGACAATTTCCCACATTTTTTCCAAGGGTTGCTTCAAACACCTCTTCAAACATTAATTCAAATTCAATAAATCAACAAATAACTACTTATGGCACTTAAGCATGAGGTACCTGGTGCGCTTAGGCGAGACTCTCTCTGAATAACTTGCGCATCCAAGTTCATTTTTGTACCTTCATCAATTTTGCTCCAAATTTGAACATTTTTCACTCTTTTTAGCATGTTTCATTCATTTGATTGTGCCTGAAATAAAAAAAAACACAAATATCTTTCATTAAAGCGTTATATCTCAAAAATAGGTATAAAAATGTATATAAAAATGTTATATATTTTAGTTGTATCAGTCATACAAATAACATAGAAGATAGGAGAGTTTTTGTCATTATGAACGATGACCTCAGAGCCTAAAGCTAGTTAGGGCTTAAATTGCATAACATGATTTTGCAAAGTACTAAAGATAAGTTAAGGATTTTTTTTTGTACTAGACAGGCTACCTTAAAATCTTATGACTTGTTATTTAACTCTATGGAAGAGCTTGTCGTTATAGACCCGCTTTTGCTGTCATAGACCTGCTTGCTCTCTTGAGGTTCTTATTTTGTACATTCTTGTTGTGTTGCCCACAGTGTTCTCTTCAAGTTCCTCATCAAAGTGACAGGTGCGGGTCTTCAGGTTTAAGGTTTTTGAGTTTTGCAGTTAAAATGACAAGTTTTGTTGTTGTTATTATTCAAGTATTGTGCAGGGTTAAAGTTGATTAGAGCGACACCGGTTAGGATCCCATAGTTCTCTCATTTTGGTACAGCTATTTTATTTTAAATAAACATAGTTTAAAAAAGGTTTTAAGCTTATTTAAACTAAGGAGATCTCGTTAGCAACCATAGGTTTCCTCATCCGAGTGACTCCCATAAATTCAGAAGGAACATATTATGTTTGTTTGTTGGTTTGAAAATGCTTAAGTTTAATTTTGAAAAATGTTTATCTTAATTTTGAAAGTTTTTTGTTTTGACTTTTAAAAGTTATTTCAACCAAGCATGCATAATATACTAAGGCAGTGGTAAATTGTAGTAACAAAGCGATGATAACTAAACTGTAAATATGTACATGTCATCTTCTTATTGCCTCCACTATAACGTTAGCATTCATAATCATGCATATATTTTTAAAGTGCAAAGTAAAAAGAAACAACTGTCAAGTAGCAATGAAACCTTAATGATTTATATTCAAAGTAGATCATAATTCATAACATGGTGTGTCCCTAGAAGTTCAAGGATGACTTTCTTGAACAAAAAAAAAAGTTCAGTTGTTCTTCAAAATATGAAAAAGATTATAAAAGTGTTTGGGGAATAACGCTAAACAACTTTTAGGGATCCTTTGAACCTTTTTGAGTTCACTTGAACTTATTATGTTGTTGAATAGGTTTTCTTGAAGTTCATTAGATTTAAGTTATGCTCAATTCTATACCTTAATTAACCCATGAGAGAGCAAGTTTGAGCTTGTAGTGTTTTAAGGAAATTAATTATGTTTTATCTTCCAAATAACACTCAAATATCCTTAGATTAAACTTAGCTCACTATAAAGCTCTTAAGTCATTAGGGGTGGATATTTAATTTAAAAAAAACCTAATTTAAGAACATTTAGTTAAAAGATTAACCTATAACTGAACCATTGGGTTAGGACTCTAGTTATTGACTTCCTAACTCATGTCCCAAACATCTAGATCATTCAAATTAATTTCTTCTTCCAAAGTTTAAAAATTTGGATAATTACAATTATACCCTTCTTTCCTAAAAAGTAAAGATGAGTGGGTTTCTACTTCTTACTCACATGTTTCAATCAACTTACTATGTTTCTTATGATCAAAGTATTATCCTTTAAATTTTTAGTTCATTTTAAACTTTAATTAGGGGCGAAATGTGGAAATCGCAATTTTGTCCCCAAGGCTCCTATATTCATAAATCTTATAAATTAATTTATATGTTCTTAAAAATTTTTTGACTATCTGTCATGCTTTAATTTAGATACTAGAGAAGAAATCACAGTTTTTAATATTTATTTTAGTCCAAAAATGAGAATTTCCAAAGTTAATTCAATTAAGCAACCAAGGTAAAGTTTTTGTCCTTAAACGAATAACTAGAGGTTCACCTAGGTCATGGGACCACTTGGATAAAATTTCATGAATTATTAAATTATATTTTAATTTTTAATTTTTATTTATTTATTTTGTTGGTTATTTAAATAGAAAATATATTTTATTCTAGAAAATCAATTATAAAATTTTCATTGATCCCTCTAACTTCAAGGAAGTCAGAGAAACTTAATTTATATTTATTTTATTTTTTATATCTATTTAGGTGAAAAATTAGGGAAAATACATTTTAGGCATTTAAAAATACATAAGTTCATTAAGAAAATTAGGAAAAATATTCTAGTTGGTCTCTAGTGCTCAAGAAATAATTTGTGACATTTAGGTACTTTTTGGTATTTTTGTGATTTTTAAATTAAAAATTAAGTCAAAAATGAACTTTTATTTGAGCACCAATTTTATTTTTCGTGGGTGTCCCTAGTCACAAGGAACACCTGATGTGCCCCTGGAGTGTGCTCGTTTTCTGCATGTTATATGTCAGTTTAAATCTTCGGTAACAGTGCCAAAAACATGACCCGTCCTAAACTTACATAGTATTTTAGCTTCCAAAATTTGGCCAAATTCTTAACCCAATTTATATTAAGTATTTATTGTGCAAAATAAAAATAAAATATATAAAATAGTTCACACTCTAGGGGTTTAATGCAAGTGCATGTATCACTAATAGTAAAATAAGGCTTTCTTTAAAAACCTTAATATCAATCCAACAAAGAAGCGCAGTAAGAAATCCCTTAGGCTATCTCTAATCTACTACTATCAAGTCTTAGTTTGGAAGTTGGAAATTTTTATGATAATATCATAAATTACAATATTCAAACCATAAAAATTAAAGTAAGAAAGACAAGTTAAAATGGGTTTAATGAATGCTAACAAAAATGTAACTAAAAGAGCTAAGTTTACTAAATTAATTTCTAAACTTCAAAGTTAAATTTGCTATGACTAAACAAAGTTCTGTGATGAAGAGTTCAAATTTAAAAAAAACATCATTCCCCTTTACAATGAGTTTATGGATTGTAAGGAAATTAAAATCATTTAAAAAATATTTAATTGCATGGTGCCAAATATGATCAATCCTATTCTTTACCCTTTATCAAGTGCATAAAGAACATTGACAAAACCAGAGTTTGGTCCCTAATTCCATGGTTAGGTTTAGTGAATACCGGCTCTCACTCCAGAGCTCTCACTTCCCGCTCTTTTTAGGGCTAACAATCCTGTAGTAGTTTCCAATCAATAAGACCAAATTGGGGATTTTAATCTATCATCTTAAAATCTCTAATTTTGCATCCAACAAAGTATATTTCCCTATTTAATTACACTCAACCCCATGAATTACATTCACTCCCATGAAATTGAATGTGATTATTACCTTTTTGTAGAAAGGATAGCCCTTTTGGATCTTATAATTCTCAAGAAATTTTAACCTTTCAATTGACCAAATTGAAAACTAAATGAAGATCAGAGTTTGAATCATCAAAATTTATTAACATTTAAAACCTTTCATAACAAAATTATTTCTTCACAAAGCCAAATCTGATTTTATAGAGAAGGATAAAGAAGACTAAATAGAATTCATGAGAATGATACGACAAAACACGGATTTCATATATAAAAACAAGTTTACAAAATAAAGAAAGAAAATAATGCTACTTACTCACATTCCTTCCCAAGAAAATCCTTTGAATTTACCTTTAATCACTTTCTCTCTTTACAATCACACTCAATTCTCTCTTAGAAATGTAATGAAGAAGAAATCTCTCACCTTCCCTCTCCTTTTACAACCCTAGAAGAATATTCTCTCTTCTCCAAAGCCTTCCTCTCTACCTCACGCCACTCTCATGCCCTAGACTCCTCTTATTTTTAATTAGGGGTAGCCTTCTTTCAAAAAGAATTCAAAATATCCTCCTAAATCCTCTCTAAATGTCACACTTTTTGAATTCCAAAAGACATGTCCATTCATTCAAGAGACATATCGCTTCATTAAAGATTCTTCCAAAGTATCTAGATGTATTGAATCACGCCTCCATGGGGCATTTAACATATATTTGTAGCATTCAAAAGCAGCTCAAAATTTGTCTCAAATCACTTTAATCTGTCTTATATCATCTCTGGCACTTCAGGCGCCAGTTTTGCCACCTCAAGCATCGATTCTCTGTAATTGGCACCTCTGGCACCTGTTCTCTGGATTCTAGCTCCTTTGGCACTAGTTTTGGCACCTCAGGCGCCAACCTGCATCAGCTCCACTATCTTGCTCTGTTTGGCTCCGTTTTAGCTCTGTTTCATCCTGTTTCAGTTGCGTTTCACTCTTAATAGATATACCTATAAAAGAAACATGAAAATGACATTTCTTTAAGGAATAGTTTTATTTAAAAACATGTGAGAAATGTAAAGTAGACTAAGTATAGAAAGACATATCAAAATGTGTGAAGTCAGAATTTTTTTTCTTGGACGTTTTTACTCTAAATTGGACTTTTTTTGCTTTAATTTCTCCAAAAGTCCATTTCTTATACCTCAAACCAAAAATATGCAAAATACCTTCTAATGAAGTGTAATATTATTATAAATCATTAAAATTTAGCATAAAATATATATGAAAAGTAGGAAATTTTTACGTGTGTGAACGCTCCAAACCACTTTTCATAATTTTCTTGATTATATTTTATTTATTATAATTATTATAGTGTAAAATCCCCATTTAACTTATATTTTGATATTAAATTCAACTCAAACAGGTTCCAATCTCTTGTAGAGGCTTAATAAGTTCATTATCTTCATTGTAGATTTAATTTTGTAAGTTATCGAATTTTATTTTATTTATTTAATTTTTTTATAGGTTTTAATGACTTAAAATAGAAAATTATACTTTTAAAAACATTTAAACTTTATTTAATTTTTTATACTCCTCTGACCACAGTGAACTATGAAAAGAAATTTCATATTTTTTTTTTATTTTTTTTAATTTATATAACTATTTAAGAAAAAGGGAGACTTAAATTTGGAAATTAAGGTTTACCATGTTAGAGGTGTTCTCTGACTTTGGAAAAAACAAAGAACACTCCTAATCATAGAGAGAACAAATTTTCCAAATTTCCTACTATGATGATTAATATTTAATTTTCTATGATTTAATGAAGGTTTAGGGTTTTTAATTAATTTAAAAATACATATAAGGCAAATAATTTTTATTTTTAGTCCAGATTATTTTCCTTTATACACCGAGCACGATGATATTTTATTTTATTTTTATGGTATATTTACACCAGGTTATGAACTATTAAACTTTCTGAATTATTTAAATTCTTTAAATAGCTATTTTCCTACTTATCTGACTTAGCACCAGTGCAACAGGAACTTGTCAAAGCTCCATGTAGTGTGCTCCCATTTGACGCCGCCTTCTATGTTAGTGCTGACTCAGCCCATGCTTTATGTTTCATGCTCTCATTCAATGCCATCTGGTCTGTTGATTTGATACACGCATGAATGGATGGCATCCGTTCATCGTCCCCATCTAACATAAGCTGAAAACCGCACTTTTTATAAATATAAGATCTCACTTGATACTCAACTAAATCAAATAGGTTTTGATCTTATAGCTTCTTGTATTCAAGATAAGCACAACCATATGGTCAAAAGCATATGAAATTAAACTTCTCTTCAAAATTAATGAAACTCAGCAAGGTTTTAGGGTTTGTGAGCTATACCATTGTCCAAGAAGTGAGGCCTTGAATGGGTTGGTTGTAGACTTTTTTTTTGAACTCACTAAGCTCCTCAAAGTGCCAATTCAAGCTGAGGTTGATCCTAGGCACGTGTTCGATCATGGTGTGATTCTGGTTTTGTCTAAGAGTGGGTTAGAGTATTTAAAGAGAGGGGTTTTGATGGGGGAACTTCCTCATTTGGTTTAAGGAAGCTTTTAGAGTAATCAATTTGAAGTTGGGTGGAGTTTGGTGGACTGATAGAAAAAGCCTTGCTTTTCAAGCTTGAAATTAGGGTTTTAGAGTAGGGGAGATGGCTAGAATTCAATTAGGATGAACTTAAGAGGGTCTGCGGAAGCTGTGACAGCAATTTGGAGGGGTCTCCCTAAGGAATTGGTAGCACTCTCTTCTTGCCTGAGAGAGGGTTAATTTAACTAACCATGAATTTAAGGCTTTATTAACCAAGTTAGGGGATGGAAAAGGATGCTTTGGTGGAGGGCTAAGCGACATAACTAACTAATGGGGGTGAGCCGCATTGGATTGTAGAATTTATAGTTTAAAATAATGATCACCTTTTAGGTTTTGGGTTTTTCAATGACTAGGCTAGTTGGCCAGGCCAGGGAAGGTGGCTAGCTTGTTCAGGTAAGGTCGGGGAAGATTTAATGGTGATTAGCTTTGAGGTTTGATGGTTGATAACATGGGGTATGGAGCTTAACCAAATTGCACTTGAAGGTTCCATGGCTTGGGCTTAGTTTAAAAATTTATTCAAGGGTCCAATTGGTCTAGGGTGTGTCATGAAGAATTTAAGAAGTGGAATCGAGGGAATTGAATTGATCGAAGGGCTCAATTTGATGGAATTTTGGCTTGGGGTCAATTTTAGGGGATCTGACTTGAGTTAGATTTAGGCTGGGTTTGAGTTTTAGATAGAACCATTTGAAGGTTCAAATTGGTCTAAGGTAGTGTTATGAAGAGTTTAAGATTCAAAATTGAGGGAATTAGATTGACTATGGGGTTCAATTTGATGAAAATTATGTGATGGTCAAATTGAAGATTTTAGCCCAAAATTGAAATTGGGGTTTGGAGGTTGGTTCAATTAGGCTTCATATTGGTGTAGATTGGGGTTGGATAAATTGATGTACAATTTGGGATTAAAAATGGGTTTAATTGAAATGAATTGGGTGGAATTGGTATTGATTTAGGGATTTTGCAAGTTAGGGGTAAAACAAAGATTTTGATCAAAATTGGTCAATTTGGTCAAATTTGGAAAATTTAAGGCAATTGGACAATGTGGAGAAGTTTCAAGTGATCATTGGGATGAAATTAGTTGGAATTAGAGTTTTGACAATTGTTTGGTATGAGAAGTATTTCAGTATTTTTGGCAAAGTTAGGGGAATTTTGGAAATTATGGAGAAAATGGGGTATTTTTGTCAAATTTACTGATATAGAGTAGTTTGATATGATTTTTTGAAGATAGTTTGAAGGTTTGGGCAATTTTTGGAAATTTAGGGTTCAAGGGGCAATTTGGTAATTTTGGACAAGTTAGTAGCTAGAATGCCAAAATTGGGTGTCTGGTTGAATTGAAGTCCATTGGGTATGCCAATAATGATGATTACCTTATTTGAGCCAAGAAACAAATGGGAAGCCCATTTTAGATCATTCATGTGTTGGTCCTAAGGTGGCTAAGTGCTTGTTGACCAACCACAAGAGTTTCCAAAATAGCAAAGGGAGATGAGTTCAATGGGTGTTAATTTAGGGTTTTAGGAGAAGTGTGGAATTTTGATGTGCTTAAGTGTATAAGAGACCAAACCCTAGCCACCCAGAGATGCTCTAAGTTTAACAGTCCCATGGGGACTCATACTTGAATCCACACATGCTGGTCTCAACCTTTTAGGTGTTGGAGGTTCACGACCATCCAAGTAGTGTTTCAAAGAGAGCAAGGAGGTGGTTTGAATTTTTATGTAGGTGGGTTTCATCTCTAGTTTTTCAGGATAGCCAAAAGGAAAGTCCTATAGCTAGATCCTAAGTGCTAAGGGGAAAGAAAGTCCTCACAAAAAATGAGGTTAACAACACTTTTAAAAAGTGAGGGAAAGCTTTGAGTGTTGGACTTTAGAAAGAGAGTAGTGAAACTCAAAATCATTAAAGGCTATCAAAATAAAGTAATCCACACATAAAGAAAAAAAAGGAGAAAAAAAGAAAAAGGAAAAAAAATATAAAAAGAAATAAAAAAGTGAGGAGAAGCTTGATGAGAAGCCTAATAATTGGTTTGACTTGAATTTTCTTAAATGAAAAGACTTAGAAACAATCCTAAGCTTGTTCTTATTTCAAAAAATGGTATTGGCCAAATTGGTATTAATAAGGTGTTTAAATTCTATTTTTAAACTTTCTAAGAATATTTTGTTTAACAAATTTAAATAACTTTTGAAATAAATAGAAAATCAAAATTTCTAAGTTGAATATGAGATATTCTTACACCCTAGTCCTAGGTTAATTTGGTAGAATTTCTCCTAAGATACACTAAAACATTTATGTAACAAATTTATAGGAAATAATAATGAAACCTACAACCTCAAATCAAAAAATTTAATTTTTTATGTTGTAGTGTTACTTGAGGACAAATAACATTTAAGTTTCGGCGTATTTGACATGCCTAAAATTTACCTACTTTTTTATACACATTTTGTACTTATTTATTATGATATTGTGCTTTAATGAAAGATATTTTTCTCTCTATTGGTTGTAGTGATGAAAGATAGAATATTGGAGAAAATGAAGCAAAAAGAGAGTATTTGGAGTCAGATTGAGCCAGCAAAAAAATCTGATATGGCGCATTTTGTTAGAGGAAAAAATGGAACTAAATGCAAAAAAAAAAAAATTAGCTCCTGGCCACTTGAACCGGCTCGCAAGGGACCCAAACCAGCTTCTTGACGCTAGAAACAATTTTTGCTCAATTTTTTTGGAGTTAAAAGTCTGTTTTTATCACTTGGTAAAGAACCTTTTGGCATTTCAAACTCTTTGAACTTCTAAGAGCATCCAAAGGTCATAGATAGGAGTTGGAATATAGATTTCTATCTTTTCTGGAGAGATTGATGAGGAGAGATATTTGAATGGATTTGTAGTAACTTTGTATGGATCAGCAGGAGACTTTGTTGATGGGATTTTTATCTTTCTTTGAGAGGAAAATGCTTAGTATTATGTTATTCATTATCTTATAATTATTGTAAACACTTTCTTGTGAATTTGCTTTGTTTTAAACAAAGTTTTCTGCTGTGTTTTTTCCATGCTTAGTGAGTAGTTTTCCTTTCTTTTTCTACTTGTGATAAGATTTAATCATGTTTGGGATTAGAGTGGTTTAAAGATTTCTTTTATTCCAAAATTGTGATGATATTTTCACCTATTTTTGATTTACTTTACAAATTGATCACCAACTAGTTGAAAAACATAATGATCTACGAGGGTATGATTTCACTAACTAGTGAGTAACACTGGTCGACTCAAATTTAAGGGGGTTGTCCTGTCCAATCTATCGATCGCCGGAAAGGAAATCTCGTATCCTGCTTTGGAGGGAGACTTAATTTATATGTGTATTTAAGTTCAGAAAATTATGAAATCAAACTGATCTCATATCTTTTAAAGTTTACATGAATGAGCACTGCACCTGAAGATATGTATCTATCCAGAAAGCTAAACAAAAGGCTTGAGGGTGAGGCTTAATCAAACAAACTAAGAAATATTTGATATCAGTTTGGCTAATGTGTTGGCACTACATTTGGGTTAGAGGAGTGAGTTGCCCGTTGGAGCAGTCGGCCGCCGGAATCGAAATCTCGTCAATCGCTTTGGAAGGACATTTAATTTACATATACATATATATAGTTTTTGAAAAATATGAAATCAAACCAACCTCATAATTTTCATAGTTTAAATGAAAGAGCGTTATACCTCAAACCACGTATCTATCTCAAAAGATAAACACAAAACTTGAGGGTGAGGCTTGATCAAATAAACTAAGAAATATATGACATCAGTTTGATCTATGAAACCATATTTATTTGCCGATAAGTTTGCTAATTTAATAAAAAGAATTAAATAGGGTTTATATTAAGCTAGGTTTGAAAAAGTTTCATATAAGGGCAAGCCCCTATAGTTAATTACATCTTAGACAACGGAAGTTACCTAAGAAAAGTTTCGATAGAAATCAGAAAATGTTATCTTCAAAGAGGTCAAAGGATGGGATTTTTCAACGAAATCAAACATAGAGGTGTTAAAGGGGAATGGTTCAAATTGGGGACATTTTGTTATAGAGTCTAAAAGAAGAAGAACTAAGGGATGTCAGAGATCCTGAGGAGAACCTCGGTGACTTCCCAAACTATCATATTTTTTGACTTTGATTTTAAGGAGAAATATTTAAGTGTTTCATTCTATCAATTTTATTATTTCAAGGCTTACATTTGTATGAAACGATCACACAAATAACCAATAAGATGTGAGAGTTTAGGTCGTGAAGAACGACAATCTCGGAATCATAAGATGAGTTGGGTCTTATATTATACAACATGATTGGGCAACTGCATAAAGATGAGTTGAATATTTATGTTGCCTAAGCAAACAACCTCAAAGTCCTATAGCTTGATTGTTTAATTCTAAGGAAAGAGATATGTTGTTGTAGATCCTCTTGTTTTTGTAGATGGTTATGCTGCCCACAATGCTAGCTCCAATCTCCTTGTCGTGACGAGTTTAAGTTTTCTAATGTGTCAAGTTATGATGTCAAATTAGATGTCTTTATGGTTATGGTCCTCTAAATGTTATGGATGATGTTAAAGTTGAATAGAGTGACACAGATTATGGTGCTACAGTTCCCTCATTTTGACAACACTATTGTTTTTAAGATTCACTTAGTCCAAATGAATATACTAAACTCAACTTAATGAGTGTCATACTTTCATTTAGACCGTGAGAAATCTCGTTAGCAAACATAGGTTACCTCCTTCGAGGAATTCGTGATCATCCAAAAGAGACGTCTTAATTTAGTTGTGATTGTTGTTTGTGATGTTTGTGATTAAATTTTGAGTTATCTTATATTTTGAATGTTGTGGTGGTGAATTTTATCTTGGTTGATCTTAGTTTTGTTTTTGGTTTGATGATTATCCTAACAGTTTTTTATTTTTATGCAAGGTGACATCATTGTTTAGCATGCAAGTTTTATTAAAATATATGTACATTGCAGAAAATATAAGAAAAAATGATATTGCAAACTATAAAAGCATACCTGGCGAGACTTGTCGTTCCAACTCCAGAAAGGTCAATACTTGTAAAGCATACATATAATATTGCAAGGAATTTAAATTGCATGAGTAGATGAAGGTTTAGCTACCAAACTGTAGGCTATGATTTTGTTGGATCTTGGAAGATCATAGTGGATAATTTTAGAACAAAATATGACAAATTAAATTTGTCCTTCAAAATATTTCAAAAATTTCAGAGTGCTCGGGGTATGAACCTGAACTATTTTAACGATCTCTTTAATTGTTTCAAGTTCCTTTTAAACTTATCTTATTGTTCGATTAATCATCTGAGGTTGAAGTGTGACTACCATGTCACTCAGTGAAACTTGACAATTTGATTATCCATATGATAGAATACTCAATTAATCAATATATGTTTCATTTTATAATTATGTGAGTGTGTGCCCCTGAGGCAAGTTTAAGGCATTTAAGATTGTGGTACCCAAAATTAAAGTCATGCTTGTAGTGTTTAAAGATGTTAATCAGCAATCATATTATCTTCTAAATCTGATCATTTGAATTTAGATATTGAACCTAGGTCACTACCAAGCCTTCAGTAATCATAATGGGTGATATGGTGGTTATCAAAATTTTAATTTAAGAAATGTGTATTCTAATCAAATGATCAAACCATCCTCAACTTTGGGCTTAAGAAAAGTAAATTATCATCTTTCTAGCTTAAGTCCATTACTTAAGAGTCATTTGATCTTTATTTGACTTCAAAGTTATGAAAATTAGGAGGATTATGATTTTGTTGATGTTGTGCAAAGGTAGTGAGTAGGTTTCTACCTTTTAATCTCATTAAATTTCAATCATCTAAACATGTTTATCTAGGGTTAGTCCTAAATTTTGATTAAGGCTCCAAAATCTAAAATTACCACTTTGCCCTTGGGGCATTTCACTTCATAACTCACTAAACACAACTCAAATGACCTTGAGGGTTTAAAGTGTCATATCCATGAGGTAATTATAATGTTAGAGGAGAACATGTGGACCTCTCAAAATTTTAATTTAATTTAGATAATTATTTAAAATTTAGAAGATAGGATTTTCAAAAGTTAATTCATTTGATCATCCAAAATAAAGTTTTTTTTTTATGGAAAAATTATTTTAGGTTTCCTAAGTCAGAGAAACACATAGGTAAAATTTCATGATCTTTTGAACTAAATTAATATTTTTATTATTTAATTTTTAACCAATTTTAATGATTAAACAAAACGTAAAATAATATTTTTAATTACAAAAATCATTTTTATATTTTTTAATAGACTTCTCTAAGTTCAAAAAACTGAGAGAGTTAAATCTTATATTTTTGTGATTTTTAATATATTTAATATAATCATTTTAATGGGAAAATAAGGAAAATTCATTTTTAAGCTTTTAAAATTTATTTTTAACTTTGAAAAATTAGAAAAAATATTTTAATGAGTCATAAATGATTAGAAAACAATTAGACACATTTTGAATATTTTGATATTTTTGGAGTTTTAAATTATTCTTAATTATTTTAAATAAAAAAATATGACTGAAAAATCAAATATTTTACCAAAAATAATTTTTATTTTTCCAAAGTGCCTCTGATCACAAGAAACTCAAAAAATCTCTTTCATAATTTTCCCAAGTGCATTTAATTTGTTATAAATGTTTTTATACAAAAACACAATGTTTCTTAATAAATCAATTTTAGTGCTTAAACTAAGTCAAATAATTTTAAAATATTTACAGTGGGTAGATATGATTTTTATGAACAATGTGGGACTGATTTTTTTATTTTTTGAAATACGTTTAATTTATATAAATTCATGGAAGATATTTACATTTAATTAAGTATAGAAATGTTAAAAATAGTTCAATGCATCACAATATTTTTCCTAGATTTTTCTGACCACAAGAAACCTACTAAAATTATTCTCATAATGTTCCTAATGATATTTTGATTTATTTAATTAAATTAAGCCAAAATGGTCACCCTAGCTTGAAAATTAGAGTTAGAAGTATAAAGATGCTCTCTGACTTCAAAAAAATCAAAGAATATTTCCTCTGTGATGAGGAATAAACCCCAAAAATTTCATGCCATTATGACTACTCAATCATGGAGAGTTAAAATACCTCAGAGGGTATTTAATTAGTTAAAAAACATTTTTTTTTAAATAATTTATATTTTTAGTCCACTTTATTCTCTTCTAGTCACTAAGCAAGAGGGTGTTTGTCTTTTATTTTTAAGCTTTTTTATGAAAAGTTATGAATTTTTAAAGATCTGTCATTTTTTCAATTAAGAAAAGCCTTAATTTTCTATTTAACCCAATCACGCGTCGTGTCATCCTTGAAGCGCCATGCGTCATCTCTTAGCTCGGTGCCACCATCTGACTCAGTAGCCATGCGTCCCGCTGTTTAAGCATAAAGACTCCGTCTGGCTCGATCTCGTCCGTCCATCCAATACACGCTAAATCAAACGGCTCTCCGTCATCGTTCCGGATAGCCAAAACCCGTGAACCGTCCAAATTTAAACTCTAAAATCTCAGTCTAGACTCAACCAAATCACTTTGGGTTTGTTCCTAGACCTTCATCTACTCAAGACAAGTACATAAATACGGTTACATTGCTCTGAATTGCAAGTTTTCTTCACAAAAGACCAAACTAAGCCCAAATATAGGTTTAGT
Source organism: Phalaenopsis aphrodite (assembly GCA_003013225.1). Lineage (NCBI taxonomy): Eukaryota > Viridiplantae > Streptophyta > Magnoliopsida > Asparagales > Orchidaceae > Phalaenopsis > Phalaenopsis aphrodite. The sequence continues at coordinate 438,687 of NEWO01000560.1, forward strand.
GAGTTATACCTTTCCTAAGAGGTGAGCATCGATTGGGTGCTTGTGGAAGCTTCAGTGGAGTCTGGAGAACCTTATGGATGCATTTATTTCCTCTGGTGAAGGCTCCAAATATGAGTTCGATCAAAGGGTGGAGCGGCCTTGATCTAGGGATAGGTTAGAGGGCTCAAGAAAGGGGGATTTTAGTGGGGATCTTCCTCTATTACTCTGATGAAGCTCAAGAGAAAATCAATTTGGGCTTTGGAGGACTTTTTAGGAGGGCTCAAGTGATGGGTAAGATGGTTAAAGGATGGTTGCAACAGAGTTAGGGAGCTTTGAAAATAGTTTTTTACAGAGTTCTCTGAAGAAAATTTTTTTATCCCCTTTGAAGCCATGGAGGAAAGGTTTTAAGTAAAATAACCTAAGGTTCCTGCCATGGCCTCCAATTGGGTGCAATGTGGAGTTAAGGTGGAGGGCTTGAAGATGTTAAACGCAATCAGAGCTAGACAAATTGGATGGGTGAAATTGGGTTTGAATTTAGGCATAAGAGCTCTCATTTTTGGCTCCTCTAACGACTAGGGTGGCTGGATATGGTAGAGGAGGTGCTTAGGTGGCTCAAGAACTTCAGAGGAATCTGTCACAATAATTAATTTGGGCTAGTGAAAGGTTTTGGCAAAGATATCTTTGGCTTACACAATTTAGGATAAAAACCCATTTATTTAGGGGACCTTAGGTCTATGGCTCATCTAGGGTGGGTTAAGTGAGTCTAGTCGGGTCACTAGGGTCCCAAAGTTGGCTGTAGAAGTCTTGCCTTGATCAATTTGACATGGCTAAGTCAATTTTGGTGCATGGGTTCAACTTGGGTCAAAATGGCAAAAAGTTGGGTTTGGGTTAGGCTAACCATGACTTTGAGCCTAACTGATTGAACAACATTGTGTAGATGATTCGTATGAAGATTTTTGGTGAAGGATTGAAGTGATTTTGAGTTCAATTGAAAGCTCAATTTGAAGAATTTTGAGATTTTGGTCAATTTGGGCATGTTGGACTAGACTTAGGTCTAGGTTGGGCTAAGTCCAAATTGATGATTCAGAATGGCCTATTGGAATGTAATGAAGATTTTTCAACATCAATTGGGTGCCAATTTGGGGTTAAGGCATTCAGTTGGTGGAATTTGGAGACAGCCAATTTGGGGCAAATTTACAGATTTTTGGATTTTGGTCAAAATTAAATGAAATTGAGGTTTCACCAAGGCCAATTTAAGGTCAAATTTGGTATGTAGGATTTTTATGAATATTTTTGGATTAAAATTGGGGTAATTTGAGTAGTCTATGGGGTTCAATTAAGTGAGATTAAGTCATAGGGATGAAATTGGGGGTTTGACTTAGATCAAAATTGAGCTCAAAGCATGAGTCAATTAGGCTTGGATTTGGGTTAGATTGGTCATATGAAAGGTGAATTTGAGTTTATAATTGAAATCAAGGGGAATTGGGCCCAAATTGATGGACATTTAAAGTGAATTTGGGGAAATTGGGCCTTTAAAGGTAATTTGGGGATTTTGGTCAAAATAGTCAAATTGGCCAAATTGGGGTCAATTGAAAGGTCTAAGTTAGTTTTGGAGACATGCGGAGTGATCTTTGAGGTTTTGGAAAAGTTTGGCGAGCCAAGGGTATTTTTTTAATTTTGGAAAATTTGGGGGGGGGGAGGCAAAAGGACAAGTTGGAAATTCTGGTAGAATTGGGGTGTCAACCACCCTAATGATCTATGGACCAAGGAAATCCCCATTTGGTTTCTTTATGTACTGGCCTTAGGTAAACCCTAGCTTAGGGCTTATGGGTTTAGGGGACCAACTGCATGAGTCTCCCAAAAGATCAAGGGATCCAAGTCAATAATTTGGGTTTTAGGGTTGTGAGTGATTGTGAGTGATAGTGAGTGCAAGTGAGGGAACTAGCTCCAGACCAATACCCAGGGTCAATCCTAAGGTTAGATAGCCCTATGGGAACTTGAGCTCCCCCATAGTTACCCCACCAACTAAGTTCTAGAGGTTAGGATCAATACGTAGAGCTTCAAGTTGAGCAAAGAGGAGTTTAGAGTTTCTAATGGTTAGGGTTCCTCTTTAGTTTTCTAGGTATAGTAAATAGGAAAGTCCTATGGCTAGACCCTAGGCCACTAAAGAGGGAATACTAAACCTCAAGAAAAAGTGAAGTCAACAAATGGACCCCCAATAGTTGTGGTGTGTTGGGTAAGCACACAATGCATATTAACATTGACAGACGAGATGAAGAGAACCAATGTAGATTCCTAACTCAACAGACCTAGGAAGGAGAGTAAAATTGAGTGCTATTGGTTTCTACTGGGGAATTTGCAAGCGAATATCTGATTGAAATCAAGGAGTCGGAACTCTCACTGGGGATTGGGGAGTGAGCTTCAAGTAATCAAATTTCTGGTGTTTACAGGAGATGGGAATAAGTATTTTGGCGCTGACCCTGAGATGGGAATTGAAATTTAGGTATCTAAGTCAAAATTTAGGTACCAAACTCAAAGATTGAGAGTACGATGCCATGTTCCATTAAAGGGATTCTTACTTTTATCTTGAAGATATGTGTAGAGAATTGGATGTCGTGGTCTCATTCAAGGGGGTCTTATACTAATCTCAAAAATATGTGGAGAGAATTGGATGTCATGGTCCCATTAAAGGAGGTCTTATACAAATATCAGAAGGATGAGAATAAGATGCGATGTTACATTCAAGGGAGCCTTACACCTATCTCAAAAATATGTGGAGAGAATTGGATGTCATGGTCCCATTAAAGGAGGTCTTATACAAATATCAGAAGGATGAGAATAAGATGTGATGTTCCATTCAAGGGAGCCTTACTCCTATCTCGAAGAATTGTGTATAGAATTGGATGCCATGGTCCCATTCAAGAGGGTCTTATACCAAACTCAGAAGGTTGAGATAGGATGCAATGTTCCACTCAGGGGAGCCTTATTCCTATCTCGAAGATGTGTGTAGAGAATTGAATGTCATGGTCCCATTCAAGTGGGTCTTATACCAATCTTAAAATGTTGAGTATAGGATGCGATGTTCCATTCAGGGGAGCCTTACTCCTATCTCTAAGATGTGTGTAGAGAATTTGATGTTGTGATCCCATTCAAGGGTGTCTTATACCAATCTTG
>NEWO01000561.1:0-36673 GCA_003013225.1 Phalaenopsis aphrodite
TGGGTTAAAGGAAGGTCTTAAGGGCAGTTAGGTAATTTGGGGGTTTCTGGGGCAAAAGACCCAAGATTAGTATTTCAAATAGAATTGGATAGCTATCCATTCTAAATGAATCATGGATCAATAAAACCCTCATTTTGAGATCTTATGTATTGGTTTTAGCTAGGATATTGTGAGGTTATTGTGTACCCTAACTCCAAACTAATATCCAAGGTCAATCCTAAGGCCAAGTAGTCCTATAGGAACTCTTCTTGAATTCTCTCATAATGATCTTACCTACTATATGCTAGAGGTCAAGATTAATATGTGGAACTTCAAGTTAAGTAAAGAGAAGTGTTTTGAATTTCTAATGGTGGGGGTACCTTTTCTAGTTTTCTTAGACTAGTCAATAGGAAAATCCTATGGCTAGACCTAGGATACTAAAGAAATTTCTAAACCTCAACCAAAAGTGAGGTCAACAGTTAGCCATGTCAATTGACCCAACTGATTGATCAAAATTCTGTAGATGATTGTTATGAAGATTTTTAGTGAAGGGTTAAAGTGATTTTAAGTTCAATTGGTAGGTCAATTTGAGGGAATTTTGGTTTTTAGTCAATTTGGTCATGTTGGGCTAGGCTTGGGTCTAGCTAGGTTTAACCTTGGGCTAAGTCCAAATTTATTGTTGTAAATGGTCAATGGGGACCCTATGAAGAGTTTTCAACATAAATTGGATGCCAATTTAGGGGTTAAGGCAATCAATTGGGTGAGATTTGGGGACTTAGCCAATTTGGACCTAAATTTGGGAATTTTGGATTTAGGCCAAAATCAAACGGATTTGAGACTTCACCAAGGCCAATTGATGGTCAAGTTTGATGTATAGAAATGTTATCAAGATTTTTCAACATTAACTGGGGCCAATTGACTAGGCTATGGGTTCATTTTGGTGAGACAAATAGTGGGCCAATTGAGCTTGGACTTGGTTTAGTTTGGTCATATCAAAAGTGAATTTGAGTTTATTATTGAAATTGGGGTCAATTGAGATCAAATTGATAGACATTTGAGTTGGATTTGGGGAAATTTTGGTCTTTATAGGGCAATTTGGGGGTTTTGATCAAAGATAGTCAAATTGGCCAAATTGGGTCATGTAGTAGTTGAGAGAAATGAAATTAGGAATATTTGGGATTTTCTGGGAATTTTCAGAATTTTTGGGATTTTGAGCTATGGAGGGGTATTTTGGTAATTTGGGGGTATTTTAGGGGTAAAAGGCCAAGATGGGTATTTTTGTAGAGTTGAGGTACCAACCATCACCAAAAAGCCATGGACCAATGGAAACCCCATTTTGGGTCCTCTACATAGTGGTCTTAGCCAAACCATAGCCATAGGGCTGGTAGGTTTAGGGGACCATCTACATGAATATCCCAAAAAAATCAAAGGATCTAGGCTAGAAATTTGAGTTTAGGGTTGTGAGTGTATGTAAGTGTAGATGAGAGTAGTGAGTGAATTGGCTCCAGACCAACACCCAGGGTCAACCTTAAGGTCTAGCGGTCCTAAGGGTGACTCATCTTGAGTTTCCCCCATAGTGACCCCACCTACTAAGTGCTAGAGGTTAGGACCAATATGTGGAACTTCAAGTTGAGTAGAGAAGAGTTTGGAATTTTTTGTAATGATGGTGCCTTTTCTAGTTTTCTAAGAAAGTCAATAGGAAAGTCCTATGGCTAGAGCTTAGGCTACTAAAGGGAAAAACTAAGCCTCAACCAAAAGTGAGGTCAACAGGTTCATGAGGGAAAGTTTCTAAAATTTCACTTACAAAATTAGTTAATATTTCTTGCTTTAGTGTAGACAGATGATCAGCAATTTGATTATCTATTCCCTTTCTATCTACTACCACAAAACTGAACTCTTTTAGCAAAAGTACCCATCTAATTAATCTTGGTTTAGCATCCTTCTTTTGCATCAAATATTTGATAGCAGAATGGTTTGTATGCACTATACATTTAGCTCCAATTAAGTATGGTCTAAACTTATTAAAACAGAAAATAACAAATAACTCTCTTTCAGTGGTTGTGTAATTAATTTGAGCATTATTTAGAGTTTTACTAACATAATATATTACATTAAAAACTTTGTCATATCTTTGCCCTAAAATAGCTCCAAATACATGATCACTAGCAACCATAAATTGACATTTTTCCCAATTTAGTACTAAGTTGATTTTCTCAGATAGTTCCAGAACTTTTTCTAAATTTTTTAAGCATAATTTAAATGAAGTTTCAAATACAGAGAAATTATCCATAAATACTTCCAAAAGACATTCTTTGAAATATTGCAGGTGTGTTACATAGTCCAAAAGGCATTCTACGAAAAGAAAATGTTCCATAAGGGCTTGTAAACATTGTTTTTTTCTTGATCCTCATTGATGATACCTGGTATATCCATCTAGAAAGCAGCAATATTTTTGCACAGCCAATCTATCCAATATTTTGTCTAGAAATGGTAAATGAAAATGATCATTCCTGGTGCCTACATTTAATTTTCTGTAGTTTATACAAATTCGCCAGCAAGTAACTTTTCGTATTGGAATTAATTCATTTTTCTCATTTACTTCAACTATCACTCCTTTCTTTGGAACACAGTGGATCAGACTTACCCAAGCACTGTCTGAAGTAGGATATATAATTCCAGCATCTAACCATTTTAAGATTTCATTTTTAATAACTTATTTCATTATCGGGTTTAAGCTCATCTGAGGATCAGCTTTAGGTTCATATTGTTTATCTAATAAAATTTTGTGCATACAAATTGAAGGATTGATTCCTTTAATATCTGCTAAAGTCCATCCAAAGGTCTTCTTATCTCTTTTCAACGTTTGTACTAATTTTTGCTCTTGCAATTCAGTTAAATCAGAAGATATAATAACATAAAATGTAGAGGAATCTCCTAAAAACACATTTTAAATGGGCAGGTTATACTTTAAGTTCATTTTCAGGTGGTTTAGTACTTGAAGGAATAAGATTTTTATTATCACTTTCCGAAAGGTCCACAATTTCAAATTTGCCTCTAATACTGGTGATATTTTAGAATAGTTCACTCCAATTTTATCAACTTTCTTTGATATAACGATAATTTGAGAAGTCAAAACAGACATTGCATCAGAATCATGAATACTAGCGACTCTTTTTGGATTTACCCATTCAGAGGGCCACTGAAAATTATTAGTAGTCATCTCCTCTATTAAAGAATGTGTTTCATCAGAAGGTTTTGGCAATAATGATCCATTTATAGCAGCATCTATAATAGATCTAAGTGATCCTATTAATCCATTGTAAAAAGTTTGAATTATTAACTAATCTAGTAAAGCATGGTGTGGACATCTCCTAAGGAGATCTTTAAATCTTTCCCAGTCTTCATATATTAATTACCCTTCGAATTGACAAAAAGATGTAATATCGTTTCTAGGCTTAGCAGTATTTGAGGGCGGAAAATATTTAGCCAAAATTTTTTGTGATAGTCCTCTTCAAGTTCTGATAGATCCAGGTGCTAATGAATTTAACCAAGCTCGAGCTTTGTCCCTTAATAAAAAAAGAAAAAAGTCTAAGCCTGACACCATCATATTTAAAAGTAGCACATATTTCAAGAAAAATAGCAAGATGTCAGTTAGAATCAATAGTAGGTGTTCCTCTAAAGTGATAATATTGTACCATTTGGATAAAAGCAGGTTTAAGATCAAATAAATTAGCAGCCACAACATGATTTTGAATAATCAAGTGAAGTTCATATTTTGTAGGATTAGCATAATCTTTTAAAGGTGTTTGTCGATTTTCATTTATTTGATTATCTAAGTTATTCGCCATTTATTTCATATTTCTAATTTCTTTTTATTTTTTTTGAACTTTTCTAATAGGTCTTCTAATTATGAATCGTAAGGTACTAAACCTTACAATACAATACTACGCATAAACAAATGTAATGAGCAAAAAAATACTTAAAAGTACTCTTAAATTTCAAAAAAATTAATGATTTTTTATTTTTTAAATTTTTTTCTTTTTTATTTAATTTTATTTACTTTATTACTAAATTTTCTAATTTACCAAATCTGCCAAATTTATTTAATTTACCGTCACATTCCACGACAATGGTGTCAAAAACTTGATCCCAAAATTATAGATGTGTAAAATCAATAAGGTTGACTCCACTTTGCAATGATGCCAAAAAATTGATTTATTATTTATGAATAAGAAATTGAAGCAATTTATTTCCAAATTCTACGCATGTATAAGTATCGTTATCAAGTAATACAGGACTTTCTGATTAAGCCTCAAATATCGATCCTGCGAGGAAGGTGTAAATTCGTGATGGAAATTTAAATCAGGAATTTCACAATGATAAAGAAATATACTACACTAAATTTCAAATGTGTAAGATGCTAATAAAACTAAATTACCAACTATAAGTGAAACTGTAAAGTAAGGCTATGCAATAACTACCAAACTATGTTTTTGTGACGAAGTTAACAAATATGAGAAAGCAACTTTCCCACTACAATGACTTTTTAGTTAAATGAGAGAGATAAATGGTTTTATTTTGTCTTGTGCCAAATAGGAACAATTTTAATTTGCTACCCTAAGTCAAGTGTTATAGAGAATCACTTGCTAATTTTAGGTTTAGTCTAAAAATCTATAGTTAGGCTAGGGGGATAATAACTCTCACTCGAGACCGCCCAGTTCCCTTCCCCTGAAGGGTAACTCTCGCTTTAGTTCTTAAACACTAAGACCAAATTGATTTTTAGTTTGTAACCCAAAAATCTCTAATTCTTCACCCAGTAATATATATTTCTCTATTTATTTGCACCCAATTCCATGAACAAAACACTCCATGAAATCAAATGTGATTCTCACTTTATTGTGAAACTCATACTCCATTTCCCGATAGTATGTTTCACAATAGATGTTAACATTTCAATTGGCCAAATTGAAAAGTAAATTAAGAATGGAGTGAAAAAATCATCACAAATTATTTTATATTTTAAAATTAGCACATCCAAATTATCTCTTCATTTCACCATATCTTGAGTAAGGAGAAAGAAATAGAAAACTACTCAGACCTCATGAAAAAGAAACAAAAAATACAAATTTCATAAATAAAAGAAAGTTTATACAAAAATAATAAATGAACCCACTTATCTTTAACTCTTTCTCAAAGCAATTCCCTTGTAGCTCCTCTTGGACTCTTTCTCTCTTTACAAGGCTCTTGACACTCTCTTTAATATGTAAGAAAGAAAAAATCTCTCACTTCTCTCCCTCTTCAACTCTTAGGAGAAATCACACTTAGACTCACGACACTCACAATACACACAATGAAACAATAAAGGAAACTCAATGAAACACTACCAGACTCCTTTTTCTGATCAATTTTCACTGCAAATAGAGCATAAGGTTGATTTTCCAAGTGGTGTATCAAATAACTTTTTAAAAAGCGTCCAAATTCATCGAATCTTCTAGATTTTTTGCTCTGCACCGACTTCAACATTGTCAGAGCAACGATGACACCGTCGGCGCCCGTGACATGAATTAAATTTGTGCTCTCTGTCAAATGGCACCGTCGGCGTCCATGCTGGCACTATCGACGCTGAGTATTTCTCTCCAAAATGCTATTTTGACTCCAAATTTCCATCCTTTTTGCTTCATTTTTGCTCCAAGTGCTAAAAATCGTCAACTTAAAATAAAACATGAAAGATACCTTCCTTTAAAGCGCAATATCACCAAAAATGAGTATAAAATATAGGTCTAAAAATGTAATTATTATTCGAGAATCACTATTCAACCGAGAAGTGGAAAATAACTAGAAAACATAGTTCAAAAAGAAGTGGAAGTTGAAATTAAAAAAGATGAGGTGGAAAATGAAAAATCTGGTGAAGATTTTCATTTTGAGTCAGTGTCCTATTAAAACAATGAAAATCATTGTAAAAAGACCACCACCTCCATTTTCTTAAAGATTGAAGCTAAAAAAAGAGATAACTAATTTTCAAAATTTTCAGAAATATTGAGGAAATTAACGATAAACATTCCATTTGTTGAAGCTTTGGAACAAATGCCAAGCTATATGAAGTACTTGAAGGATATACTTAATAAGAAAAGGAAGTTTGTAGATCATGAGACTGTTGCACTCCGTGAAGTGTCTAGTGCAATATATGCACAAATTTCAGGAGGGTCTTGTGGAAGCTGTCGGTCGCCAGAACGGAACTCTTAATCCCAGCTTCAGAAGGGCATTTAATTTAATACATACTTAGTTTAGAAAAATATGAAATCAAACCAATCCCATTTCTTTCATAGTTTAGATGAAAGAGCACTACACCTTAATCCAAGTACCTATCTCAAAAGATGAACACATGACTTGATAGTGAGACTCAATCAAAGAAACTAAGAAATGTATAACATTTGTTTAGTCTGTGAAATCATTTATTATAAGCCAAAAAGTTCCCCTATATAATATGAAAAATTAAATAGGGTTTATATTAAACTGGGTTCTTGAAATTTTCCTATAAAGGTAAGCCCTTATAGTTAATTACATCTTAGATAACTGAAGTCACCTAAAAAAATTCTTGATAAAAACTAGGGGATATTATCTTCAAATATTCCAAAGGATATGAATTTTCAAAGGGATCAGACAAAGAGGTGTGAAATGGGATAGCTCAAATTGGAAATATTTATTATAAAATCTAAAGGAAGAAGAACTAGAGAATGTCTAGATCTTGAGGAGAACCTTAGTGACTTCCCAAGATATCCTATTATTTGGCTTCAATTTAGAGGAGAAATATTTAAATATTTCATCCTACCTATTTTTATTAATTAAGGCTTACATTTGTGTGAAAATGATCACACAAATAGCCTGGAAGATGTGAGGCATTAGGCCATGATGAATGACAACCTAAAAATCCTAAAAAAGATTAGGGCTTTTAGTGTATGGCAGAACCAGACAAAGGCGTAAAGATAAGTTGAGTATTTATGTCACACTAAGAAGACAACCTCAAAATCCTATGGCTTGTTGTTTAAATCTAAGGAATGTTTTAGTTGGTGTAGATAGGTTTTGTTGTTGAAGTTGGTCATGCTGCCTACAATGCTAACTCTAAGCTCCTTGTCGTAGCCAGTTTTGTTTTCTATCGAGTCAAGTCATGATGTCAATTCAAGTGTTTCCTAAGGTCATGGTCATTTAAATATCATGGGGAATGTTAAAGTTTATTAGAGTGACATCAATTAGGATCCCACGGTTCCCTCATTCGGGTATCACTATTTTCTTTTGATTTTACTTAACTTAAATGAGCTATGAAACCCATTTAAATACGGGAGATTTCGTTAGCAATCGTGGGTTACCTCTGGCTGCGATTTTCTAAACGCTCAATTTCTAATTTAATTTTTATATCTTCTCTTTTATCGCAGTTATGAACGCAAATATATGTATCTCTCAAGTAATATAGGGCTCTAGTGGAGTCCTGGTTATCAATCCCACAGGGAATACAACAAAACTTTAAAATGCAAAATTTAGGACAGAAAGCTAATATCCAATTCACAATGCCTGTACTGAAAATACTAAAGTCACCAATAGTATAAAGATGATTAAATATTCAAGTTCAATAAAGTACTAACTAATCTCTTGAGCAAGTTATTTAATGTCAAACTAAGTTTTTGTGTTGCAAGTTTCAAATATGCAAAAGACGTCCTCCCCCTTACAATGATGCTGTTGTGAGTGAAAGATAAAGATTAGTAGGATATTGTGTTGTAGGAATTAGGAGAATTACTATTCTTTACCCTCTTTCTATTGCTATAAAGAACATTGACTAATCTTAGGTTTATCTCTAAAATCAATAGATAAGCTAGGAGGATACTGGCCGTCACTCCAGAGCTCCCACTTCCCATCCTCTGAAGGCTAGCTCTTGTTTTAGTTTACAAACAATCAAACCAAATTGGGGATTTTAGTCTGTCTCTCTTAAATCTCTAATTCTACGTCAAATAAAATATATTTCTCTGTTTATTTACATTTAACCCCCAGGAACTTTACCATCCATGAGATTTGAATGTGATCTTCACTATTGTTGAAATAGCCCTTTCATATCATATGATTCACAACAAATTTTAACAATTCAATTGGCCAGATCGAAAAGAAAATGAAGCACTAAGTGAAAAATCATCACAACATTTTTACATGAATTTGACATAACCAATCTAAATCATCACATTACCACTTAACATTGAAAGGAGAAAGCAAAGAAATCTACTCAGAATTCATGAGGAAGATAAGACAAAACAAGAATTTTTTATTTAAAAGCTACTTTATACAACCATAAGAAGTAAACATAACTTATCTAAAGTTGTTCCCCAAGAAAACCCCTTGAAGTTCCTTTGAATTCTCCTCTCTTTTTACAACTCCATACAATTCCTTCTTTTGATGAATAAGGGAGAAGAAATCTCTCACTTTCCTTTACCTACTGCACTCCTTAGAGAGGAATCCAACACAAACCCTAACTCTCTCACACTCTCCAAACAAGATGACACTCTCCCCTACACGACAGTTTAAATTCATTTATAACGAATTCCCCAAGAGATTTCCCAAGCACCACTTCAAAATCTGTCCAAATAAATTGAATTTGAGCATAAGTGGGCTTCGGGTGCCACTGACGCTGGATAGGGTGCCGCTGGCGCTCAATTATTCAAATCATCCCATACTCTCTAGAAATGGGCATCACTGACACCCATTCTGGCATTGTCAGTGCCAATAGGCAGTTTTGGCCACTTTGTCTCTTTTTGCTTGAAATTCGTTCCTTTTTTTGCTTCCTTTAGCTCCAAACACCTAAAATCATAACACCTGCAAAAAAACATGAAAAATACCTTTTTTTTTAAGTGCAATATCACCCAAAATGAGTAAAACTACATATAAGAAATCCAACATATTTTTGGTGTTTCAAAATCCCCCAAACTTAACTATTACTTGTCCTCAAGTAATTCTTCTACTACATAACATCATGATTCATGATAGAGAACTTCACTTTAAAGATATCAAAAATTTTTTATATAAATGAATATAAATGCAAGACATTCAACAAGGTTAATAATAATTCAGATCAAAATTTATGTGCAAAATCATCTAGTGATCAAGTCTAGTAGTTCTAGTCTCATATTTATTTCAAGAATAATTATAATTTGTCACAATGAGTGCACATGGAAGAATAATATGATAAAGAAATCCTTGAGAACTCTATTAGTAAAAATGCTAATACTTTAAAAATAAGTTCAGAAATGTACTCAAATTCTTTCCTTTAAGTTGATTCTAGTGAAGCCAATTTTTGTTTAGACATCTCCTCAAGCTTCTCCTCACTTATACTTTCTTTTTCTTTTCTATATCTGGATTTTTTTTAAATCCTTTTCTTTTTCTTTTCTCCTTTTTTTTCTTTTGGGATTCTTTTTCAATCCTTCTTTTTTCTTTTCAAGTGAGGATTACTATATCTGGATAGCCTTTAATAATTTTGAACTTCATTATCCTCCCCTTAAAGCTGGAACTTGTGACATTCCTTTATTTTTTAAATGTATATTAGCTTTTAAAATATTCATCATAAAGTCTCACTTCTTATCCCTTCATCTAAACCCTAAGGACTCTTAATATTTCAAAAATACAGTTTTTCTTTACTTTAAATAATCAACTATAGTCTAATCCTCCAATACTAAATATCTTAGCCTATAAAGTTAATTTTTATTATTAGAAATTTTTCACTTAAGCCTTCGAAGATATTTAAATAAAACCAACAATTTAGTTATCTAAAGTTAAGTCCTAACATCATAAACCATGTTAAAATTAATTTTGAAATAAAAATATTTTTAATGAGGACAACTAAAATTTAATATTAATATTTTTTTATCTCCCCCAAAACTTAAGTTTTTCACTACACAATAGTAGAGGTAAAAATTACAAAAGAAATCTAACCTTTTGTAGCGGGCTTTTGATCACTCTGAAGTTGTGCAGGTATTCATCACAAATTTGAACTAGCAGGCCTGAAACAGTTAGAAGCTTTCATACATATTAGATTTTTGCAGGGTAAAGAAAAAAATTTAGAACATAAATTCATTAAAAGGCTCCTAAACATCCGGAGTGGTGACTTTCATTATGACAAATGGAACTTTTTGAGAATGACTTCCAGTTCATCAAATCGAGTTCCAAACTTGATGGTGGGAGTGACATCACGGCTAGTTGGTAGGTTGCAGCAAAAAGTGAGCGTCGAGAATGCCATTGCAGCAGCTTTAAAAAGAAACAACTGGGCTTAGTTATTTGGCCAACACCTAGAAGTTATAATGCAAACACTAAAAATTAACAAAGGCAAATCTATAGATTGGGCATTCCTTAATTAAATTTTAGTTTGTGATGATTTTAAAATTTAGTAAAACTATTTTGAAAGTAGAGGGATTTAATTAATTAAATAAGAAAGGTTAAAGAGAAAGCGTAGCACGACACAATTTGAATTAATTTGCAAAGTATCAAACCAAAATGAAGGGGAAAGTAAAGTTTAAGACCCAATGCGGGACCGACTTTACAACGCACAATGCCCAAGCAGAACTAGTCCACCAACACACCTCTTGGGGGTCTGACCCCACACAAAAGATAAAAGTCCTAATAAATTCCAGAAGCTCTTTGTTCAAAGATGATTGAACACATGGTCCTGAAGTTTGGAAGAGTTGACCATACTTACCCAAGAAAGAAATGGGTGGAGCATGTCAACATAAGAAGGGTAACTTGGTCCATAAGGGACATGGACACATTAAAAATATTCCCTAATTTAAATGGGTAGAGAAAATAGTCCCCACCGGAGTTGCTAGAAGCTGTCGACACAATTTTAGGGGGTCCTGTGGAAGTTGCCGGTCGCCGGAATGGAAATCCCGAAGCCAGCTTCAGAAGGGCATTTAATTTCTATATAAAAAATATAAAATCAAACTGATCTCATATCTTTCAAAGTTTAGATGAAAGAGCACTACACCTCAAGCTATGTACATATCCCAAAAGATAAACACGTGACTTGATAGTGAGGCTCAATCAAATAACTAAGAAATGTATGACATTCATTTGGTCTATAAAACTATTTTATTATAAGCCAACAAGTTCCCTTATTCAATAAGAAGAATTAAATAGGGTTTATATAAAGTTGAGTTCTTGAAACTTTCCTATAAATGAAAGCTTTTATAGTTAATTACATCTTAGATAACCAATGTCACCTAAGAAAACTATTGATAAAAATAAGAGGATATTGTCTTCAAGAATTTCAAAGGATATGACTTTTCAAAGAGACCGGACAAAGAGCTGTGAAATGAGAATAACTCAAATTTGGAACATTTAATATGGAATCTAAAAGAAGAAGAACTAGAGGATGTCACGGATCTTGAGGAGAACCTCGGTGAGTTCGCAAGTTATCCTACTATTTGGTTTCAATTTAGAGGAGAATATTTAAATATTTCATCATGTTAATTTTTATTAATTAGGGCTTACATTTGTACAAAATGATCACACAAGCCTGGAAGATGTACAGATTTAAGCCATGACGGAGCTTATATTGTATAGCAGTACCATACAATGACCTAAATATAAGTTGAGTATTTATGTCACACTAAGCAGACAACCTCGAAATCTTATAGCTCACTTGTTTATTTCTAAGGAATGGTTTAGCTGGTGTAGACATGTTTTGTTGTTAAATATGGTCATGCTGCCCATAATGTTAGCTCCATGCTTCTTGTTGTAGAGAGTTTGAGTTTTCTAAGGTGTCAATTCATGATGTTAAATCAAGTATTTCCTAAGGTTATGGTTATTTAAATATCATGGGGGATGTTAAAGCTGATTAGAGCGACACTGGTTAGGATCTCACGATTCCCTGGTTCCGGTATCACAGTTTTCTTTTAAATTTAATTAGCTTTAACGAGTTATGAAACCCATTTAAATCAGGGAGATCTCGTTAGCAACCATGGGTTACCTCCTTCGAGGGACTCCCATAAATTTAAAAGGACGTTTTATGTTAAGTGAAATTTCAAAAGATTTATGGTTACCTTTGAAACAGTTTGTTTTAAGTTTTGAAAATGTTGATTAATTTTTCAAAAAGTTGTTTTGGTTTTGTAAGAAGAGTAGAGTACACACCCAAGAAGTTGTGATATTTTACAGTGAAAGTAAAATGACAGGAATAAAATAACACAATAATAGCGTACCTATCATCTTCTCAGCATTCCCACTGAAAGATTAGATTTTACAACATGTATATAATTTTGCAGAAATTTAAATAAATTTTAGGATTACATGATGGTGTATCTAACATACTTTAATGTGTCCTTCAAAATATCCAAGAGATTCTAAAGTGTTCGTGGAGTGACCTTGAACTACTTTAAAGGTCCCATGAACATTTGAGTTCATTTTGAACTTATCATATTGTTTTACTAATCATCCAAGGTCAAATTAAAATTAGCCCATTACTCGATAAACTTTGACATTTTAATCATCCCCAGGATAGGGTACTCAATTAATCAGTTAATATTTCACTTAAAAGTTATGTAGGTGAATTCCTCTAAGGCAAGTTTCAACCATTAAAAAACTTTGTACCCATCACTTTAACTGGGCTTGTAGTGCTAATCATTAATCATATTATCGTCTAAATCCCATAAATGAATTAAATATCAAGCCTAGATCACTACCAAACCCATTAAATCTAATGGGAGAAAGATTAACAAGTATTAAAATTTTAATTTAGGTGATATGGATTCTGATTAAAAGAATTCGGACCATCATTATATGTGGACATAATCATAAGTGAAACATCACTCCTTATGTTAAGCCCATCACTTGGAAAACATTTGGTTTTTATTAACTTCCAAATTCTGATAATTTAGAAAATTTATAATTTTATTCTTATCATGGAAAGGTGGCAAGTTGGTTTCTACCTTTTATCTCATTATGTTTCAAACATCCAAAAGAATTCATTAAGATCAAAATTACCCATTTTTCCTTAATTAATCCTAAATTTTGATTAAGGTAAAAAAAAACAAAAGTGTCATTTTACCCTTGGGGCTCTCCACTTCATAACTCAAGAACTACACCCAGAGTCAGCCCTAAGGCCAATCAACCTTATGGGAACTCTCCTTGAGCTCCCCTGTAGTGGCCTCACCTACTACATGCTAAAAGTTAGGACCAGTATATGGAGCTTCAAGTTGAGCAAAGAAGAGTTTAGAATTTCTAATGGTGAGGGATCCCTTATAGTCCTTTAGGAATAGTCAACAGGAAAGTCATATGGCTAGACCCAAGGCTGCTAAAGAGGAAAAACTAGACCTCAACCAAAAGTGAGGTCAACACACACATTATTCAGCAACCAAACTAATCTCAACCCTTCATTTTTTACCTACCACACCTACTATACACACATGCATCTAATATCTCACCTAACATTGACTTTTTGTCATATTATTTATTCAAAATAAGGAAATTTGTAAAAAAAAAATTTATTTCTAATATTCTCTCTTAAACTTGGTTTGTAACTCCAGGAATTTTGTAGAAACTCATGAAAGTTTCATGCTTCAGTGGCTTAGTAAATTTGTCCACTGCTTGATCTTAAGACATCACATACTTTAAATCCACTACTTTTCCTGCAACACATTCTCTAATGTAGTGATAACAAGTATCAATGTACTTGCTTCTATTTAGAAAGATGAAATTCTTTGCCAAAGCAAGTGCTGATTTATTATCAATATGTATCTTGATGGGCACCTCCTGTGGAGTGGTAATTCTTTCAATAAATTATCTAGCCAAATTGCATGATAAACATATGAAGTAGATGCAACATATACAACTTCATAAGTTAAAAGGGTAACAATAGTCACCATCATATAGATCTCCACCCTTAGTAATCTTATAGTGAGTTATCATTGGAGCTTCCATGTAGCGACTGATTACTCCAACTTTATTTGTAATATATGGCTTTATACAAGTTATGTAGCATAGAATTCCAATGAGACATTTATAAAATATTGGATCCACATTTTCTCTTTCATTTTGCTTGGATGATTTGACTCCATGTTCCATTTGTATTTCTACAGGATTAGAGTCATCCATTTTAAACTTCTAATGTACTTCTGTATCATAGCTTTCTTGAGCAAGAAAGATGCATGTATTTTCTTGCCTTACTTTAATGTTGGGATAGTAAGTCATAAGCCCAATGTCAGTCATTTCAAATTTCTTGGTCATTTCTTTCTTGGAATTTTCAAACATTTTTTTTATTATCTATGAAAATCAAGTCATTTACATAGATGAAAATAATATAAATATAATTATCTTGAATTTTAATATAAAGTGCATGCTCATATGGTTATTTAATGAGATTTTTTCATTGAAATACTTGTCAATTTGAGTATTCCGTGCTCTTGATGCTTTCTTTAAATCATATAAAGCATTCTTCAATTTTAAAACTTTCTCTTCTTGTTCTTTTACTTCATATTCCAAAGGTTGTTCAATATGAAGTTCTTCTTCAAGAAATCAATTTAAGAAAATAAACTTTACATCCATTTGATGGATCATCCATACATGTTGGGCTTTCAAAGAAATTATTCATCCAATGATTTCAAGATGGTTGATAGGAGAAAATATCTTATCATAAGCTATGCAATTTTTTTTTATTTTATCCTTTAGCCACAAGTCTTTCTTTGTATTTTTCTATATCTTCTTTAGCATTCTTCTTCGTTTTATACACCCATTTAACTCCAATTACTTTGTTTCCTTGTGGAAGCGTAGCAATCTCACACGTATCATTCTTCATTATTACTTTAATTTCTTCATCCATAGCATCCACCCATTTCTTGCTTTTAACTCCTTGATAGCCTAAAAGTTCACATTCACCAAACAGACTAAAAAGAGTAATGTCATCTAAAATATTAGTTACCTCATAAGTATATTATAAACCTAAAAAAAATGTTGTCTTCTTATTTGAACTTTTATTTAAAGTTCTTGTCGGTGTCGATCCTTCATATGTACTTGCTGAAATTAATAGAGTGATGGGCTTCTATGATTCCTCTCTTGCAGTCTCTTCAACTCTTAGTTGCTCGTTTTCTTTTTTCTCTTCTTTAAAATAAGAAAGAAATGTGCATTCTTCCTCTTGTGTTATCCAATCCCAATTATCTTTATCATCAAACTCCACATCAAGAATAAATAGAGTTTTTTCAATGATTGAATTATAAACCTTGTAAGCCTTATAACTTGAGTCATATCAAATGATCACGTACCTTTCACCTTTTCATCATGTTTTATTCTTTTTTCATCTGGAATATGAGCATATGTGATGCTTCCAAACACTATAAGATGAGAGATACCATGTCTCCATTCACTATATGCTTCTTGAGGGGTTTTTCATGAACACCTCTTGTAGGGGAGCAATTTGTTTACTAGATTGCTCAACCAACCACCTTAGCCCAAAATTCAATGGGCATTCTTTTACTTTTAAGCATGCTTTGATCCATGTTGAGCATTGTTCTATTTTTTTTCTCTGCAACTCCATGTTTTTGGGGGAACCTTAGCACTGTTAAAGGATGAAGAATTCCCTGATCTTCACAATTCCTTTCAAATTCATTGGATGTGAATTCTCCACTACAATTAGATCTAATGGTCTTGATGTTAAAATCACTTTCCATCTCAATAAGAGCTATAATCTTTTAAAATTTTCAAACACATCTAACTTCTCCTTCAAAAAATAAACCCATGTTTTTCTCCAAAAACCATCAATAAATAAAAGAAAATATTTACTTTCACCAAAAGAACATTGGTTTAATAGGGTCTCAAACATCAGTTTGTATAAGCTTAGGTGGCTTGGTTGCTCTTGAAGTTGAATCCCTTGGAAAGCTTTTGCGAGATTGCTTTCCACATAAACATCCCTCGCAAGGTTCATTCAATTGATTATGTAAGGTAAGCCTCTCACCATCTCCTCCTTTAGTTGAAGTTCGGGACTACCAAAATTGATATGTTTGTATCATAGATGTAATAGGCATGATGAATCACTATAACAAACTTTTAAACAATATCACATATCACATTGAATGTCAAGAAGAAATAATATATTTTTTAACATAGGCACCTTAGCAATCAAATTCATTCTATGATCACTTAATAAATGAATATTTTCTATTAAGTGAATATTATATCATTTCTCTAATAACTAACCTAAACTGAAAATATTATTTTTTATATCGGTCGTATATCAAACATTTGAGACGAATTGATGGCATGCATTCTTCAAGTGTATTTGAATTTTACCATTAACATCTACCGATATTTTTTATTCATCTCCAAAGAGATTTCCCTTATTGTTTCATCAAGCTTCACGAACATGCTTCTTTCTCCTCACGTATGATTTCTTGCACGAGTGTCAAAATACCAGTTATTTGTTTGGTCTTTATCTTTGTCCTTGCATGATAACAATAAAGTCCACTTTTCTTCACTCTTACCTTCTATAAGAACGGATTTCACCTTCACATTTTTCAGAGATCTACATTGGCAGCATAATGGCCAAATTTTAGACAATTATAGCATTTAGGGTGCATTTGGGGTGTTGGTATGGTGCTGCACCACAATTTTTTCCTATTTGGTAAAGCTAATTTTTGTGTACATTCTAAACAATCTGCTCCTATAAGCTATATTTTGCCACATATCTTGCAACCTTTGGTTTCTGCTAGAAGCTATGGTCAAACTTTTTCAAAAAAAAAAAATTTGTAATAGCCACTGCAACTTTTTGAACAAGAACTACTTCTTTGGTAGTCTTACAACTACTTCTTCAAACAGTTGTCACTATCCCAAATAGACCCTTAATTTATGATTTGTCATATATTGGTCGTGATTTTTCTCTTCTATGACCTCTTAATGTTTCATGATTTTCACTTATACCACCATCATTGAAATTATTCGAATTGTAATGTTTGTTTCTTTCTTTTTCTTGTCCATGACCACGTCCACTTCCTTTTTGGCTTATATTATTTTTAAAGCATTCTTCTTTCAAATTGAGTTGAAGAAGTTGTGTCATTTCTTCTTATTGTTTTTATTCCTCTCTTGTTTTTCTTCATAAGCTTGCAAAGGACCTAATTATTGCTTCATGCTCATTATTTCTAAATCTTATATTTCCTTAATAGTTGTAACAATTTACTCAAAATTTAAATTAATAGATCAAAAGAAGTCTTTCTATAATTTTTTTACTTCAGTTACCTCTTCACCATATCTTTTTAATTGATACACAATAAAGAGTACTCTAGAGAAATAATCTAAAATTAATTCAGATTCCTCCAATAGTAAGAGCTCAAACTCACCTCTAATAGTTTGAAGGTGGATCTTTTTAACCTTCTCCACTCCTTTGTTGCAAGTTTGAAGCATCTCCCATGGTTCTTTTGGTGTGGTTGAACTTGCGATGTTCCCAAACCAATCTTCATCTACTGCATGATAGATGAAATAGAAAGCATTCTTGCCCCTCTTTCTTGAATCTTTCAATGCTTCTATTGGACTTTTAGATAGAGCAATATCATCTTACTCTCTATAACCCTTCTCGATGATATCCCACACATTTTGTGCTCCTAGTAGAGCCTTCATCTTGATACTCCAATTATCATAATTGGACTTGGTAAGTATCGAAACTTGGAAGGAAACTATTCCTCCATTACAATCACTCTGATACCCTTTTGTTGGGGAATAACTAAATTTTTTATATGCTCAAATTCCTGAAGTATGTATTTCAAACTCACACAAACTCAATTTAGAAGCTCACAAAACTTTCCTTGAGACTTGATTCATAACTCATAAAAATATGGAGTATTCATACAAATTTAGAAGTAATCTACAACACACATTGTTCAACAACCAAAATAATCTCAACCCTTCGTTCTTTACCTACCATAACTATCACACCTACCACACACACATGCATCACATAACTCACCTAAAATTGACTTTTTACTGTATCAACTTATCAACAAGTTTAATTATTCAAAACAAAGTTATTTATAAAATAAAACAAGTTTATTTCTAGCACATACAAGATAAGGTTCACATGTTCAAGTTAAATAATTGATCTTCAAGATACGAGTTACAGCCCTCCATGAAAGTTAATCTTCGTAATGGACATTTCCTTGTCTTTATCTACTATTATTCTCATTCCGACATGCCTGTGATCAAATTAGTGAACTACTTTAGTTAATAAAGTACTTAAAATAACTTTATATCTTGACTACTAGAACTTAAGAAAAGAATTCATGATTCTAATTCAATAG
Organism: Phalaenopsis aphrodite; assembly: GCA_003013225.1. Taxonomy (NCBI): domain Eukaryota; kingdom Viridiplantae; phylum Streptophyta; class Magnoliopsida; order Asparagales; family Orchidaceae; genus Phalaenopsis; species Phalaenopsis aphrodite. The sequence continues at coordinate 18,279 of NEWO01000561.1, forward strand.
ATAGCTAATAAATCTTGCTATTAGTTGGTAATTTAAAATAATTTTCAAGTTTATTCAATGTTGGGCAACACGTGAATAAAGCATATTAAATATGTGAGAACTAATACGTAACGTAAGCTTAATTTGTTTAATTAATTGTGGTTAGCTAGTTCTGTTACAGATGTTTTCTTTCTGATGCAATAATTTCAATTTAGGTATTAACTATGGCATGTTCTTAACACCCGCAAGCAGTTATATGAATTTAGCGGCCACGAACTTTCTTTCATTGACATTGATGAACAAAAAAGACTGCCATCTTTCAGAAAGTAAAAGTTACAAATAAAAAAACAGAAGCGTTTTGATTTTTTTTTTGTTTTTTTTTTTTTTTTGTGTTTATTTTTTGCTTTTCAAAAAGATAAGGATAGCTTAAAATAATATTATTTAGAAACCAAAAAGTGCTATTATGATTAAAAAGGCTATTTAAGAAGTGAAAAGAAATCTTATACAGAAATACATCTGAAGCAGTTTTTTTTATGGAGGCAAGAGAGTGCCGATTTTGCCAAATATTGCACCGTTCAAATATTAATTTTTTCGGTAAATAAATCTCCGCAACCACTAGAGATCCTTACATTTTTTTTTTATTTAGGATGAAATTTTAATGTATATATTATTATGAAGTGATAAATTGTCTTATATTTTTTAAGAAGAATTACTGATGAGTATATATGATTGACACCAATCAGATAAAAGGCCTCATTAATTTCTTACAAAAAGTACCCAAGAGAAGAAGAAGAAGAACAACAACAACAACAAAGCCTTAATCCCACCACGTGGGGTCGGCTACATGAATCCCTTTTCTCCATTCCATCTTATTTAGTGTCATATTTTCATTTAGTTCTAATAAATTATTATCATTTTTTATACAATAAGCCCAAGTCTTCCTAGGCCTACCTCTACCTTTCTTAACATAAGTCGAATCTAAAACATCTACTCTCCTAATTAGATCATCAAATGGTCGGCGCTTAATGTGAGCAAAACCATCTAAGATGACTTTCTCTAATTTTGTTCGCCACAGGAGTTACACCAACTATCACGGATATAATCATTTCGCATTTTGTCTCTAAGTGTAAAGCCACTCATCCACCTAATCATTCTCATCTCGGTAACACTTAACTTAGTATTAAGATTCTCTTTTAAAGGCCAACATTCAACGCCATAGAGCATTGCAGGGAAGTTAATGAACACATGAGCTAATGATCTGGACATGAGATGTGAACTTTTAGGCTAAGGCTCCATTCATACTAGAAAGTCATATTTATACACATACATGAATGTTAAAATAAGTGACGTTCCCATGTTTGAAAATATGATTACATTGGATGTTGAAATAAGTGATGAAATAAAATTCCATACAGTAGTTTATAAGGATATGTGGAATTTATAGTACTCATTCCACTGCTCCTCATAATGTTACAAGTAACATAAGAAAAGATATTATGGGAGCAGCCAACTTTTCAAATGGAATGTCATAATCTAGGTTAATTGTTCAACCTTTTTTTATGGCAGAAGGATAGTTTGACCACAGACCGGTCAAATTAAGAAGCTTTCAATTATTTTGCACCCACATTCACAAAAAAGTCCATACAATGTAAGAAAATATGAAATAAAATTGGTCTAGAATAAACAAGTATTTTTACACGATACATATTACTTACCACATTCTGCCGCATTTGCGAATTTTATGAAAGAAGACCTGGAAGAAGATTTAGCTTATAAGAGGCTGACGATGATGATGATGATGGAAATCTGTGACAAGAGAAGGGTGAGGCAGTATAACAGATCAGAAGCTCCAAGGATAAGATGGAGCAATGAACTGCACAGCCGTTTTGTAAGGGCAGTGGAATCCCTTGGAGGACAAACCAGTAAGTTTGTTCTATCAATATAAATTAAGATATGTATATATATAAAAATATACATGCCATGATCATTGTAATGAGATCTTATTCTTTTCATGAGCTGCACTTTAAAGCAATTCTCTCTCTCTCTACCTCTCTCTCTCTCTCTCTCTCTCTCTCTCTCTCTCTCTCTCTCTTTGTGTGTGTGTGTGTGTCGATCTCTCTGCAAGATATTGCGAGAGCAGTTTGCAAGCATAAAGTTCATGTTGAAATGGAACTTGGCATGAATTTATGCAGCCATGGATGTTGGGATGATGAAAAGCAAATCATAGATTTGGGGACTAACCTCGGGAATCATTAGTTTAAGATTTGATAGCGGAGAAATTTAATGGATAGTACTTCCTTAAACTTTATTATAGCGGAGAAAGGAACTGCTTAATTCACAGCCATTAAAAAATTAAAAAAATTTCCAACGAGGTGGAGCCATTCAATAAAAATAAAAAATCAATATTAACTTACGCCTTCGATGATGAGTAACACAATAAATTTTGAAATCATATAATATTTCCATAACTCTGGAAATTAAAATGATGGCAGCATGCACGACTAATTTTATGATGGTTACATATGTGGAGAACAAAAGAAAATTTTAGCATGCAGGTTCAGAATACCTGGCTAGCTAGCCTTTGTAGGGTAAAAATTATGTACTTTAATTGAAAAAAAATTTAAGGTTGATTTTTAGTTGATTTTTATTCAAATTTTTTATCTTTATATTAATCTATGCATGTATGTGTATGATTGTGTTCATGCGTCGTGACTGTAATTGATTTTATCTGCTTTTACACATTATTAAACTAACTTATATTAAATATACATATATCTTAGAGCATCACTGCAATTAGCTATGAATTCCTTAAGAAATTACAGTTACTTGAGGATGAAGCAATCCGAACAGTAAAATAGCATGGTTGCATTTGTATGATTTTATCCTCTGATAATTTACTGTTCTTTTTGTTAGAAATCTTTCTTTTCCATACCTTAAATTGTAATATTCCTTTGCTGATCCTTTTTTTTATTATTTTGAATAAAACATACGCATACAGAAGCAACCCCAAAGCGCATTCTTCTATTAATGGGTGTAAATGGACTAAGCATATCTCATGTCAAAAGCCATCTTCAGGTACTTCATTAACTCAATCCGTTTCTCAATCAAAAACTTTGCTGCATGTTAATCATTAGGAGTAAATGCATGTATTAATAGTACTGATATCACGTTATCCTATCTGCATTTTATTTACAATCATTTACTTTAATATATATTTAGGGATATGGATGAGATGGAATTTTTCCACGAATATAATTTCTTTGGCTGCTTCCTACCATTTTTGCTTGCCACTAAGACATAAAGCATGCTCATTGTCACCCACGGCATTAAAATTAAATAATATAGAATAGTTTAAGTTTTAATCATTACTAAACTAATAATCATATTTGCTAAGAAAACTTTAGGATTAGAATACGTTTAAAACATGTTAGGAAAATATTCGTTTATCCACGTGAAAATAAATTTTAACACGGGAGAGGGAGATTGAGGTAATGACACGGCAAAAACAGTGACAGCAAAGATCAATTTGCTTTAAAACGCAAATATTTGCAGGGGGAAAAAAAAAAAACTATTTCCACTTGCTTTTTCAATGATAAGAAAAAATATGATTAGCTTTCTCTCATCATGTGTTTTCCAATCAAATTATTTAATCTTTTCTTACTATTAGAAAAATGCACATTAAATATCAGTTCATTTTCAGGACTCCAAAGTAAATCATAAAATTCGTTTCATGTTATCAAAATAAAGCCATAAAAAATTGTTCCTGCAAATGCATGAAATTTAAAAGTACAGTCTTAAAAACATTAAAGTAGACAGACAGTTTTAAAATTCACATAAAAGTAAAAAAAAATAAAAAATATTCTTGAATTTTATAGCTAATAAATGCATCAGAGTAAAAGTAGTAGGTGGTTTGTGCTTTTCAAGGCTTTTTCTTTGGGGTTGAAAATGTCTTTGACTATTTTTATATGATTGGGAGAAATTTTCGTAGCGATTGCCTTTTGATCTCAACAGTCTATGAAGAAGTAATATAGACAATGATTTGATGCAGTTTGTGGCTTTCACACCTCTGAAAGCGAGATTTTAACTGTTACAGAATCACAGAAAAGAATGACTGACAATATTTTAATAAGCATATGACTGAAGAAATGTTAGCTCCTCTCTTATGTTGTGTCTGTGTGTGTAGATGTATGCATGTACATTATGTTCATGAAAAACTGCTTTTTGACATTAACATATTTTCTTTTGTGAAAATATGTGATTAACTTATTAATATAAAAATTCCCAATCATTTATGGTGTTTTAGCGAGGGATGCCACAAAACATAAAATTTACGAACAATAAATAAAATTTATTATTGTCATTATTCAACTTATTAATGAGATAAATTGAATAAGTACCAACCCTATTACCGCTAGCTTAATATATATAAGTTCGATGTTTGCCATGGTTTTACTATTAAAGATGTTGGTTATAGTCTAAAATTATGTATGCAATATATTTTGAACTTTATGACACTAAAACGATATGATTTGTACTTGGGAAAGTGATCATAAATGTTTAATCAAGCAACGAATTTAAAAAACTTTAGATTCAGTCATTACCGACGCTTTAATTTTGAAGTATTATATGGAAGCAATACAAGTAAAATTATACTGTTAAAAATGAACTTAGCAAACCTATAGTTATTTGAGCCCACAAGCTAATTTCCATGTAAGGGACAAGATCAAGTGAATTCATCTACATACATAAGAAAAATCTTAGTCAGGTTATAGACCTATGAAGTGGCTATGAATCTTTAGTTAATTCATATGGCAATTTAAGAAAATAGCCTTAGCAATGTAAGTGATTGTATCAAGCCTTTTGGCTGACTATATTGATTAATTTGAATAACTTTGGTAATTTCAACATTATTGTGAGTTAATCATATTTCCTCGCAACTTCTTTTATGTGATAAATTAGTCTACTTGCCAACTTGACTTAAAAATACCATATTGATGTACGCTGACTATCATAAAAATTCACATAGCCAATATTTAGTTCCTAAACTATTTTCTTTATTCAAAGATTCTAATAAGAGAATCGATGAAAATAAAAATTCATCTTCTTTAGCTGTACTTTTACTACGACTTATTATGCAATGTAGTAGTTTTGATAATCAAAAAAATCACGAGAAATTTTTGGTAAATGCTATCTTCTTAAATTTTCTATTTTAAGTTATTATGAATATCAAGAAATATGCCAATAAAATGTTCTTACAATGTTACTAAAGTGTTAAATGGAGAATAAAAAGCAAAAAGTTTTCTGATACATTTTATTACGCTTCCTTTTCAACAATGATTAAAAAGAAGAAACTAAAAAGGCTAATACAAATAAAAAAGGTGATGTTGTAGAGTTATCCACTATGAGGAAAGTTCTTTAAATGAATCATCCACTTAAATATAGTAAGAACTACTCCTTTTTGCCCAAAAATTATTTGTTGAATATGAAAGATAAGAACTCGATGTTATTTCAACTCTGCCAATTGAATGGTTAACTTATTAAAATGAGCATGGCATAGATTTTTTTAATGTCCAAAAAGTGGAATGAGATGACCATTCTATTGTTTCACATTTTTTAGTGATGAGAGAGTCATCAAGCATCAAATATGTTGAGAGTTGAGAAAATTCACTTCACCTAAAGTTGTTTGTGATCAAATAGAATCGATAACCTCAACGTAATCATCAAGATAGTTAAGCAACAAATAAATGAATTAAGAGACAATGTCTTAATAAAATTATTTTAACTCCTTAACTGAGTAATTTGTTAGAGATTTTGAGTTGTTATCATGTAAATAATAATTCATCATCGAATTATCTCAAAATATAGTAATTTCTTGCTCATGTTATGAAAACACCATTATCAACACATCTTTTCTTAGACTAAGTACTTATTGACTTCTTTAAGAAATCCTTCTACAAGCTAATTGTTGCCCTTACAATGAAAAAAATTAAAAAATTTATTAACAACATGCACGTTCTCTTAAAAAATTCTTAAAGTAAAATATTTTTTTATCAGTCTAACTTTTTGATAATATTTAATCAATTTGATTTTTGAAAATTTGACTCTATAAAATGAAAATTACTATGATGTGAGTCTTTTCAAATCCCCACATAATCAAGCATTGGTTATTGAAATGTTTCATAAATGACTGTGAATATACCGCCTTTGATTTTACATCAAGATGCTTTAGCTTCCAGGATTTTTTTTTTCTATAAATTAGCCCAAAGTCCTTCATCAATTAATATTCATGCTCTCTCTCTCTCCTCTCTCTCTCTCTCTCTCTCTCTCTCTCTCTCACACACACACACACACACACATATCATTCTTTCATGACTTTGATATGAATTTGTTAAACTTTCTTGCAATTGTGAATGTTTTATTGCTTCCCTAGAATATCATATGTGTGAGTGTGTTTGTGTGTGTGTGCACGCACTCACATGTATGTTTTTGTGAGTTAGTCAATGGTTTTCTAGTTATCATTAAATCATTAATTTAACTATTATATTGATGGTGACATAAGTTTCCAAAAATATTGCTAATTTCCTCATGAATTTTTGTGTCATAACATGTTTTTTTATTAAACATGAAATATCTCATCAAAACTAACTTAATTCTTTCATAATCTTCGGGATTTATATTTTCTAAATAGTTTATTTTGGAAAAGTTTTTTGATTTAGTCAATGTTTGCTTTTCATTATATATTCTTAATGTTTTTGGGAAGAATCTTCCTCTACTACCTGGGACAAGTAAGAAAGGCCATCTTTAATGACTTAATCTCATTTTGAAGAAAATTGCCAACTTTCTTTCATTAAATAGGAGCTTAGCTTTTTTAACTAATGAAGAAGAAGAAGTAAAGAAAAAGGAAGTTAGGTTGACTTTAAAGTAAGTTGTTTTTAATACATAAATTTTTGTTTTAATTCTAGGAATTATTATGTATATATAACAAGTCACCCAAAAGAAGTTAATAAAAAATCTAAAAAGAGTTATTGATTTCCCATCACCACCAATACTTTGCATCAAGTTTTAAAAATAGTAGGAGTTAACTATTTATTATAAAGTAATATTAAGAGATTATAACCTCTAGTGTGGTTGATCCATTGCTTAAAAATAGACTAAAGTCAACAAATTTTGATCTTTTCCCTATAATGTTTTAAAGGCTCTATACAAACATTAGAGAAGCTGACAATTTACATGATGTTGATATTATTTGGCAAAGTTCATTTTAAATTCCAACAACAATAAGAAATTAGTTAAAAAGAATATTGATTTAAGAAGACAATTTTGTCACTTTTATATGACTTATTAATGAATTCAAGGTTTCAACATTATTTATTGAATGTTTAACAAAACAACACTAAAATTATGCAAAGAATTAATAAAATAGATAAATGTTAACTTATAGAGCTTCTTTAATGAACAAATATTTGCAGAATTTACATATATGGAATTTCAATGTTATCACTAACCTAGAATCTTACTATTCTTTATTTGAACAATTTTAAAAAAAATAATGACCTCTTTTAGCAATGAATATTGTGTCAAACGTGTCCTCTAAGAAAAAAACATTATAAAGTATAAGTCAAGTTAAATTATTAATTCTTAATTTTTTTGGCATAATTAATTTTTTAAATTTGCATGGGTATAAAGATGGATCAACGATGAATTATCTCTCTTTTTTATTTTTTTTAGCAATTAAGATATTGTTAACTAACTTTGTTAAAAGTTGTTTTTTTTCTATGTCAATGTTTTGAATTCATTGAATGATAAAGAACCAGATTGACTTAGGTAGGTTAGGGTTTATTTGAATTTATTTGGGTTGACTTGGGCTGAACTACATAGATTGGGGTTTGATTTGGGTTGACTTAGGTTGAATTGGGTTTACCAGGGTAGGTTAAGCTTTGGTTTGAGTTAACTCAGGTTGAACTGGATAGGTTAGGGTTTGATTTGCATTGACCAGGGTTGACCTAGTTAGATTAGGGTTTTATTTAGGTTGACCTGATTTAAACACCAATAAATTATGTTTTGGTTTGGGTCAGATATGTTGGAGTTTGATTTGGGTTGATCCGGGTTGACATGTGATCCAACCCAAACCTGACCCGACCTAGATTCAACCTAGCTTAGCCTAACCTAACCCAAACATAATCCAATCCTAATTCAATGCAGACCTGACCAAACCTAGACCTGACTTGACCCGGTTAGATTTGAGTTAGTTTGGATGAGCTATGGGTTTGATCAGACCTCGATTAGGTTTGGGTTATGTTAGGCTAGACCTGAGCTAGATTAGGTCTAGGTTGGGTCAGAGCTTGGTTGTAAAGACCCGGATTAGGTTTGGTTTAGGTTAGGCTTGACATGTGCTAGGTCAGTCTAGGTTGGGTCAGTTCTGGGTTGGGTCACACCTGGATTAAGTTTGGGTTAAGTGAGGCTAGATTTGAGCTAGGTCGAATCTATTTTAGGTCTTGTCTAAGTTAGACCATACGTGATTTTAGTTATGGTTAGGTTAGGATGAGTCAAATCTGGGTTGGTTCAGACCTGGGTTAGGTTTAAGGTTTAGGTTAGGCTGAGTCAAGTCTGGGTTGGGTCAAACTGGGTTAAATTTTAAGGGTTTACATTAGATTGGGTTAGATCTGGGTTAGGTCAAACCCGAGTTGGGTTTTGGTTAGGTTTAGGATTTGGGTGAAACCATTTTAGGACTTAGGATTAGGTCGGCTCGGGTCAACCTGAGTTGAACCCAAACCCAGACCTAATCCAAAGTTATTGAGTTAACCTAACCTACTCTTAAACTTAAAAAACTTAAAACTTAAACTTAATAGTATTTAAATAGAGTAAAAGACCTTAAAAAATGCTACTGACTCAAGGAGGAGAAGGTTTGCTAAAGAGAACATGATGAAGACACTTCAACGTTGCAACTTGCACTGCTTTGTGCCCTCTGCACTGTAATGTGGATTACACTCTACTATCTCTTCTGGATAGGCGGCGGTGGCTTTCTTGAGCCATTGATAAAATGAGAAACAAAGGTCATGGATTGCTCGGACAGTTTCTGCAATCATGGATGGTTGACTGTTGTTCCGAGCTGTTCGATTGAATGGATAGTCATGAGGCTGATCCATAGATGAAGGTCATTGATCAGTGATTCAACCGAATGAGAAATGAAAGAAGTGGTGTCCACACCAGACTAGAAAAATGGTCAGGTGACTTTTTCCTTAAGTTCAAAAGAACAGGGATCTTTCCGGAAGCTCCATATAACTCTGGAAGGCGCATACCACAAAAAAATTAGATTGACAATGTCTACCAGGCCAAGGAGGTCGATTAGCTCCCAATGGCACGTTTGTGCTATGGTGGTTGGTCAAAACCAAAATAACATGCAAAATATGCATCACGAAAACATGCTTCATGATAGAGCGTACAATGCAATGCAATGAACATACACAATAACAATACACAATTCATTCTAACGTACTCACATAGGAGCCTAGGTTTAGAAGTTTGCATAACCGCCTCTGTCTTTGGTGAAGTGTGTGGGGAATTTTTCCCTTCTGATTTCTCGAAGAGAAGCTCTCCACGAATTCTAGTATGGACTAGCTACAAAAATTTTTCCATTCTACAATTGTCAATAACTTTATAAAATAGGCTAGCTAAAAAGCATTTTACATTCTATAAAATACAAATAATTAAACATATGCAAGAAAGTTTGGAAATACCAAAACTATGGGAAATTTGGATTCCAACTGCTTAAATTTAGGTCTAAGGGTTTTGTAAGGGAAATATCTCAGATTCATTAGGGAGTTGTTCATGAAAGCTTTCCAAAATTGACGGCTTTCTCTAGGAAAGCAAACCTAATCCTAACATTCTTCAACAAAACCTAGGGCTGGCTAGAAAAGAAAGTGCAAGAGTTTTACGATATCTCCATAACATGGTAGTTGCGGGCACGTTTTCCTTCCTCCTGTGATGCTCGCTTTGATGTTTCTCCAAAGAGATGAAGTTCTCCTTTCTCTAGGAGAGATGATGAGGCTTATAACTCCAAACTCCCTCCCCAATGTAAGGAAGATGCTCTCCTTGTCACGGGACAGATGATTGAGGTCACCGGAAGCCTACTATCAATTCGAGATGAAGCTCTCAATACCAAGGTTCACCACCAAAGATCCCCCTCAATTTCTTTTTCAAAAAGCTTCTATGAAGAAAGGCCCTCATAAACGCTTCTTAGTTTTTGAAAGGAGAAAGAATGAGGGAAAAAAATGAAGGAAGTTGAAAATGATGCAGAGATTTAAGGATCTCTTCAAGGGCCTTCTTTGACTCCTCCTAGAAGTTCTTTAAGGTTTTTCTTTGATACTCATTCTTGTTGCACACTAGAAGTTCTTCAGTTGTAGATTTTTCCAACACATCTTCTCTTGATGTAATGAAGGAAGGATGGAAGCAGAAACCTTCCTAACAAGCAATATATGAAGGAAGAATGGAAGTAGAAGGATGAAGGTTTCTTCCTTAGATCTCCCAGCATTCCTCAGCTCAAGTAAGCCCTCTCTAGATGAATGAACTCCTCTCCCCTTGCTTTTTTTTTATTGGCACCTTACACCACATGGAGCAAGATAAATAGGAGTGAAAAGTCCCACCCAATCGTCAAGTTATGGCCACTATACACATGACATGGTGTGAGTGGCCATTTGGAATGTGGATGCCACATGGAGCTTCCTTATTTGACCTCTTAAATACCTCTGGCCAATGGTCTAGCCGCCAATGAGTGTGGAGTAAAAAAGTCAACAATTTTGGCTATGGAAGTTGTTGGCTTAGCATGACCACACCCGAACTTGGCATAATCACGCTAGACCAAAAGGGCTTAAGCACTCATTAGCTGAAGGTCGACATGACCACGCCTAAAACTGGCATTTTCACATCAGTTTCCTGGTGGGGTCATGCTACATCAATGGTGTAATTACACTGAGCTCTCTTTCTTGAGTATGGAAATGTGTCATTTTGGCGTCACCTTGCTAAAACTGGGCATTGTCACATTAGTTCAAAATTAGGGTTAGGTACTCAGAGCATGGCTGAGGTCCAAGACGAGTTCCCTTGTCCTTGGAAGGCCATGAATAGATAGAAAATTATCTCTTTCCATCATGAAATGCCCACAGATGCGCCGTAACAACATAATAGCCACTCAAAAAGACGATCTTCCCCGGGCGACGCAAAGTGCTCTGAAACCCTAATTTTCACCTGATCGTGCCCGCAAGTGAGTCTTGTGACTCCCTTTGGCCATAAACAAGTTCAAATTGATGGGATATAGTCTCTAAACATTGAGATGGGTGTTAAGCATGTTTCGAGCTAGAGCCAACCCCATCCCTCAGTGAATTTACCCGTGTACGACACTCGATTCCACGCTCATGGCACATACCAGGAGTTCTTCAGGATAGTATGAATAGAAAACAAGTCATCTTGAGTCATTCAATTGGATATCCTACAAACGTGACATAAAAAATTGATGCCGACAGTGAAGATGAAAATGTTTACTTCATGTTTTACTTTTGTGTGATGGAAATCTTTTAAAAAATCTTAATACAAAAAATTTGTGATGATGATGATGTGAGTTTATAAAGTTTTGTTTTATATGAGATCAAATAAAATAAGAAATATTTTTTACTTTTATTTTTTTCGAAATGCAAAGAGATTTTTTGAAATAATTAGTGACGAGACTTCCATTTGTTTGAGTTATGTAAGTTTGATGAAGTAAAATTTTTCCTATTACTCCGTTTCTTCACTTACATTTAAATGTTTCATTACTTTATTGATTGCCTTAAGCATGTCCAAATTTGTTTATGGGTGACACCAAAACCTTAAAAATAAAAACAAATCAAGGTAAAGGAAATGTAAATGAAAGAGAAAGAATATTATGAATGTGAGCATTCACTAGATTTTACATAATATAAGACTTAAGAAATGATTTGAGTTGTAGATTTCTTTCTTATTTGCATGCCTTCTTTTCCTTTTCTTCTCTATCTTGTCGCGTGTCTTCTAGAATTTCGATAAAGACAAGCTTATATTCCTACTTTATTGAGCCAATTCATATACAACGACTAAAGTACTGTAATTTGGAAGAAAGAATTTCAACAAAAATCTGTATAGGATGTGCTTTAATGCTATGTATGGAATGCAATGAAAACAGAAAAGAAGAAAGCTCAGTTCAAATAGCTACAAATTTACGATCAAGCTACAAATTCTAATTAAGTATATTTCTTTTTTACTTTCTTCATTTCTCCTTCAATCCAAACAATGCTTGCTTATGCTTAATTTAGCTCCTATGAAAGCACATTTAACATTTTCAACTGCTACAAATGTCAGATGTACAGATCCATGAGCAACAACAATTCAGACCTTAGTAACTACCAGTATTCCGAAGTCCAGTGCAAGGAAAACACATCTCAATGTAATCACAATTTTATTGAGGACAAAAGCAAGAAATCCACTTCAAACTCAAAAGTTTGCAGGTAATATTCATATATAATTCCCCTAAAATAAGAGAAAATTATTTTCATTATTCACATATCATTATTTCACATTCTTTCGTCTTATATTTGAGAGTTTTTTTGGTCAACATATTTTCTTATATATAATTTTCTTGATTAAATTTGATCATTAGTTGATTTCTGTCGAGTTGTGTTTTGACATACAGTGCGCTATGCAGCTCAGCTTCAAATGATGTGCAGATGGAGGAAGCAATTTCGAAGTCTGGTGATCGCAGACAGTTCAGAGAAGGCAGCAAACGGAAGAAGGTTAGCTGCTTTTCCAAACTTTGCATTGCATGTGCTTGCCATAAATGTGGTGCAAGTAAAACTTGTCTCATGTAACAAGTCAATAATAGTGGACAGCTTTCCGACATAATATAAACCAAAGCATGTTAGGACATCACAATTTTTCAAACTTAATTAAATGTACGCATTGAATTGATAACACATTTTGAAAAAAAAAACAGAGAGAGAGAGAGAAGACTAGACTTTGGAAAAATATGTATAATGGATGGAGCAAAAATATTAGGCTTTTAAGGTGATACCTGCGTCTCTTATTTTGGTGATGAAAGCGAGATTGCCAAGTAAATGTGTGTAGCCTTACAATGATGTCTTTTTAACCATTTTTATTGGATTAAAGCTAAAATTTAATAAATATTAAAAATTTCTCCTTCATAATTTGAGCTTGCATTTCTTTACCTGTATTTGGATACTGCCAAATATCATGCAAGCCTATTAATTATCAACTGACTGTGGATATTGGCAGTCTCACACTCATAACTTTACCAATTAAGGGCACAAAGTGTATCCATATCTGTTCAGTGAGGCATGCCCAAGAATCAAAATAGTAGGGGTCAGGGAAGAGATAAATTGAGGGAGGCAAAGAGATAAAAAATGAAATAAAAGAGCACATACAGAAGGCGCTGTAACTCATTTTACATATAAAAAATAAATATTACAGAGGAAGAGAGAGAGAGAGAGATTATCTCGCTAAAGGGTATGGATCTAGGTAAAAGAGCAATAAAAACTCTCTTTTACATGGATTGGAGCCCGTATTTATAGAGGATAGAGGGTTTATATGTATGTCTCTGCTTTAATTTGACATTGTTGGATATTTCAGTCGGCGGGTCATTGAATCAGTCAACCAAACTGGCATCGATCTGCCATGTTTTGCTTGGGTGCTGCGCAGTTTTCACCATAGGATGCCAGTCGGTTCTGATTGTTCTACCTGGTCGGCCCTCCTGACCAGTTGACTAGCACATTTCTTGGTCAACTTTAATGGGTGTGTTGAGAGAGGGTATAGTGAAATTTATGAGGTTATTGGGGATATTAGTTATTGGCTTAGTTTAGTGCCAAAATGGGTAATGTACCAAAATTCTCTCCAACTATTTACATAGAGTCCTTTTTGTGGCTCAGTTTATACCAGTATCAAAATAGTTCCTGACTTTTTAAAAATTGAGCTTTAATAAGTTTTCATTGTGACCATTTCAGCTTCAATTAACAAAATATGATATATTTTTTTTTGACACTTTTACAAACTCCATGACTACCCTGATAAGTGAGGGACTATTTTGGCACTTCACTTTTATAAAACCCTTCCAAATACTTATTTTTACTATTTTTTTAAAATAATTTGTTTTTAAAAAACTTAAATATTAAGAATATAATAGAAAAATATAATTAGAAAATAAAACATAAAATAAATACTCTTAGAATAAATACATTTAGAATAAAACATAAATATTGTATTCTTTTTCAAAAATATATAAAAAAAATTTCATGATATAGTAGAAGAAAATTAACTATCGTATAGGCATCAGTTAAAAATTAAATCTATTTTTAGTTTTCAAACTTTTTATAATTTTATTAGTCTCATTATCATTATTACACATGACGCAGGGAACCATACCCATTATTTATTTATTTATTTGGTATGACTGGTTGAAATTTTCTCCACCTTTTCAGGCATACTATACTTTTTGATATTTTAAATTTTTAACAAAAAATATTGCTATCTTACAATCACAAAACATAATATAAAATTTTTAAGAGTTGGTATAAATAAAAATTAATTGATAGAAAAAAAAAATATACACTCCTTGTTTAACTTTTTTTTGCAATTACATATTTCCTGCAGATTATTCCTCAGACGATGTCTCCAGACGAGGAACTATCATTAAGAGATCTGGATTGCAAACTAACACTGTCATCATTCGACTATCAGAAACAAATAGTTGGTGAAGAAGGAAGAGATGGGAGTTCTAGCACAGAGTTGCTAAACTCCATCCATGTTGATTACAATGCCTTTAAATATCTACCAGAAGAGAATGAGATAAATCTTGACCTCACAATTTCATCAAAATCATATAATTCTTGATTTTAGATAGAGCACATATTTACATAATGTAATGCTATATAATCTCATTCATAGCGCAATAAATTTTTGATGTGTTGGCAGTGATGTTAAATAAAAAAATTTGATGAAATATAAAAACTTCTGCATTTTTTTATAAATTTTTTCTCTACTTTTCCCTTTCTCTATTTGTCTTAGTGCAAACTGCCAACATGTCGAAATTTTGTTTGGACTGCATGAGATTACATAGCATTCTCATTTATGTACTGATATGTAAACTTCCACATCCTACGGCAATGATGGATAAAAAACCGTGCATCAACATTTGAGATTTGTGCACATGGTTTGATTAGACTCATGTATATGTAAATAGATATCTCCAGGTTTATAATTATTTGTATGATTATGACTAAATTTGTTGTTAAGATAATTTTTGTAGCTGGTTTAATTATATCGGTTAAATATATGGATGTACAACCTTTTGAAATATCAAATTTATTTCATTTCTTCTATGCCTGATAAAAGAGCGTTTGAATGGAAAATAAAAAGAAAATAAAATAAATTTATGAAATTAGTTGCTTAATTAATATTTTATTAACAACTGGAACGAATGTGTGGATATTCATTGAAAATGATGTCGGCTGAGCATTGTGGCTTAAATTATGCCATGATTTGTCGAGTAAGGACCACACGAGCTTAGAAAGCAAGCATTAGACAAGCGAGATGAAGGGAATTCATCAATAAAATATTTTTGATAATGTTAAGAAATTTGGCTTTTTTTTTTCTTCTGTTTTTTCTTGTAATTTTGAGCCCTTAAAATTAATCATCTTGAGCCTTTTAATAGGGTTCATTGCAGTTGACAGGTTTTCATGGTGATTGAAAAACCTTTACCTGGCGAAATTTATTCTTGGAGTGTAGAATCACTTTATTTTGATTGCTTTTTCTTATGTAAGGGCTATTTGACATGATAAAAATAGTTCTTTTCACATTGGTCTCCTTGTTTGGTAAAACATTGCACATAAAGGCCCCTATTGTTAGCTCTTTTGGACTCAGTTGGACTCAATTGTAAGAGTCATGTTGGAGGTTGACATCCCCAAGCCATTTGTAGCTCCACTAATGTTGTTCCAAGAACCATGGGAACTATTAAAGAATAGTATTATGAAAGACCTCTCAATTTTGTCGTCATTATTAGTCATTTATTCATGGATACCAATGTCCTTCATTTAGTAAATTATCTTATTAGTGCAATCCGATGTTTTCTATCAATGGTTTACCACAAATATGGTAGCTTCCATGCATTCTCTTATTTTGTCCCTTTAGAGCAAATGCTTAAAGATAGGTATGGCCTACTACATCTTGAATTAGGGGAGAAGATTTCCAAGATAAAAATAGCACAAAGAAAATGATTGCAAAGATGATGATATATCTAATAAAGATTTAATGATTCAAGTGGCTTAGTTTGTCATTCACCTTTGTCTACTTTGAATAAGTAAATGACTTGAATAAAACAACATAAAAATAGTTAAGAATTTCAAGCCAATTATAAATGACTCATATATTAGGTGTAAACTTTATGAAAGTGCTAATTTCAAGGTTGTTGTTGGCTAGCATATGACTAAGGTATTGACCGATTATATGTTATCAACAAACTTCGATCATCCTTTAAGAATCTCAGACAATGGCATTGATCAAGGGGCAATCTTTTGAAATATAAATATTCAAACTTCAATTAAAATTCATTCTCAGCTCTGATTTCAACAAACTTACAGTCAAACTAACCAGCTCGACGAGATAGACCCAATGGTGACACCAAAATTGGTCCAATCCAAACCAAATCAAGCACTGATCAAGCTATTAAACCACTTTTGGAAGCTTTCGCGGAATATTTGGAAGGTCAAAAAATTATCAAATTTGGCAAGCTTAGAGTCAAATGTAGCGTCACAACAAGTTGACTTTGGCAAGCTTACAGTCAAATTTAGCGTCACGACAAGTTGACTTTAATGAGCCTAAGATCGCTCAATTCTGACATTGTTAGAACACTTTAATATCCATCAAATGTCATCTGATTGAGAGAATCTCTTCGGGTCACTGATCAGAGTGGTTTAAATTCCTTCATTAATTGCAACAAGGATTCTATAAATAGAGCCCAGTCCTTCTCCTGAGGGGGACCTGGAGCTTAAGACTTGAAGAAGAGTGAAGCTTCGAGAAAGATCAAAGGTCTTGCATCACTTCTGAACTAACTATCTGTCACACTGTGACCAACTGTGGCCGCTGCAACCACTTTTGGCTAACTCGACGCAACGTTGTGGCCAACTCTGACCATTGCCACCTCTGACAACTCTGGTCATCATCCTCTTTGATTAACAATGGATGTCATCCCCTCTAGGGCCTCCGGCTACCACTTCTCATACAACCTCCAACCACCATCGATCATCACTCACCAGTCACCGTCGATCACTAACAACCACCACCACTCCTCATGACAGAGCACCATTCGAAACAACCTAAGAAGTGATTCATCATCAATGACGTCTCATCAACACTGAAGACGGTCCATTGAAGCTTCTGACTAGTAGTCTCTGCTACGATCCTCCTTACCACGCGGCTACAAGTTCATTTGTGAAAAACATTGTTGCTCAAGAGGCTGTGTAACCCTTCCCTGTTTCTGAGATAAGGGGTTATATTTGTAATAACCAAATTATAGTGAATTTCTTCTATTTGGCTAGACTCTGTAGTTTTTCCCTTTCCCAATTTTTCATGTAAAAATCTTCTGATGTTTCTTCTTATCATTTATATTATATGAGTATATGTTGAGTTCTCGTGGAATGCTAAGACATTAGTTAAACACCCTATTGCTATGAATTCCCTTGCACTCATCAACTGTATACCACATCATCAGAACAAATAGTTCAGGTACGTGCACACACAATAATGTGTGTGTGCACCTGAATTTTTCTCTTCTGACATTTGATGATAAATAAACATTTATATAAGAATTAGATCTAACTTAAGAAATAACTCCCTATGTAAATTATAATGATGCTAATGCATGTCTCAAAGATTGGATGATAGCATAAAATTTTCCATTATATGTGATGTATCATTCCCTTACCACATTTAAATTCTCACTAAACAAAGCTACTAGAATATTTTCTTTACTCAAAATTTCATTAATTTCAATTCTAGAAACATCACAAACAACTTCAAGTGTTTTAGAAAAATCAAGTGGCCTAAGGATAAGAGTAAAGGTAATTAAAATTTTAACCTAATCTAAAACTTTTTATACTACATGAATCCAAAAGAATTCCTCTAATTTTAGAAAATCAATGATGAGGGAAAAAATAATACTAAAATTCTTAATAAATCTTTTGTAAAATGTAGGCAGGCCATTAAAATTCTATACATCAGTGAAAATCTTAGGTAAAGTCTAGTCAATGATTGCTTGAACTTAGAAGGATTTAGGTTGATTCTAGAAATGAATCTTAAAATAATCACAATTCTTTAAAAAAAACAAATACTTTTTAATATAATAAACA
>NEWO01000561.1:57665-84830 GCA_003013225.1 Phalaenopsis aphrodite
ATTGATAGAGGCATAAGATTAATGCTGGCTCCCAAATCACATAAAGCTCTTCCATAAAATTTTTCACCAATAGCACACGGTATAGTGAAACTGCCAGGATCTTTTAATTTTTCAGGAAGCTTTTTCTGAATATTGCGCTACACTCTTCATTAAGTGCAACAGTTTCATTATCTGTGAACTTTATTTTTCTATTCAGAATATCTTTCATAAATTTCACATAGTTGGGCATTTGTTCTAAAGCTTCTATGAAGGGAATATTTACTGTTAATTTCTTAAGAATTTCTAAAAATTTAGAAAATTGTTTATTCTGTTTGTGTTGCTTCAATTTTTGAGGAAATGGTGGTGGAGGTTTCTCCACAGTAATCTTCATTGGTGTAAATGGATATTTTAATTCTGGGTATTCATGATCCTTTTCTTTTTCGGTATCCACTTTCTCTTTTTCAGTTTATGTTTCTTTTTGTACTCCTGTCTCCAATTCTTTTTCACTTCGTAAGTGTATCACTTTGATTTGTTCTTTTCCTTGATCTTTAGGATTTGGTTCCACAGTACTAGAAAAAGTTTCTATTGTTCAGTTACTAAGCACAGTAGCGATATGCCCTAATTGATTTTCAATATTCTTAATAGTAGTTCTTTGAATTTGTAATTGATTTCCTTGAATTTGTAATTAACTTTCTTAATTCTGCAATTGTTGACCCATGTTTAATATCAGCTCTTCCATAGACAACTTTTTCTCCTTAACTTGAGTGTTACTATTAAATCCTGGGGGATAAGAAGATCTATAGTTAACATTTACTTGGTTGGATGAATTTCCTAATGGGTTCACTGGGTTGTTTGCCCATTGTTGATTTGTAGAAGAATTGTTATTCCAAATAAAATTTGGATGATTCTTCCAATCTGGGTTATAATAGTTCGAATAAGGGTTGTTAACAGGTTTAAGGTCAAATGAATTAGCAGCTACGTCAGGATTTTGGATAGATAAGTGAATTTCATCTGCTGTATGATTTGCATAATCTCGTAGGGGTCTAGATTGGCATTCATTCTCTATTCCTTGATTGTTCAAATTTTTTTCCATTGTATCAAAATTTCTAGGTTCTATTCTCATTTTTCTAATCTATCTAACAGTGTGTTCTAATTCCGAATCGTAGGGTATAAGATTTTCAGGTCCAAATTTATGCATACAATTTGAAATAATACACAGTAAAATAATTAACTAAAAATGAAAATAAGTTGTAATTCAAGTAAAAATTTTCTAATAATCATAATTTGTCTGTTACTCTATTTACAATTTTTGTTACTCACTCCCCGGCAATGGCGCCAAAAACATGACCGCGACTTTATATATGCTTAAAAATATAAGTATTTAATACTGCTGCTAAAAGATTTAATTCCTCAACAACTGTACCAAAACCTTAATAACAGTTATAGATTTGATAAATATGGACAAAATAAATATTAAAAAATTGTAAAGTCACACTTATCAACGCAAGTATACGTATCGCTCAAGTAATATAGGGCTCTAATGGAGTCTTAGATGTCGATCCCACAGGGAGTAAGATTAGAACTATGAACTAAGATTTTAGGAAAGCAATACTTTAATTACAACAACGAAGTTCAATTTGTTTATTTCTCACTAATGGGCAATTGAAATAAATATGTAATTTTAATAACTATTAAATAACTAATTATACTAATGAAGGTTCAAATGTGATATTCAATATATAAGAAAACATCCTTCTCCTTGTCAAAAAATTATAGTGAATGGTTAAAGTAAATTAGTTCAAATTATATTGTGTCAAATAGGAGCATACCTATTCTTTACACTTTGGTCCAGGAATAAAGAACATTGACTAATCCTACGCTTGATTACTCAATCTGCGGCTAGGCTGGGAGTATACTGGCTCTCACTTCGGAGCTCCCACGTTCCCCTCACCTGAGGGTTAGTATCTACAATTCAACACCCAAATGATAAGATCGAATTTGCGATTTTAGTCTTTCACTCTAAAATCTCCAATTCTACACCCGATAATATTATTTCCCTATTTATTTGTACCCAACTTCTAAGGGCCTTAACCTCCCAGAATCTTGGATGTAATCTTCACTTTAGTTGTACAAATCAACATATTTTAACAAATAAATTGGCCAGATTGAAAGTAAATTAAGATCGAAGTGAAAAGATCATCACAATTTCTTAAACATTTTCATGGCTTCACCAATTCAAATCACCATTTTACAAATCTCAAGATAAGGAGAAAGATAGAGAAAACTACTCAGTTCTCATGGGAAAAACACAACAAAACTCAGAATTCATATATAAAATCAAAATTATACAAATTACAATAATAAATAATCTTATCTCTAATTTCTCTCCAAGAAAACTCCTCGAAGTTCCTCTGAATCTCTTCTTTTCTTTACAACACATAGAATCCTCTTCAAAGCAGTAAGGAGGAAGAAATCTCTCACTTTCCCTCCACTGTTACAATCTCTCGAAGAATTCCTCAATATTTAGACTCTCTACACTTGTTTCAAACTTCAATTTGGAGTCTTCCCCTCTTCAGGACCTTTCTAACATCCAGGACCTCTCTAATTTTTGACCAAAATCTTCTTTTAAAGTTGTGGATGAGCATTCCCAAGAGTTGCCTAAGCATCCCTTCAAAATTTGTCATCATCTGAAGCCTAGTTGGTCATAACCGTCGAGCTCGCCATCGGCGGCCTCGAGGGTGCCCTCGACAGACCTTTTTAATGAATTAATTCTGGAGTCTCGGGAAAATCTCTTTGTCGGCGAAGTCGATGGCGTCATCGGCGCCCTAGTTCAATTCTTCACAGTTTGGTCCTTTTTGCTCCAAATTCACACCTTTTTACATTTTTTTGCTCCAATGACCCTAATTCATCATTTGTGCAACAAAACATTAAAAATACCTTTCTTTAAAGTGAAATATCAAAAAAAATAATTTAAAATAGGTATGAAAATCTCAACATATTTTCCTTTGGTCAATATCTACCACAATGAAATAAAAAAGAAAGATAAATTGATCCACTTTCACTTAGAGATCTTCTATAATTTTTTTAGGATATGTTATTGAACGATCTGCTAACTGCAAAGTTACAGTAGTAGGGGAAATTTCTCCTAATCCCAATCTTTTAAATTTGATAATGACATAAATTTAATGCTTGCATCTAAATCAGATAAAGCTTTCCCATAAAATTTGTTTCTTATTGCACATGGAATTGTGAAGCTACCAAGATCTTTAAGCTTTTCAGGAAGCTTTTTCTGAATTATAGCACTACACTCCTCACTAAGTGCAATAGTCTTATTATCTTCAGACTTCCTTTTCTTGTTAATAATATCCTTCAAAAACTTCACATAGCTTGGCATTTGTTTTAAGGATTCACCAAATCGAATATTAATTGTAAGCTTCTTAAAAATTTCCAAAATTTTTTAAAATTATTTATCCAACTTTTTGATGAAGCATCTGAGGAAATGGAGGTGGTGGTTTTTCCAAGTCAACTTGAAGTGGAGAAATAGGTCTCTCTAAACCTTTCGGAGCATCCTCTTCAGGCTCTTCAATTTCTTTTCTCTCAACTTCAGTCTCTTTTTGAACTCTACCTTCTAATGCTTTTTTTCTTCTAAGTTTCACTTCTTTTACTTACTCTTTACTCTGGTCTTTTGGATTTACTTCAGTATTACTAGGAAGTGTTTCTTGGGATCTATTACTTAATGAATTTGTTATTTATCCCAATTGCTTCTCAATATTTCTAATTGTAGCTCCTTGACTTTGTAACTGATTTCCCATTTGTAGCACATCTTCTCCTATAGACAACTTTTTCTCCGTGAATTGTAGATTACTTTTAAAACCTGGAGGATAAATAGGTCAATAATTATTATTTTCTTAATTTTTCTAGAATCCTAAAGGGTTTACTTGGTTGTTCCCCCATTGCTAATTATTACCACCCGAAGTATTATTCGAGTTAAAGTTGGGATGGTTCTTCCAATCTAGTTATAATAGTTTGAATATGGGTTATTCTGCTTGTTGTTAATGAAATTCAAATTTTCTAAAGATCCTTGAAAATCTACCATTTGGCCTAATGAATTCTCTTCAATCATTGCAATTAGTTGAGAAAAATTCCTAGCAAATTGGTCTATCTTCCTTAAAATTGCTACAACTTGATTTGCTAACATTGCAAAAATATCATATTCATAAATTTTGGATACTTTTTTAGGATTTATCCTTTCAGAAGACCATTGAACATTATTAGTATCCATCTCTTCAATTAAAACATAAGTATAATGAAATTGTTTTGACATCAATGAACCACCAGCAATGACATCGATAATAGATCTAAGTGATCCAGCTAATCTATTGTAAAAATTTTGAATTACTAACCAATCTGGTATAACATGGTGTGGAAACTTTCTCATTAATTCTTTAAATAATTTCCATGCTACATAAATAGATTCCCCTTCAAACTGGCAAAAAGATGTAATATCATTTCTAAACTTTACAATTTTTTTATGGTAGAAAATACTTAGTAAGGAAATTTTGCGCTAAATCACCTCAAGTTCTGATAGATCTAGGTGCTAATGAATGTAACCATATCTTAACCTTATCCCTTAGTGAGAAAGTAAAATGTCTGTCTTATAGCATCATCTGATACATCATCATATTTAAATGTAACACACAATTCAAGAAAATTGGCAAGATGTAAATTTAGATCTTCAGTTGGTGCTCCCGCAAATTAATTATTTGATACCATTTGGATAATAACAGTTTTAAGTTCTAATGAACTAGCCACTATAGCGGGTTTTTGAAAACTACAATGTAGTTCATCCACCATAAGGTTTGAATAATCTTTTAAAACCCTTGGTTAACTTCAGCATTTTGATTATTTTGGTTTGCAATTCCATAAAATTTTTTATCTTTTCAGTAATTTTTAATTTTTTTAATTTTTCTAATAGTTCTTTCTAATTCAAAAGTGTATGACACAAGTTCTATGAGACCTGAATTACACATACTTTACAACAAAATAAGTAAAATAAAAACACGTAAACAAGAACTTTATAAAAAAGCAACACTTCAATATTCCTATAATAAATCTAAAATATTAAATAAGACTTTATAAAAATAGAAATTTTCTTTCTAAAAAATTCTTTAAAAATTTTACAATTTTTCCCCGGCAACGATGCCAAAAACTTGATCTCAGTTCTCTTTATATTTGTTAATGTGATGTATGCAATTTTATTCTTAATTTTCCTTAATTATAATTCTTACTTCACAGTGGCGCCAAAA
This sequence comes from Phalaenopsis aphrodite, assembly GCA_003013225.1. Taxonomy (NCBI): domain Eukaryota; kingdom Viridiplantae; phylum Streptophyta; class Magnoliopsida; order Asparagales; family Orchidaceae; genus Phalaenopsis; species Phalaenopsis aphrodite. The sequence continues at coordinate 62,951 of NEWO01000561.1, forward strand.
CTTGATCCCAAGCAAAATAACTAGGCACAAACTTGACTTCGAAGCAAATAAAAATATAATTATTATTTTTAATATGAGATACTATGCAAGTATACATATCATTATCAAGTAATATAGAAATTTTTTATTAAGCCCCAAATATTGAACCCACGGGGAAAAGTACAATATGCAATTACAAAATAGAAGAAATTAGATAACAAATTATATAGTAAAATATTCTTACTTAAACTCTAGATTGCTATAATAGGAAAGAAAGTTCAATTCTTTTTGTAATTTTTTATAATTAAAAATAAAGTAATCAACTAACTAACTTAACTAAATATTTGCAAGATGAATGCAATTTAAATAAAATTTCTTTTTCTTTATAATGAATCAATAAAAAGTATACGAATTCTATTATGGAAGTATTCAAATTGTGTTGTGCCAAATATTAGCATTAATATTCTGTACCCTTAATAAAGATGTTATAAAGAACATTAGCTAATTTACAGTTTGAATAGTCTTGAAGACTATTTAAGTAAGGAAAATACTAACTCTCACTATAGAGTTCCCTCTGATCCCTCTACTCATCTCGCATCAAAACTCAAAACCTTAAATTAAATTGGGGGCTTTAGTCTGTCACTCTAAATTCCTCTAGTTCTACACCCTTCAAAGTTTATTTCCTTATTTATTTGCACTCAATCCCATGAACTGCATTACCATCCTTAAAATCAAATGTAATTCTTACCATGTATTGACTGAGATAATACCACCTTGGATCTTACATGTTCTCACAATAGGATTTAACATCTTAATTCGCCAAATCAAGAAGTAAATGAAGTACAAGATTTAAGATCATCACAACTTCTCCCAACGGAGCCTATATTGAGTTAGGGCTTATGTTGCACAGCATGACTATGCAAAGGTGACCCGACCAGCAATTACGGAGTAATTTAGCTTCCAAGAGATGACAAAAAACTTGACCTAATTTATATTTAACAGCTAGAGTGCGAAATCAAAATATTATAAATTTTAAAAAATATTTTACACACTAGGGGTTCTATGCAAGTGCACATATTGTTTTAAGTATAATAAGGTTTTCTTTGAAGACACCGATATCAATCCCACAGAGAAGCGAGGTAAGAATTCCCTTAGCCTAATTCAAGTCTACTACTATCATGTCTTAGTTTGGAAGTTCTTAAGACTTTGGTATTCCTAAATGTAATAATTTTATGCTAAAACTATAATTAACAAAATTAAATAAAAATCAACTCTAAGAAGACTTGTTAAATTTTAGAAAGATATTTAATAATTAAAATCCCTTTCCTCTTGTGATGAGATCATAATTAGTGTAGAAATAGAATGTTTGAAAATAAAATGTAATATTATGACAAATAGAAGCAATCCTATTATTTATCCTCTTTACAAGAGACAAAGAACATTTGCTTATACAGAGTTTAGTCCCTAAATTCACGATTAGGCTGGGAAAAGACCATGCTCTCACCTTAGAGTTTCCACGTTCCTCTGAATCGAAGACTAGCATCTCACTTTAGTTTCCAAACTTATAAACAAAATTGGTGATTTTAGTCTACCTCCGTAAAATCATCAATTCTACGTCCATCTAAGTTTATTTCTCTATTTATTTACACTCAACCCCATGGACTACATTCTCATCCATGAAATCAAATTTGGTTCCACTTTGTTGAGAATTACACAACCCTCTCAGATCTTAATGCAATTATAACTAATTTTAACACTACAATAGACATAAATTACAATGTAATTGAATTTCAAGTGAATATCATCACAAATTTTAAAATAAAAGAAATGTTCAAACCATTTTAATCCTACACATAATTAATTCCATCACAAGGAGAAAGAGTAAGGAAAAACTACTCACTAAGCATGGATAAAACACAAGGATTATTCATTGCATATGAAATTAAAAGACACACAACTTAATTGCAGTAATTCAAAGAAAATACAAAAAGAGTTAATGACTTATCTTTACAGAAGATTCATGCTTTGTTTGCAAAGAAAATAACAAACCTTACACTTCTTCCAACATTCTAAAAGCTGAAACTTCTTCTCTTACACACACACACACACACACACACCACCTTAAAGAGGCACACCAAAATGCTCTCCAAATCTCTCCTAAATACCCCTTTTAGACTCCTCATGGAGGCACCATACCACTCTTTTTAAAGAAACACAAAACACCTCATTTTTCTAAGAGACACATCTCTTCACTCCAAGAGACACATCTCTTCACTTCAAGAGACACACCTCTTCACTTCAAGAGATGCACCACTTCATCCAGAAGCTTTTCTAAGTATCTAGATAAGGGGTGTGCAAGTTGTTTAAAATCTTCCAAAACATCCCAGAATGGTCCGTAATAATAAAAAATCCACCCATTAACCATTTCTTGCATCTAGGTGCTAGTTTTGGGGGCCTAAGCACCATCTTCTTTGTTTTCTAATGTAGGCGCCACCTTGCAGGTAGCCTTACCATTTTGCCTTGTTTGGCTCCGTTTCAGCTTCGTTTTGCCCCGTTTTGCTCCTAAATTTTATACCTACAAGATAAGCATGAAAAAAATTTTCTTTAAAGTGTAATTTCAATAAAAAAATGTGATAAATATAAGGGAGATTAAGCTTAAAAAAATATGTTGAAATGTGCCTGGTCATAATTTTCTTCCTTGCTCGTTTTGGCTCAAATTACACCGTTTTTTCTTCATTTTCTCCAAAACTCCTTTTCTTGTACCTGAACCAACATGCAAAATACCTTCCTTTAATGTGCAATATAATTATAAATAAGCTTAAAATGTATATAAAAATAGGCAATTTTTAGACGTGTCAACTTCCCCCAAAATTAAACGTTACTTGTCCTCAAGTAACCCAATAACTTTAAAAACCAATTTATTGATTTGAGGTGTTGGGTTTAAGTAGAGTTTCCTATAATTTATTCTCAGAAATGTTATAGTGTAGTGATGCACCCCTAGTGCATGCTATTTTTCTGTGTGTTTTATGTCAATTTAAATCCTTAATAACAGTGTAAAAAACTTGACCCATCCCAAAATTACGCATTAATATAGCTTCCAAAATATGTCCAAAAACATGACCCAATTTATATTTCACAGTTAAAATCAAAATTTTATAAAATATATAAAATAGTTCACATATTAGTGGTTCTACGCAAGTGTATAAAGAACATTGACTAATCCAGAGTTTGGTCCCTAATTCTGTGGTTAGGCTGGGAGGAAACCGGCTGCAACTCTAGAGCTCCCACTACTCCCTCACCTGAGGGCTAGCAATCTCTCATCAGTTTCCAATAAACTGGACCAAATTGGGAATTTTAATTTGTATCCTTAAAATCTCTAATTTTGCATCCAACAAAGTATATTTCCCTATTTATTTGCACCCAACTCCAGTGATGAAATACTCTCCTATGAAATCAAATGTGATTCTCCCCATGTTGTAGAAATCATAGTCCTTTTGGAACATATGTTTTTCAACACATATTAACAATTCAATTAGCCAAATTGAAAATTAAATGAAGATCAAAATCCAAAACATCACAAATTTTTGACATTTAAAACCGTATAAAATAAAATCAATTCTTCACAAAACCATATCTCAAAGAAGGGAGAAGGATAAAGAAGACTACTCAAAATTCATTAGAAGGATACAAAAAAACACAGATTTCATATATAAAAATAAGTTTACAAAATAAAGAAATAAAAGAACACAACTTATCTGACAATCCTTCCTAAGCAAATCCCTAGAAGTTATCTCCAAGCCTTTATCTCTTTACAAGCACTCTCAATTTTCCCTTAGAAGTGTAATGAAGAAGAAATCTCTCACCTTCCATCTCCTATTACAATCCTTGAAGAAAATCTCCAAGCCGTTGACTTTTTCTCTTTTGCCTTCTTCTTCCTCTTACTCTCAGGCCACACACACACACACACACACACACACACACACCCAAAAACTCCTCTTCAAGCCTTAGACTTCCCACTCTTTTATAAAAGGCTGCCTCCCTCTAAAAATATTCAAAATTCCCTCCAAAATTTTAACTAAAAGTCAACTCTTTTGAATTTAAAAGACATGTATATTGATCCAAGAGACATATCCCATCATAAAGGAACCTTCTAAAGTGTCAATAAGCATTGAATCACCTCAAGGGGTGTTTAGAACAAGGGTCCCTTTGAAAATTTGAGCAACATTCGTCCGAACCGCCTTAATCCCGTAAAAGTTGTCTATAGCACATCATGCGCTAGTTTTTCTGCATCATGCGCTAGTTCTATGAATTTTGGCGCATCATGTTCCGGGTTGGCGCATCATGCGCCACTCTGCAGCAGCTCCACTGTTTTGCTCCGTTTGGCTCCATTTTAGCTCCATTTTTCCCAGTTTCAGTTGCATTTTGCTCCTAACATATATAATTACAAAATAAGAATGAAAATATCCTTTCTTTAAAGTGTAATTATAATAAAAAATATTTAATAAATGTAAAGTATATTAGGCATAGAAAGACATCAAAATGCGCCAAGTCAAAAATTTCTTCCTTACTTGTTTTTACTCCAAATTGCACCATTTTTGCTTCATTTTCTCCCAAAGTTCATTTCTTGTACCATAAAGCAAAAATATGCAAAATACCTTCCTTTAAAGTGTAATATCATTACAAATTATTAAAATTGAGCATAAAAAATATATAAAAAAGTAGGTTATTTTTAATCGTATCTAAATCCCCCAAACTTAAATGTTACTTGTCCTCAGGTAACCCTTTTACTACATAAAAATATGACTAAGGATAGAGATTAAATCATAACTTCTATACTTTAGTTTAATAAATAAAATTATAAAACTTAAGAAAAATCTTTAATAACTTAGATTCAAAATCTATGTCTAAGAATACTTAGTAATTAAATTTAAGATTTCTGAAGCTCTCTTCATTTCAAGAGGAATTGCAATTTGTCATATCAACGATACTTAGAACATTCATATAAAAAAGAACTTCATGAAAATTTTACTAGTAATGCTACTAATACTTCAATACAAGTTTAGAAAATTTAATAAAGCATTTTCCTTAAGTTGATTCAAGTGAAGCCAATTTTTTATTAGACATCTCCTCAAGCTCCTCACTATTTTTTTTATTTTCATCTTTTTTTTCTTTTAAGATCTTTTTAAACCTTTCTTTTCTTTTTCTTTTTCAAGTGAGGATTATTATATCTAGATAGCCTTTAATAATTTTGAACTTCACTATCCTCTTCTTAAAGTTAAGACTTTTTACCTTTCTTCACTTTATAAATTCATATTAGTTTTGATGATTTTTCATAAACTCTCATTTTTTTCTTCTTACATGAAACTCTCAGATTATTAATACTTCAAAAATACTATTTCCTTTAATTTAAATAGAAAATATAGTCTTATCCTTTCATGCCGAATATCTTTAACTTTAGAATTGATCTTCGTTATTAAAAATTTTTACCTAAATTTACCATATTATTTACAAACATAAATATAGTCATTTAAAGTTAAACTCTAATATCCCAAATCATGTTAAATTAATTTTAAAAATATAGTTAAATAAGGATAAATAAAATTTAGTTTATTTGTTTTTAAAAGAAATTTTCTTTCCCCCAAACTTAAAATTTTAAATATTTTGCACATAATTCCATAAAATGTAACAGGAATAAAAAATTAAAGTTGAATCTACTAACTACTACAACATCCTATCAAATTTATATAAGTGCATAATCAGGACAAAATCACTGCAGGAGAAAGTAAATCTAGCCTAAAACAAGCTTGTAATACTATTAAACTAAAAAGGAAGTATACTAAGTTTAAAATTTATTTTTCTTCCTACACTCAAACTTGATTTTAAATATGTATAACATTCAATACAAAAAATATAAGTAGGAAGAAAAGTATTTAAGAAATTCTATCTATAAAAAACATCACAAGTATTCATCAGGACAAAACAATATGCAATAGAAAGTAACTTTAAACTAAAACATGCTCAATAAAATGGAAAGAAAGGGCTACAAGCAGAATAGGTATCAACAAAGGAATATATATATTTATGTGCTCTCCAAATTTTTATAATATTGTAACACAAACACAAACACACATGATAAATGAAGTCAATTCTTCCTTTAATTCATTGAATCTCACTAACTTACTTACGATTTCTAACAGAATCACTAGTCATATATATTAGGTACTTATAAATAATTTTATAGATTCTAATCCCAAAGATAAGATTACCCCTGATATATTGGTTCTCGAGCACAACCCCAAGCATCTCTAAATCTTAATACTTAACCACCTCTAGCAGTTATAAGGATAGTGTAAAATAATCCACATGTTACTCATCAAATAGGTTAGCTACTCCTATCAAATGAAAATAAAGTAAGAGAAAAGAAGTAACAAAATTGAGATGGAATTGTCACTATTAAAATTAAATATGTCTCTCATAAAACTTAAGTACGGGGTGAGACCCAAGTCATAGTGGACTCATCAATCCAACTACTACAAAAGAATATATAAGTCTAGCTATAATAAAAAGTTAAGGAATCACCTCCCTCATGACACACAAAAATATAATCAAACCATTAACAATCAAAACATCTACCAATCATCAATCAAAATCGTCAATCCACACTAAAACTAAAATAGTACAACACTAACAGTCATAACTCGCAAGCAAACTAAATCAAACCACACTGATAACTATGGGTTACCTTCCACAAAGCGCTTTGTTTAACGTCGTCAGCCCGAAAAATGATTCCACCTGGATCAAAATTTCATTTAAGTAATCCTTGATCAATCACCCAATCTTTTCCAAACCCTTGGATTCCTACAAAGTCCTCAAATTTAAAATTTTCTTTCAGCTATTTCTTTTCAGATTGATTCATATCCTTGTTCCTCATATTTCTTTCTGGATCCAATATACATCTAATGATTTTCTTAATTTTAATATTAATGTCATCCTTAAATTTTATAAGAAATGGATCTTTATATGATACTTCAAGATCTCCCAAACTTTGGATCGGATTCTCTCAAGATAATTTAAATTCTAGATCAAATACTTCAAGGCTACTCTTTTATTCACGGTTGTCTTTCAATTCTTCCCCTTGGTACTGAGTAAATGGAATAGGTGATCTTTATATATTTTTCTTAGTTAAGAAAATAGGTTTTTCTAATTTTTTAGTAATTTTTTCTGTTGGTCTTTCAATCTCCTTATCCTCATTTCTCATCTCAAAGTTTTTTTTGAAACATATCCTCTAATTCTTTTCTAAATATTAGTTTGATAATTTTAAATTGCTCATCATTTATCTCCTTCGGGTTTATCTCAGGGTCACTAGGTAGAAGATCTGGGGGGTAACTATTAATTGTATTAATAATTTGCCCCAATTGTTTTTCTATATTCCTTATTTCAACCTCTTAATTTTCTAGCTCACTTCATTTGAATAACAACCTCTTCTAACATTAATTACTTCTCCTCATCCTGTGGGTTAGAGTTAAATTAAGGAAGATTATTAATTGAGTTAATAATCCACCCTAGTTAGTTTTCCGTATTACTAATTGTATTCCTTTGACACTCCAACTCACTCTCCATTTGAATAACAACCTCTTCTAATAAATCCTTCTCATCATTCTGAGGGTTGAAGTCAAAATTATGAGGAAAAGAAAGTTCATCATTATAATAGTCATGATTATTCAAACTACATGTCCGATTAAATTGATTATCTTCTAAAAGTTGGTCTTCTCCTCCAAAATTATGATTCGTGTTAAAATTCAGATGATTTTTCCAACCTAGATTCTAATAATCAGAATAAGAATTATGTATCTCATGGTCGATTTTAATCCATTGTCCAAAAGAATTTCCTCAATAATTGGGGTTCCTTGAGGATATCTTTTTATTTATAGTTGTTGACCTCACTTTTGGTTGAGGTCTAATTTTCACCTTTTTAGTAGCCTAAGGTCTAGCCCTAGGACTTTCTTGTTGACTATTCTTAGAGGACTACAAAAGGAACCCTTGTCATTAGAAGTTCTAAACTCTTCTTTGCTCAACTTGAAATTCTAGATATTGGTCATAACCTCTAGCACTTGGTAGGTGCTTGGCTTTAGCGTTGACCTTGCGTGTTGGTCTAGAGCTAGTTCACTCACTGTCACTCACTACCCTATACCCAAACATGTTGACTTTGGCCCCTTGATCTTTTGGGAGACTCATGTAGATGGTCCCCTAGACTCACTAACCATAGACTAGGGTCTAGCCAAGACCAGTACAAGGAGGATCCAAATGAAGATTCCACTGGTCCATGGCTCAAATAGGGTGGTTGGGACCTCACTTTCACCAAAATACCAAACTTAGCCTTTTGCCCCCAAATTTACCCAACCAAAACACCCTCAAATGCCAAATTTGACCAAAATTCCCAATTTCACCCAAAATTCCCAAATTTGTTCAAAAATCATCTCAAACCATTTGAATCTACCCAAGTTGCTCAAAACCTCCCAAAATTTTCAAAATTACCAAAATACCCTCAAATTTGCCTAAACTACAAAAATGTCGTTAGTGGCCAAAACTATCCCAAAACCCTTAAATTCATCTCAAATGTCTCCAAAACCAATTTGGAACCTTCAATTAAACCTAGTTTGATCAATTTTACTAACTTTGACCAACAACCCCAAATTGCCCTTAAAGGCCCAATTTCCCCAAATTTGCCCTAAATGTCAACCAATTTGATCCCAATATTCTCCAATTTCAATTATAAATTCAAATTAATCATGATAAAACTCAATTCAAACCAAATCCAAGTCTAATTGACAGACATTTGAGTCCAATTTCAACCCAAATAAAAAATCCCCAATTTGGCCTAAAACCCAAATCCCACTCAATTGAACCCCCAAATTCTTCCAATTGCCCCAATTATACATCATAAACTCTTTGAAATATCTCCACACACCAAATTAAACCCTCATTTGACTTTGTTCAAGCTTCAATTCCACTCAATTTCAACCCAAATCCAAAATTCCCAAATTTGCACCAATTTAGCCATGTGCCCAAATTCCACAAAATTGAATGCCCTAACCATGAAATTGGCAGCAAATTAATGTCGGGAACTCTTCATAACATTTCCCTAGGCCATTTTGAACTCTTAATTTGGACTTAGCCAACTCTAGCCCAACTTAAACCAAAGTCTAACCTAACATTCCCAGTTTGATCAAATGCCCAAAATCCCTCAAATTGACCCTCCAAATTGATTCAAAATCACTCCCAATCTTTTCCAAAATCTTTAGCAATTCAAAATCACTCCCAATATTTTCCAAAATCTTTATGACAATTATCTATATCATCTTGATTAATAAATTGGTCTCAATTTCATGGCTAGACTAACTCAAATCCAACTTGAAGACAATTTGACCCAAATTGAACCCAAGCACCAAAACTGACTAAGCCATATCAAAGTGACCAATGTAATGACACCACAACCACCAAATAGATCTTAGTGACCAAGCTAGAACCACCTAGCCCACCCTATGGAAGCCATGGACCAATGGTCTCTTGATTTAGGGGATTTTATCTTTTTTTGGGCCAACCCAAGAAATCCTTGCCATCATACCAAAACAATGGGGGTTAATCATCATAAAACCTCTCCTGGTTCCCCTGACTTCTCCAACCACCACCCCTAGCCCTGTCATATAGCCTGGTGGTTGGAAAATACCAAAACCAAGAGCCCCATGCCTCCATCCAAACTCAATCTCACCCATCCAAGATGGTCAGCTCCAATTGGCTTATGACATTTTTTTGCCCTCCAACTAAGCACCCAAATGCACCTGAATTGAAGCCCTGAGCTCCACCCCAAGCACATTTATTTAAACCACCTCCTCCATGTCCAAATTATGAGCTAGCAAATTTCTTTGGGGAGACTCTGCCCAATTGCTTCCGAAAACTCTTCAAGAACTCCTAAGCTCAAGCCCACTATTTTCCCCCTCTGGATTCCTCTATGAGAGTTCAATTTTGAGTTCAAAATTCAAGGAACCAGGACATATTACCCCACACCTCTACACTCCACAAAATTTCAGTCAAGTGTGCACACACCATCTGCACAGTGAGAAGATTTAATTCCCTAAAAAAGCCCCATCCCAAACAACCTCTAACATAGCTCTAAGACAACACCTGAAATTAGGCTTGATTGAAATCATACATAAACAATTCACTAGGGCTTAGGACTTCATCTAGAGGTACGTTGGACCCAATTAAAGCTACCACAACCATTTAATTAAGGCCTCCCTTCTCAGACAAAGGTATTGAACCTCAACCCTAATCTGAGCCTAATTTGATTCTCAATACATATTTACTGTATTTCATACCGCATAAGCTGTATAGATATGTTTTTCCTGAGTAAATGAAGGTTTAGTAGCAAATCCCATGCAATTTGGTTGAGTCTATACAAAGATCTTAAGGTTTTAGTGTGAACGATTCTCGAGTTTAGACACTTGGAGACGATGGAGGAGAGCCATCTGATTGTGTGTTTATTCAATAGATGAAGGAGATCAAGCCGGACAAATGCTTGAGATGAAAAGGTGGGCCGTGTGCAGCTGAGGTAGTTGGTGGAGTCAAATAGTAGAGAGTAGTGTGTAAATTTTGGCGAACAAGGATGAGGTGGCGTCGCGTGTTTAAGCAGAAAATTATAGAATTTTTTGGATTTATTTAAATGCCTGAACTTCATTAATCTATATCTTTCTCTAGAACAATCATAAAAATAAAATAGAATTACCCTCTTTCTTAGAGAACAAAGGAGAATAATCTGGACTAAAAATAAAAATTTATTTGTTAACTCTTTATTTTTTAATGACTTAAATACTCCTTGGAGTATTTTAACTCATTTTGATCAAGCATTGCTCACCATGGCTAGATACTTTTAGGTTCATTCCTTGTGATAGAGGTCATGTTCTCTGATTTTTCCATGGTCAGAGGACATCTCTATGCTTCTGACCTTAAATTTCAAGCTAGGATGGATATTTTGACTTATTTTAATTGTATAAATTAAAATACCACTTGGAAAATTATGAGAATAATTTTAGTAGGTTTCCTATGGTCAGAGAAGCTTAGGAAAAATGTCATGATGATTTAAATTATCTTGTACATTTCTATAGTTAATTAAATGTATATATCTTGCTTTAATTTATGTAAATTAAATACTAATAAAAATTGACAAAATCAATTCCACACTATGTATAAAAATCAAGCTTACCCACTGCAAAAATTTAAAAATTATTTGAATATGTCTGAGCATTAGAGTTGGTTTTCTACGAAACCTTGTATTTTTATACAAAAAAAATTATATTAAATTAAATATATTTGAGAAAATTATGAAAAGTGTTTTTCTGAGTTCCTTGTGATCAGGGGCACTTAGGAAAAATAAAATTTATTTTTGAGAAAATACTTGATTTTTTGCTTTATTTTGGATTTAAAATAATTTAAAATCCCAAAAATATCAAAATATTTTAAAATGTTCCTAATTGTTCCCTGATCACTTGGAACTCATTAGGATATTTTTTCTAATTTTTCTAAGTTAAAAATATTTTTTTTAAGAAAAGCTTAAAGATGAAGTTTTATTATTTTCTCACTAAAATAATTAAAATAAATAAATTAAAAATTATAAAAATACAAAAGCTTATTTCTCTGAGAGATTTAATAAAAATATAAAGATAATTTTGGTAATTAAAACATTATTCTACATTTAATTAAAATCATTAAAATTAATTCATAATTAAATAATGATAGGGATTTAATTCAAAAAATCATGAAATTTTGTCTATGTGTTTCTCTGACTTAAGGGGGCCTCTAATAATTTTCTCATGAATAAAAACTTTATTTTGGATAGCTAAGTAAATCAATTTTGAAAATGCTACTCTTTAAATTTAAAAAATTATTTAAATTAAATTAAATTCTAAAAATCCATATTTTCTCCTCTGATGCTTTAATTGATTCATATATAGGCCACTCTAAAAAAATTCTCAAAGTCACTTGAATTTTGATTAATGAGTTATGAGGTGAAGGGCCCCAAAGGAAAAGGAGTAACTTTAGGTTTTGGAGCCTCAATCAAGATTTAGGATTAATCAAAGGGAAGATGGGAAATTTTGATCCTAATGAACTTATTTGGATGATTGAAATACATTGAGATTAAAAGGTAGAAACTCACTTACCACCTTTTCTATAATAAGAACAAAATTGTAATTTCCTTAATTATCATGACTTGGAAGTCAATTAAAATTAAATGATTCTCAAGTGATGAGTTCGAGTTAGAAAGATAATATTTCATTAATTTTAAGCCCATAATTGATGACAATGTGATATTTTAATAAGAATGCATGACATTTAAATCAAAATTCTGCTAAGTTACCATTTCACCTGCTGTGATTGTTCAGGGCTTGGTAGTGACCTAGGCTTGACATTGAAACTCATTTGACTGGACTTAGAAGATAACATTATTGATGATTAACACCTTTTTACACTACAAGCCCAATTTCAACTTTGGAAACCAAAACCTTTACTTACTTAAATTTGCCTTAGAGGCATCCACCCGCATAACTCTTAAATGAAATATCGATTGATTAATTGAGTATCCTCAGCTTAGGATAAATAAAACATCAAGTTTCCTTGAGTAATGGGATAACATTAGCTTGACCTTGAATGATTAATAAAAAAATATGATAAGTTCAAAATGAACTCGAAATATTTCAAGAAATCTTCAAATTAATTCAAGTTCATGATCTGAGCGCTTTGAAATCTCTTGAATATTTTCAAGGGCAAATTGAACTTATTTTGTTCTAAAGTCATCTACTAAGATCTTTCAAGACTCAACAAATTCATAACTTGTGGTTTAGTAGCTATGCCATTATCTACTTTTTCAATTTAAATTCCTTGCAAAATTATATACATGTTGCCAAAGCTAACCTATTAGGTGGAGGAGTGGGAAGAATCGACAGGTACGATTTTAATTTATTGCATTTACTTTTTCGTACCTCATTTTCCTTGCTTACATTCTTAAGGTCACCCTGCTTGTCAAAACAAAACCAAAACAAAAAATTTCAACAAGATAAAATTCACAGCCACAACAGTCAAAATATAAGACAACTCAAAATTTAATCACAAATAAAACAAAACAAAAAAAAATTGCAACTAATTAAAGACGTCTCTATCGGATGATCGGGAATCTCTCGGAGGAGGTAACTTATGGTTGCTAACGAGATTTCCCATGGTCTAAATGAAAGTACAATTTAGTAAATTCATTTGGACCAAGTGAATCTAAAAAAAAGTAATGGTGTCAGAATGAGGGAACCGTAGGATCCTAACCGGTGTCGCTCTAATCAACTTTAATATTCCCCATAATATTTAAATAAACATAACCTTAGAAAACATTTGGTTTGAAATTATGACTTGACACATTATAAAACTTAAAGTCGCCACGACGAGGTGATTGGAGCTAGCTTTGTGGGCAGCACTACCATCTTCAACAGCAAAACATGTCTACACCAGCTAAACCGTTCTTTAGAATTAAACAACAAACCATAGGATTTTGAGGTTATCCGCCTAGTGTGACATAAATCCTCAACTTTCCTTTAGGCTTTTGTATGGCTCTGCTATACAAATTAAGCCCTAACCTGCTTTAGGATTCTGGTGTTGCCATTCATCACAACCTAAATCCTCTTATCTTCGAGGCTATTTGTGTGATCGTTTCAGATGAATGTAAGCCCTAATTAATAAAATTGGCAGGATGAAACATTCAAAGATTTATCCAAACCATAGGATAGCTTGAGAAGTCAACGAGGTTCTCCTCAGGATCTGTGACATACCCTAGTTCTTCTCCCTTTGGATTCAAAAAATAAATGTTCCAAATTTGAGTTATTCTCATTTCACACCTCTTTTTCTGATCTCATTGAGAGGTCCTAATCATTTAACCTCATTGAAGACAATATCCCCTGATTTTTTTGATATTTTTCTTAGGTGACTTTGGTTATTTAAGGTGTAATTAACTATAAGGGTTTGCCTTTATAGGAAACTATCAAGAGCCCAGCTTAATATAAACTCTATTTAATTTTCCATATTAAAGATATAAACTTGTCAGCTTATATTTAATTTTGGCAGACCAGACGGATGTTATAAATTTCTTAGTTTATTTGATTGAGTCTCGCTATCAAGTTATGTGTTTATCTTTTGAGATAGATACATAGCCTGAGGTGTAGCGCTCTTTCATCTAAAATTATATAGATATGGGATCAGTTTGATTTCATATTTTTCTAAAATTATATATATATATATATATATATATATATATATATATATATATATATATATATATATATATATATATATATATATATATATATATATATATATATATATACTATATATATATATATATATATATATATATATATATATATATATATATATATATATATATATATATATATATATATATATATATATATATATATATATATATGTATGTATGTATCTGTGTGTGTGTGTGTGTGAATTAAAATGTCCCTTCGAAGCGGGCGACGGGATTCTGATTCCGGTGAACGACAGCTTCCACAGGATGACCTTTAAAAATAGTGTCGACAGTAGATCTAAATTCTTCTCAATATCTATAACCTGAGAAATTAAATTAGTAAGCATATCTTCTTGAAATTTAACCACTCTCTTGGGGTTTACTCTTTCAAAGCTACTAGCATTATAATCCAAATATAAATATTCATTATATCATTGATCCGCCATTTCTATATGCAATTTAAGGAGTCTTTTCAAATCTCTCCCAAAATTTATCTCCAAGTCTACGGCTCTTGAACTATGCATACAAATCAAAAGACTTAACTAATAAGACAGATATCAAAAGTATTTTTAGTATTTCAGATTTTCTTTAAAATAAACACACAATAACTAAAGACACTATATAATAATAGTATACATTCCAAATCTAAGTTTCATAGGTTTAATTAAAATTCTCCTAAAGTTCTTACCGAAGCTTCCCTGAAAATGACACCAAAAACTTGATGCACCCCTAGTGTGTGTGGTTTCTCTGCGTGTTTTATGTCAATTTAAATCTCCAGTAACAGTTCCAGAAACTTG
Organism: Phalaenopsis aphrodite; assembly: GCA_003013225.1. Taxonomy (NCBI): domain Eukaryota; kingdom Viridiplantae; phylum Streptophyta; class Magnoliopsida; order Asparagales; family Orchidaceae; genus Phalaenopsis; species Phalaenopsis aphrodite. Next base: position 78,074 of record NEWO01000561.1, read on the forward strand.
ACCCATCCTAAAATTACGCAGTAATATAGCTTCCAAAATATGGCAAAAAACTTGACCCAATTTATATTTAGCGGTTAAAATCAATATATTATAAAATATATAAAATAGTTCACACGAGTGGTTCTATGCAATTGCATGTATCACCTCAAGTAATATGGGGCTTTCTTTAAAAACTACAGTATCGATCCCACAGAGAAGCACAGTAAGAAATCCCCTAGTCTAGTTATAGTATAATACTATCAAGTCTTAGTTTGGAAGATGGAAATTCTTATGATAATAACTTAAATCATAATATTCAAACTATAAAAACTAAAGTAAGAAAAATAATTTAAAATGGTTAATAAAAATGCTAATAAAAATGTAACAAAAAGAAAAAATTTTACAAAACTAATTTCTAAAATTCAAAGTTAAATTTACTAAGACTAAAAAAAGTTTTGTGATGAAGCGTTCAAATTTAAGAAAGCATCCTTCCCCTTTACAATGAGTACATGGTAAATGAAATAGTTAAAATCATTTGAAAATATATATATAAATTATTTTGTGCCAAATAGGAGCAATCCTATTCTTTACCCTCTTCCAAGTGTATAAAGAACATTGACTCCAAAATTTAGCCCCTAATTCTGCGATTAAGATGGGAGGATACCGGCTGCCACTCGAGAGCTCCCACTAACCCCTCACCTGAGGGCTAACATTCCCGCATCAGTTTATAATAAACTAGACCAAATTGAGGATTTTAATCTGTCACCTTAAAATATCCAATTTTGCATCCAAGAAAGTATGTTTCCCTATTTATTTGCACCCAACACCATGGATGAAATATTCTCCCATGAAATCAAATGTGATTCTCCCCATATTGTAGAAATCATCACCCTTTTATAAAATATGTTTCTCAACACATATTAACATTTCAATTGGACAAATTAAAAATTAAATGAAGATCAAAGTTTTAATCATCACAAATTTTTGATATTTAAAACTGTATAAAACAAAATCAATTATTTACAAGACCATATCTCAAAGTAGGGAGAAAGATAAAGAAGAGTACTCAAAATTCATGAAAAGGATACAAAAAAACACAGATTTCATATATAAAAATAGGTTTACAAAATAAAGAAATAAAATAACATAGCTTATCTCACAATCCTTCCCAAACAAATCCCTAGAAGTTATCTCCAAGCCTTTATCTCTTTACAAGAACTCTCAATTCTCTCTTAGAAGTATAATGAAGAAGAAATCTCTCACCTTCCCTCTCCTCTTACAATTCTTAAGGAAATACTCCAAGCCCTTGACTTTTTCTCTCTTTCCTTCTTTTTCCTCTTACTCTCTTGCCACACACACACACACACACACTCACGCCCCAAAAACCACTCTTCAAGCTCTATACTTCCTTCTCTTTTATAAAAGGCTGCCTCCCTCTAAACGAATTCAAAATTTCCTCCAAAATTTTAACTAAAAGTCAACTCTTTTGAATTTAAAAGACATGCACATTGATCCAAGATACATATCCCTTCATAAAAAAACCTTCCAAAGTATCTAGATGCATTGAATCACCCCACTAGGTGTTTAGAACAAGTGTTCCTTTGAAAATTCGCGCAAAATTCATCTTGAACCACCTTAATTCCCCAAAGGTCATATTTGGCACATCATGCGCCAGTTCTTTGGATTTCGGCGCACCATGTGTCGGTTTGGCGCATCATGCACCACTCTATAGCAGTTCCTCTATTTTGTTCTGTTTGGCTCCGTTTCAGCTCTGTTGGCCCAATTTCTGTTGCTTTTTGCTCCTAACAGATATACCTACAAAACAAGCTTGAACATAACCTTTATTTAAAGTGTAATTTCAATAAAAAAACATGTGAAAAATGTAAAGTACATTAGGCATAGAAAGACATATTAAAATGTGCCAAGTCAAAAGTTTCTTTCTTGCTTGTTTTTACTCCAAATTGCACCATTTTTTATTCATTTTCTCCAAAAGTTCATTTCTTGTACCTGAAACCAAAATAATGCAAAATATCTTTCTTTAAAGTGTAATATCATTACAAATTACTAAAATTGAGCATAAAATATATATGAAAAAGTAGGTAATTTTTAGGCTTATCATGTAACTTAGGAGAAATTCTAGCAAATCAACCTAAAACTAGAGTGTAAGAATATTTCATATTCAAATTAGGAATCCTGCTTTTCTATTTACTTCAAAATTCATTGAAACTTGTCAAACTAAAGATTCAAAGAAAGTTTAAAAACAAAATTTAAGCACCTTATCTATACCAATTTGACAATTACTTTTTTGAAATAGGAATAAGCTTAGGATTGTTTCTAAGTATTTTTTGTTAAAAAGATTTAAGTGAAACCAATTTTTGATTAGGCTTCTCCTCAATTTTCTTTCTACTTTTGTTTTTCTTATCTTTTTCTTTTTCTTTTTTTTCTTTCAGGGTCTTTTAATCTTTAATTTTTTTCTTTTCTATTTAATGTGAGGATTACCATATTTGGATAGGCCATTAATAGTTTTGAATTTCACTATCCTCTTTCTAAAATTCAAGACTCAAAACTTTCCCTCACTTCTTAAAAGTGTAAGTATTAGTTTGAAAATGATTTCAATAAAGGCTCATTTCTGATTAAGTATAAATCTAAGAATCTTACCTTTTCAAATATTTAACACATTTATACAATAAATAGAAAATTCATTTTCCTAATTTTTCTACAAAACAGTTTAACTCTACAATAGTTCCATCACATAGGATCCTAACTAAGTTATTTTTTAACATTTCTAAAATCAAAATTATAGTAACTAATGCGGATTGTATGTATGTGTTGTAAATATCTTTTAATAATAAAACACAAACACGACAGCACGAGTAGTAAATATGCAAATAAATTACAATAACAATCACTTTAGTATAAATAGTTTTATATTTTAAAATTTTTAAGATGCCAAACCTAATAATTACACAACTATACTTATCGCTCAACTAATAAGGGCTTTAATGGAGTCCTGAGTATTGATCCCACAGGGATGTGGAAATTCTTATGGTTATAATGTCAAACGCAATATTCAAACAATAAAAACTTAAGTAAGAAAAACAAATCTAAAGTAAATTTAATGTAGCTAAAATAACTAATTTTACTAAGCTATTTTCTAAACTTCAAAGTTAAATTTACTAAGACTAAATAAAGTTTTATAACAAAGAGTTCAAATTTAAGAAAGAATCCTTCCCCTTTATAATGAGTTTATGGTAAGTGAAGTAATCAAAATCATTTAAAATTATATAAAATTGTATTGTGCCAAATAGGAGCAATCCTATTCTTTACCATTTTGTTTAGTGCATAAAGAACATTGACTAATCCAGAGTTTGGTCCCTAAATCCGTGGTTAGATTGAGAAGATAATAGCTCCCACTCCAGAGCTTCCACTTCTCCTTCTCCTAAGGGCTAACAATCTCGCTTTAGTTACCAAGCAACTGGACCAAAGATTTTAGTCTGTCACCATGATTTCTTCAATTGTATGCCCATCAAATTATATTTTACTATTTATTTGCACTCAACCCCATGAACTACATTCTCACCCATGGAATTGAATGTGATTCTTACCTTATTGCAGAAAGCATAGCCTTTTCTAATCTTATGTTTCTCAACAAATTTTATCATTTCAATTGGCCAGATCAAAAAGTAAATGAAGATTAGATTTTGAATCTTCACAAAACCATATCTCATTATAAGCATAAGGATAAAAAAAACTACTCAGAATTCATGAGAAGGATATGACAAAACATAGATTATTTATATAAAAAAAATTTAAAAAAAGAAAGAAAGGAAAGAACACAACTTATCTCACATTCCTCCTCAAGAAAATCCCTTGAAGTTCCCTTTAAGTACTTTCTCTGTTTACAATCACACTCAATTCTCTCTTAGAAATGTAATGAAGAAGAAATCTCTCAACTTCCATCTCCTCTTATAACTCTAGAAGAAAATACTATCCAAAACCTAACTCTCCTCCAATGACTTCACACGTCACCATCTAGACTAACCTCATCTCTCCAATGACCTTTGAAGACTTCTTAATAGGCTCACCTTAAAATCTCGCATCAACCTCTTCTCCAAAGAAATTCAAAATTCCCTCCTTTTTCCGAAGAGACTCACCTCTTCACATCAAGAGATAAATTCCTTCATTCAAAAGACATATCTCTTCATTCAAGAGCTTTTCCAAAGTGTCTAGATGCATTAAACCACTGCATGGGGCATTTAAATTACTTGGAGCCCTCTAGAGCTTCTAAAAAATTGTCAATAATCGCCATCAATACGTTCAGATTTGTCTCTGGTGCCTCTAGCACCTATTTACTGGAATTTTGTGCTCTTCTCTGGATTTTGGCGCCTCTGGTACCATTTTAGCACCTTTGACACCGCTTCTCTGTAAAATTGCGCCTCTCGTTCCAGTTCTTGCACTAGTATGCTGAAAAACTGCATTTTGACTCCAAATTTCATTCTTTCTGCTCTTTTCTGTTCCAATTGCTTAAAATCAATATATCAGCAACAAAACATGAAAATAACATTTTTTAGAGTTCAATATCACCAAATTTAAGCATAAAATATATACATAAAATTGCACATTTTTTTGATGTATCAGTAACCTAAAGATAACACTACATGCAACAAGTCATTTTAAAAGTGATATCAAATTAAATACAGGTTACTGGGGATAAATAAAGTTAAGTTCTATAGATTTTTATTCCTCTCCCAAACTTGAATTTTGAAATATTTTTTCCATCATAGAGATAAAAATGACAGGAAGAAAATTTAAAATTAATAAATACATGTTGAAAAATAAATTGTACTAAAAAGGAAGCATAAACTTTAGTACACATACTAAATATAAAAGTAGATGTGTGTAATTTTAAAGTTTGCAATAAAAGGAAAAGTTTGGTTCTAAATATTCTCTCCCTTGATCTTTAGGATTTGGTTCTATAGTACTAGGAAAAGTTCCTAATTTTTTGTTACTAAGGGCAGTAGCGATATGTCCCAATTGGTTTTCAATATTCTTAATAGCAGTTCCTTGATTTTGTAATTGATTTCCTTGAATTTGTATTTTATTTCCTTGATTCTGCAATTGTTGACCCATGTTTAATATCAGCTCTTTCATAGACAACTTCTTCTCCTTAACTTGAGTGTTACTGTAAAATACAGAGGGATAAGAAGGTCTATATTTAACATTTCCTTGGTTGGATGAATTTCCTAATGGGCTCACTGGGTTGTTTGCTCATTGTCAATTTGTAAAATAATTATTATTCCAATTAAAATTTGGATGATTCTTCCAACCTGGGTTAGAATAGTTCAAATAATGTTGGGTTTATTAATAGCATTTAAAGTTTCATATGAAGGTTGAACATCCACAAATTGCCGAGATGAATTCTCTTCCATCATAGGGGGTGTTGGAGAATAATTTATCCCATAATGATCTAATTTCTTTGATATTACAGCAATCTGCAAAGCTAACATAGATATTGCATTAGAATCATGGATACTAGCTACTCTTTTAGGATTTACCCGCTCAGAGGGCCATTAAAAATTGTTGGTAGCCATCTCTTCTATTAATGAATAAGCCTCACCAAAAGGTTTTGACATTAACGAACCACCAGCCGCAACATCTATAATCGATCTAAGAGACCCCACAAATCCATTATAAAAAGTTTGAATTATCAACCAATCTGGCAACGAATGGTGGGGCATTTCCTAAGAATATCTTTAAATCTCTCCTAAGCTTTGTATATTGACTCTCCATCAATCTGACATAACGATGTTATGTCATTTCTAAGTTTAGTAGTTTTGGATGGAGGGAAATATTTGGATAGAAATTTCTGTGAAAGTTCTGCCCAAGTTCTAATAGATCCTGGTGCAAACAAATTTAACCACATCTTAGTCTTATCCCTCAGTGAAAAGGAAAAATTCTAAGTCTAACAGCATCGTTTGAGACTCAGTCATATTTAAAAGTAGCACACAGTTCTAAAAAACTAGCGAGTTGTAAGTTAGGATCTTCATTTGGTGTACCTCCGAATTGATTGTTTTGTACCATTTGGATAATAGCAGGTATAACCTTGAATGAATTAGCAGCTACATCAGGATTTTGGATTGGTAAGTGAATTTCATCTGCTGTAGGATTTGCATAATCTCGTAGGGGCCTAGGTTAGTGTTCATTCTTTATTCCTTGATTGTTCATGTTGTTTTCCATTGTATCAGAATTTCTAGGTTTTCTACTCAATCTTCTAATCTTTCTAACAGTGTGTTCTAATTCTGAATCATAGGGTATAAGATTTTTAGGTCCAAGTTTAAGCATATAATTTGAAATCAACATACAGTAAAATAATTAACTAAATATAAAAATAAGTTGCAATTTAAGTAAAAAATTTTCTAATAATCCTAATTTGTCCTTTACTCTAATTGTGATTTTACTCACTCACTCCCCGGCAACGGCGCCAAAAACCTGACCACGACTTTATATATGTTTAAAAATATAAGATAAATATGGACGTAATAAATATTCAATAATTATAAAGTCCCACTTATCAATGTAAGTATACGTATCGCTCAAGTAATATAGGGCTCTAATGGAGTCCTAGATATCGATCCCATAGGGAGTACTTTAGAACTACAAACTAAGATTTTAGAAAAGCAATACTTTAATCACAACAACGAAGTTCAATTTGTTTTTCTGTCACTAATAGGCAATTGAAATAAATATGTAATTTTAATAACTATTAAATAACTGATGA
>NEWO01000561.1:86885-97697 GCA_003013225.1 Phalaenopsis aphrodite
GGGGTATTTTTCTAAAAAAAATGGTATTTAAAATAAAATTTTCATTTTTAGCCTATTTTAAATATTTAAATAATTAAAAATCTATAAAAATCACAAAAATATTAAAATTTATGGAAATGTTCTAAATTGGTTTTTAAGCACTTCGGAATAATTAGAATATTTTTATTAACTTTCTAAATAAAGATACAGAATTTCAAAGCTTAAAAATAATTTTTAAAGGCTAAAATGAGTTTTCACTAAGAATAATTTCAATAAATCAAATAAAACTTAGAAAAAAATAAAATTTTCTCCACTGAGTTCTCTGACCTTAGGAGGATTTTTCAAAAATATAAAAATTATTTTTTCCTATTTAAAATATTTTATATTTAATAAATACCTCAGAACTTAAATTAATTCTTAAAATATAAATAGGATTCAAAAAATCATGAAATTTGGTTCAAAAGCTTCTCTAGTTGAGGTATACCTCTAGTAAAAATTTTAAGGGATTAGGGCTTACCTTGGTCAAGTTAGGAATTTTCTTTGAAAAATCATATTTTTGAATGAAAATAATTATAAAAATTAAATTAAATTTTTAAAAATCACATTTTCTCCTCTGATGTCTCAATTGAACCATGAATGTGGTAGGATAAAAATTTCAAAGTTATTTAAATTAAATTTGATGAATTATGAAGTGTTAGAGCCTTAGGGGCAAATGTATAATTTTGGAAATTTAGCCTTAATTAACATTTAGGCTTAATTCAAGAAGGAAAATGGGCAACCTCTGTTCTTAATCAGTTTATTTGGATGTTTGAAATATAAGTGGTTAATTTGTAGAAACCAACCTCACTTTCCTAATTGAAAAGATAAGTTAATAAATTTCTAAATTTTTAAAATTTAGAAGTTTATTAAAATAAAATGAACCTAAGACTTTGGGGTATGACTTTTGAAGTCAATAATTGATCAATTTAATACCTCTAATTTGATTTTCAAATATAATTCAAATCATGAATTATGACCACCTAAAACTTAACATTTTCAAAACTAATTAAAACACTCACCTAGGTCTTAAGGGCTTAGTAATGACTTAGGCTAAATCAAGTTTCATTTAAATGAGGATTAGAAAATTAAATATCATTGAGAATTAAAACATATTTCAAACACTACAAGCCTAAATAGGACCAAAATTTGGTGAAGTGTTCCAATAACAGTAACTTGCTTCTTTAAGGGTCTTCACCCACATAATTTTCAAAATTAAATTAGAGATGATAATTACCTTACTCTTAGGGATAATTGAGATGTCAATGCTCACTAAGCAATAAGGTTATTTATAGGATGAATTATTAAGCAATATGATAAGTTTAAAAGAACTCGATATTTTCCACCAGGCAGCGAGAGAGTAGCACGGACCTACTTCTTTCTCTAGATCTGTTAAATACCTCGGAGATCTACTAAACTTAATATGTTTTGCTTGACAAAATCACCCTTAATTAAACACCTATGGACTCACCAAGATACAACATATGGTTAAGAAAACTACCAAAACCTTACTCTTTGCCTCTACATGAACTGCCTTAACATGCCTTTTAAGTTTCAGATGATGGAACGAGAAAACCCGCTAGGTACGCTTTTACATTTTTTAGCATTGTCTTTCTTATACTTTCATACTGTTATTTTATAAATGCATATTTGCATGCTAAACAACGATGTCACCCTACATGAAAACCAAAACCAAAACCAAAACTAAAACTAAAATCAACCAAGATAAAATTCACCCCCACAACATTCAAAATATAAAACAACTCAAAATTTGATCATAAACATCACACAAAAATACAATTGCAACTATATTAAGATGTCTCTATCGGATGATCAGGAATTCCTCGGAGGAGGTAACCTACGGTTGCTAAAGAGGCTTCCCACGGTCTAAATGAAATTATGGAACTCATTTAGTTGAGTTTAGTAAATTCATTTTAACTAAGTGAATCCAATAGAAAATAGTGGGTCCAGAACAAGGGAACCGTAGGATCCTAACCAGTGTCACTCTAATAAACTTTAACATGCCCCCAAAAAATTTAAAAAAATTCAACCATAGGGCCACCTGATTTGATATCATAACTTGAGAAACTAGAAAACTCAAACTCGTCACAGCAAGAAGCTTGGAGCTAGCATGGTGGGCAGCACGGTTATCTTAAACAGCAAAACAAATCTTCCTTCCTTAGATATAAACAACAAAGTGATAGGACTTCAATGTTGCTTGCTTATGCAACGTAAATCCTCATCTCATCTTTAGGCCTTTGCATAACCCTACTATACAATATAAGCCCTAACTCATCTTTAGATTCCGAGGTTGTCATCCGTCACGACCTAAATCCGCATATCTTCGAGGCTATTTATGTGATTGTTTCACAAGAATGTAAGCCCTAACTAATAAAATTGGTAGGATGAAACACCTAAATATTTCTCCTCAGAAATAAAGCCAAACCTTAGGATAGCTTGGGAAGTCACCGAGTTTCTCCTCTAGATCCATGACATCCATTAGTTCTTCCTCCTTTTGACTCTACAACAAAGTGTTCCAAATTTGAACCAATCCCCTTTCACACCTCTATGTCTGATCTCAATGAAAAGTCCTACCCTTTGAAACTCCTTAAAGATAATATTTCCTTATTTTTTTAGAGTCTTCTTAGGTGAATTTGGTCATTTAAGATGTAATTAACTATAGGAGCTTGCCCTTATAGGAAGCATGTCCGAACCCAGCTTAATATAAATTGTATTTAATTCTTTATATTAAATAGGGGAACTTGTCGACAAATAAAAAGGTTTTGTAGACCAAATGGATGTCATACATTCCTTAGTTTATTTGATCGAGCATCATCCTAGAGTCTTGTGTTTATCCTTCGGGATAGATACGGGATTTGATGTACAACAGTCTTTCATTTAAACTATGAAAAATATGGGGTCAGTTTGATTTCATATTTTTCTAATACTAAATATATATGTAAATTAAAACGTCCTTTCGAAGCGGGCAACGAGATTTCAATTCTGGTGACCGACAGTATCTTACGGGCAACTCCTCCAACCAAAAATAACGCCGACAGCTTCTGGCGACTCCGTTGGGGAACATGCTTTTCTCTCCATACAAATCAAGAAATATTATCTACACACATCAGTAATATGCCTATGTCCCTCTTGGACCAAATTACCCTTCTTCTGTTTGCATACTTTACCCATTTCTATCTTGGTAAAGTACAGCTAACTCCTTGGACTTCAGGACTAGCTGTTCAACCATCTTTGAACAGAGGGGTTCAGAAGGCCATTATGGACTCTTTAAATTTTCATGTGGGGTCGAACCCCCAATAGGTGTGTCGGTGGACTAGCTCCACCTGGGCATTGTCTGCCTCTAAATGGGTCCCGCACTGGGTCCTAAAATACTTCACATCTCTTTTCCAAATTTGATTTGCTACTTTACAAATCGTGTTGTGTTGTGCGCACTTTGAAATTTTCTTACATAAATTAAATTTTACACCTCTTGACTTTTCTTAAAATTTTTTTAAAATTCCCATAAATTAAGACCCGTCCGGTCTAAATATCAACCTCTACTTTCAGTGCTTGCACTAAAAATTATGGGTTTTTGATCATATAACTAACCCCAAAACTTTCTGTTTTCAAGCCTGCTGCGATGGCCTACAATGCTGACCTTTTCCTACAACTTTCCAACGAGCCACGAAGCCCATAATCTCTCTCCTACCATCAAATTTAGAGCTGGATTTGAAGATCTCGAGGTGATCCTCGGGAAAGCCTAGTTTGTAGTGATGAAGATCGCCACACCAGAAATATAAGAACTATCTGCAGAATTCAACCTGAACTGCCTTCAAGACTTCCCTGCTTGCAAGAAGTCTAAAACTACTGTCGTCACGACACCCGCCAAACCTGCTAGCCCCGCCGCTGCTAAGGGGAAAGAAGTAATGATTATTGAGGATTAGACTAAAGGATTGACTGTCCCACCACCCGTGTTTGAAATCCAATCAAGTTCGAGGACTGTACCGCTGACCCAAACTCAAAAGAGGAACTGCAACAGAAGAGTTTGGAGGGCCATCAAAGCCCAGGCTCCCAAGGAGACACCCATTGAGGAGGAACCTCATCAAGTTGAAGAAGTGTTACCCAAAATTTATCCACTCCTACGAGGGAGTAAATTCAATTCTCTAATGGATACCAATGGATATGAAAGTATCCGTAGAATTGCCGTTGCATTACCACCACTTCATGGACACGGTGAGGAGAGAAAGAAGTTCACTCCTATCACCCGAGTTAGTGTCATTTTCAGAGGGCTAGCTACCAAAAAAGGATGTTCAATTAACGAGTTACTTAAACAAGTGGGAGATGCAATTTCCCCTCGCATGAAGAAGTACATTTTGAAGGACGTCAAGTCCGCCAGACAGTCTCACAAGAAAACTGGAGTGCCACATAATCGCATCCCCGTTTGGTTTCGTTAGGGAACAGAGTTGATACCGTAGTAATTACTACTGATTATACCACCACGAGGACCACAGGCCATTGATTGGTTAAGTCGAGATTGGGTCCAAAAATCTTACCCATCACTCATTATGGAGATATTTCTACAATCCCAAATGCAAATACAAGACGATTACCTGACACTGTAGCAAGTCTACACCACGGGGAGCATACTTTACCTCAACATACCGATGTTTCTATTAAGTCATTCCGTCCTGAGAAATCATCATCGGAAAGAAAAAGGTGTAGGTACCTAAGTTCGTTGCACCGATACAGTCCGTTGAGCCCGTGGGACAAAACAACAAATGAAACCAAAGTCTGAAATATCTAACATCGTCACAACACTAGCCAGCGAGATGGAGGAGCAAGTAGAGGATGTCCATCAGGGTCCTCCAGATCTTGAAGTGATCAAGGAATCAATAATTGAAGAGGAAGTTGAGAAACTCAGGATCGAGATTTCTGAGTTAGCTCGAGAGCACGAAGTTTTCGTCGATAGCGATGATGAAAATTTTGATTACAAGGATTACTTGGAGGAAGATTTCATTGATGTCCATGTAATTGAAACAAGAGCCACCACATCTGCGTGTGAGGCTCAACCTCACACCGAAGATAACATTGTAGATGAATTGTGTAGGGCTGTCCTCTTAAGGGATGAGCACGTTAGTCTACTGAAGAAAAGAATAGAAGAAATGACCGCAGCCATGACCACTATGGCCACCATTTAGGGGCAATCACGAGCGCCGCAATTGGCTTCTTCAGAGATCAATCAACCGGAAATCATACACATCACAGATGAAAGGAGAGAGGTTGCTTCAGCAAACAGAGACGAACAACATAGAAAGGATTCTCCATCAGATGTTATACCAAAAAAAGAATTCAAGAAAATGGTTGAACAAGTTTGGGACGCCTTAACGCAATCTAATGGTGATGCTTTGGTTCTAAAGGGTAGACCTTATTCGGAGGAATTCGATATCGTGCCTTTCCCCAAGGGTTTTGTGGCCCCAAAATTCAAGATATTGATGGGATTGGAAATCCCAGACAACATATAACACATTTCTGAGCAAGCTGTGTCAACACGAGAAATAGTGAATCTCTACTCTTCCAACAGTTTGTCAGCAGCTTGTCAGGAATTGCTATCGACTGGTGTGCTGACTTTCCCAACAGGTCAGTTAAAACATTTTTCGAGTTTGAATAGTTATTTGTGAAAAGGTTTGTGAGGGCACAACATCATGTGTCTATTGTAGAGCTCATGATGGAAAAACAAAAGCCGAGTGAAACTTTGGTGGACTATATTTTGAGGTGGAGAAACATTAGCATGAAAGGTGAACCTCAGCTACAAAAACATCATGCGATTGAATTTCTACTCAAGAGCATTCATGGGCCATTAGCTTTCATGCTCAAGGGACTCACCATCAAATCCTTCGAGAAGCTACTCATAAAGCCAGCAGTCTTCAAGAGGAAATCACACACATGGAGCCACATGAAAAGGCTAAGGTGACCAGAGTGTTCGAAAAGAAATCAGAAGTAGTAGTGATCGTCGACAAAGGAAAGCAGCCGATGAAGATATATGCATAAGAGCCTCACTAATCTTCGTCACAGTATGCTCAGAAACAGAGTAGTCAATCCATCCAGCGACCGCCTCAAGAAGGATCACCTCGAGTAGGGGATAAGAAAATTTCCCTATCAGAGCAACGTAAAATGATGTATTCTTTCAAAGCTGAAGCTATACCTAAAATATTCAAAAGTCTAATGAAGAAACCGAAATTCAAACTACCAGATCCGAAGAAGCCCGAAGAGGTGGATAAGAAGAATGAACCAAATTATTGCCCATACCACCGGTTATTTGGGCACACTGTAGAAAATGATTTATCTTTAAAGACTGGCTCTAGAGGAACCTAAAAGAAGAGAACATAACATTCCCGAAAGAATATTTAAAAGAACCTGAAAAAGGTTCCATAAATATGATTTCGGCCAAGCCAATCTCCCCAATCGATTCGTTTGGAACAGATGGATGGAGTACAACTTGGGATGAACTCAAGAAGGTCCTTAATTAAATACAGGATCCATCAAAACAATCTTCAGCATATACCAGAGATGAAGAATGGAATGAGGTCTGGATAAGATCATACAAGGAAATACCAAACAAGATCCAGTCTGCATCAAATCAAGCCTCCATTCAGAGTCCACAACATACCAAGCCCGAGATGAAGGTTTTGTCAGGAGATACGTCATCGTCAAGAACAAAAAAGAAGAAGAAAAGCATCACTACAAATATTGATAGTACAAGGGTATGATAGGGCCTGCCTCTACTAGATTGGTTGTCTTGGATTTGGGAAAGAAAATCCTTGAACTCTTGACTTTGTATGATTATCTTTTTGTCCCTCCGAGGTCTTATGAATATAATGATTGTGATTTCGGCTACATTTTAATTGTTTTGGTGATAACGTAAATGATTATGACCAATCTAGCTTCGAGCTTGATCCCCAAAATGTTCCTTAAATCGTACTCGAGTTTGATGAACTTGTTGTCAAGTCCAAAGAAGATATCAATGACACCGCTTACGACAGCATCGGGAGCGAGGAGCCAATTCTTGGGCATCACGGTACACCACTTACCACCAACTTAGATCTTTCCAACGAAGAGGAGGAGACACCAGATTCAACAATGATATCTCAAGAAGAAGAAATCACAAAAAATAACTTGAGAAGCGAAAAAGTGTTACCACCAAGAATAGCCCCAACATATAAAGGAAAGCAGATAATGACTTGAGAAGAGATGCCCCCACCTCCACTAGTGGAAGAACCACATAATCAAGATAAAATTGAAGGATCATACAAAGTAGACTACAACATGCTAGCTCATCTTAGAAAGTTGTCGGCCCGATTAAGCATCTACGACGCTCTGATCCTGTCAAAGGAGATGAAAGAGTCTCTAGTTACAACTTTGCTTGACCCAGAAATTTGCTTAGCTCAGTTGGCCAGCACATTCTCAGATGAAGTTTGTTCATTGAAAGAATAGCCTGGGGTAACCTTCACAGATGAAGACTTGCTACTCTATACCATCGACCACAACCGTCCACTTTACATCTCCATCAACATCGGCAGATTTGTGTTGTCTAGAGTTTTAGTAGATCCTAGAGCATCTCTTAACATGATGAGCCTATGGATATTGGCCTATTTGGATATTCAAGCTCAAGAGCTTACGAACGATAAAATGATGTTAAGAGGATTCAACCAAAAGGGAGAAAGAGCCCTTGGATCAATTACATTACTTATGAAGGTTGGAGAACTCGTGACAACTGCTAAATTTCATATCATCGACGCCGAGACCTTTTTTAGTGCTCTATTGAGTCGACCATGGATTTATGAGCACAATATGGTTCCATCATCTGTACACCAGTACATTAAATACCACAAAGATGGTCAAGAAAATTGCATCAAAGGAGACCTACAACCATTTTAAGTGCATGAAGTTGGTATCCATGAAGATGCTGCCTACTACGCGCCTTTAAAGAGGAATGTCTTCTCTCGTGAAGTTATCATAAATAAGAGGAAGATTCAAAAGAATTACAAAGAGGAAGCCATTCAACTCCGCTTTAGCGATCTTCCACCACTCCCTTACAACGAGTTGGTGAAGGTTCTTTTAGTTCGCTCACCTGAGGTCGAGGCCAGGGACGTGGACGAGGAAGGATCAATTTATTTGTTGAACGAACTAGGCCAACCATCAAAATTGGTGATGAAGACAGTTCTGAAGACGAGATAATAATGACAAGACAGAAGAGATCTCAGTATGAGATATACCTAGAAGATACAGAGAAGAATGAATATGAAACAATGTATGATCGAATAAACCACTATGTGAATTCTATGACCCTTACTCCAATTCTCCCTAAAAAATTTGAGAGTTTAGAGGTCAAGGAAGTCCATAGTGTTGGTACAAAGCCGATCAAATTTTACCGTGCTTCTACCTCTACTGAGCTTGAAAAATATGTAAATTTGGATGATGATCCTAATGAATTAATGGAATTGCCTTTTGGTTACTTCTCGCCCTGTGTTCAAAAGTTGATTCAATAAGGACACTTACCAAAACAAATGCCAAAAGATAATTTTCAACTTTATGAAAAATTATGGAATGGTAAAATTCGAACTCCAAATTCAAAAGATGGTCTCGGATTTGGTACAGTCGGACCAGTCGATGATTATGAATTTTGCATGGTTGTTACTGGTGAGTCACAAGAGGATTGTCTCGATGTAGAGGATGACTCTAATGGTTGTTACTGGTGAGTCTAATGCTCTGCCAGAATTTGAGGAAGAAATTAAATCTACCGTGGATGAATTGAAAGAGATTAACCTCGGGACTGGAGAACAACCCCAACCTACATTTATAAGTTCTCTACTCAATGATGATG
The DNA here is from genome assembly GCA_003013225.1 of Phalaenopsis aphrodite. Classification (NCBI taxonomy): domain Eukaryota; kingdom Viridiplantae; phylum Streptophyta; class Magnoliopsida; order Asparagales; family Orchidaceae; genus Phalaenopsis; species Phalaenopsis aphrodite. The sequence goes on from NEWO01000561.1 coordinate 95,782, forward strand.
AATCTGTATAATTGATCAAACTATTAACAGAATTCAAAGATTGCTCCGCATGGAGCTACGATGAAATGTTAGGACTGTCAGTAGAGGTTGCAGTCCATAAACTTGGGGTGGACAAGAATATAACCCCAGTAAAACAAGCTCCCAGGAGAATGCACCTCGAAATACAGCAATAAGTCATCACCGAGGTGAAGAAATTAATATACGCCAACTTTGTGAAAGAAGAGCAATAACCCACGTGGTTAGCTAACATTGTACCTATTAAGAAGAAAAATGGAAAGAACCGTATTTATGTTGACTTCAGAGATTTGAACAAGGCATGTTCAAAAGACGAGTTTACACTACCCATACCAGAGATGATGATGGATATCGCTTCAACACATGAAATTTTCACCTTCATGGACGGATCGTCGCGATACAACCAAATCAAGATGGCTCCCGAGGATGCAGCACTTAAAGCCTTCAGAACTCCGATTAGAATTTTTTGCTACACAGTGATGTCGTCGGGCCTAAAGAACGCCGAGGCAACATATCAACGCACAACGACGAAGATTTTTTATGACCTCATTCACAACCAAGTAGAATGCTACGTGGATGATTTGGTCATCAAAAGTAAACGAAAAATAGACCATTTGCACGATTTGAGAATTGTGTTTGAAGGGCTACGATGATATGACCTTAATATGAATCCCTTAAAGTATGCCTTTGGCGTTACCTCAGGGAAATTTGTGGGATTTATTGTTCATCATCGGAGAATCAAGATCGACCTGGATAAAATTAAAGCTATCTTGAAAATGCCTCCTCCTAAAACCTTGAAACAACTAGTTTCCTTCCAGGGGAAGTTGGCATATCTGAGATGCTTTATTTCTAATCTCTCAGGTAGGTGTCACCCTTTCTCAACATTAATTAAAAAGGATGCCAATTAGTCGTCGCCTAATACTAATGGAGATAAGGTATCCACCTATTGAGAAGCATTGTTTGGCATTGATTTTTGCTGCTCAAAAGCTTAGACATTAAATGCTTTCTCATAAGATTACCCTAATCTCGAAAGTTAATCCATTGCAATATCTAATGACTTGACCAACACTCTCTGGACGTTTAGCATGATGGTTAATGATCTTCTTGTAATTTGATATAACTTTTGTTCCCCTCTGTGTTATCAAGAGACAGATTCTAGCATACCTTCTCGCTGCACACCCACTGCCAGCTGGGTCCTCTCTCAACGACGAGTTACCAGACGAGCAAATACTACAAATGGAATTCTTCAGTGCATAACGTTGGGAGATGTACTTTGATGGTGCTTCATCAGTGAGAAAAGACAAAGGATCAGGCACAGTTATACCAGGTAAAGCAAGGATTGGTTTGATCTTTATCACGATAAGGGTATGTTAAGGTTCTCATACCACCTGACATAGCTGTGCACCAACAATGAAGCAGAATATGAAGCTTTAATCATTGGATTGGGAATAGCAATCTCAATGGATATAACAAACATTACCATCTATGGCGACTCCCAACTCGTCATCCAGCAAGTCGCCGGACAATATAGAATTTTGAAACCAAGATTAGCATAATACTATTAATACACGATGAAGCTCCTGGAGCAGATTCCTTATGTAACTTTATATTGAATTCCTAGGGGAGATACTGCCCATGCTGACGCTCTAGCAAAACTCGCTAAGGAAATGACATGTCCTCCAGAGGATTCTATTGAAATCACAGTGTAAGGAAAACAAGTCTTGTCTCAGATCGATCCTGAAACTCTACACAAGCTCGGAAAAGAAAAAACTGTAAATACAGTTGCAGACATCAATGAAGATTGGCGCAAGTCATTAATAGAATATTTGCATACTGGAAAGCTACCAGAAGACAAGTATGAAGCACATCATATCACAAGAAGGGCTATGTCTTACGCCCTG
>NEWO01000561.1:97897-118124 GCA_003013225.1 Phalaenopsis aphrodite
CAGATTGTGCGGCTCTCACCAGTCAGGGCCGAAAATGAAAATGAAGATCAAAAGAATTAAGTATTATTGGCTAGCAATGATGTTCGACTGCATGGATACAACCAGAAAATGTCACCAATGCCAAGTGCACGAGGTGGTCTTACACCAGCCTCTGAATGTGCTACACCCAATTGTTGCCTCGTGGCCATTCGAGTGTTAGGGCACTGACATAATAAATCCGATAGACCCTCCATCTTGCAAAGGACACAGGTTTATACTTGTCGCTACAGATTATTTTTCCAAATGGGTAGAGGCTGTACCGTTACGTGAGTTTATGGCACAGGATGTCCTTTAATTTTTTAAAAGCCAAATTGTCTAACATTTCGGAGCATCGCGAAGAATAATTTCCGATAATGGGACAGTATTCAAAAGCACAAAGATCAACAATTTTGTCAAAAGACATGGGATAGATTGGAGATACTCTACAATTTACTATCCCAGAGCAAATGGTCTGGCTAAAGCTTTCAACAAAACACTGGTACATATTTTAAAGAAAATATTGGATGAAAACAAAAGGGCACAACAAACTATTTGAAGCCTTGTGGGTCTACTGGAGGACTTTCTGGACTCCCACTTAGTGTACACCCTATATGCTCATGTACCGGTCTGAGGCCGTGCTACCGCTAGAAATCCAGACACCGTCTTTTAAAGTTGTTGTTGCCAATTAACTCACAATAAGAGAAAATGAAAAACTCATACTTGAAGAACTGGAAAGTTTTGAGGGAAAACTACTAGAAGCACAACAACATTTGGAGCTTTACCAGGTGAAGATGGTACAAGCCCATGACAAATTGTTTTGCCCAAGGACATTCAAAGTTAGTGACCTTGTACTTATGCTGAAAAGGTCTATTTTTGCACGTCACAAAATAGGTGAAAATTTCGAGTCAACTTGGAAGGGACCATTTGTTGTTGAAAAGGTCTACACAGGAGGAGCCTACTAGTTAGTGGACTTCCAGGGCGAAAGACCCATGTTACCAATAAATGGACGATATTTGAAAACCTATTACGCAACCTGATGTCGCTTGCCTTCGCTTGCTTTGAAACTTAGAAAATTTGATTATTTTGGGGTTATCTATGTGGCCAAATGTCTATGACCGGGTCCAAATTTTGTAATTAACCTCAATATAATAAAATTTTTGAGAAATTTTCAAATTTTTTCCTTTCCACTTTTGAGTATAATGTTCAACAAAAATTAAACAAAATTCATATATGAGTAAAAAATTCATTTCACTAAAATAAGCTAAAATTTACTTCAATAAATACTTTGTTTTGTTCTTGTTCATGCCAAGTTTTGGCCGATTGACATTTTTCCTATCGTTTGCAGAAAAATGTCGGGACAGAGACTGATCTTTGCTTTCAAGGATGGCTGGAGCCTCACACTAAATGAGAAGATGGTGCCACAGGGCTATACCATAAACTTCAACATGGACTTTAATCAGGTCAACATGGACTACAAAGGTCCTTTCATGAATGTTGTCAACTGCAAAGAGAAAGAGGGATTGCCTTCACTGCTAAGGGTGACCGCCAAAGATAAAGCATCACACAAAGGCAAAAACGTGATAATAGAGCAAGATCCGATGGAAGGTCCAAGCCGTCTGCCCTCCATGGTAGCTAAACCGGCTGGAGCTTAGTAGCCGCCAATAATGAACAACTATCAGGTGCTTCAGTTCACAAGACGCAACGCAAGAACGCCAGCCGCAAGAAGCAGAGGGCTTTTCTATGAAAAGAACACAGACGTCAGAGAGAGCCAAACAACTTACTCAACCCTATTCCTGAGAGGCATATTTATGATCCAGACATGAAAGAAACTTTTGCCAGCCTACCCACCATAGATGAAGAATCGGGGTTTGTCACAGAGCCAGAAACACCTTCAGCTTCTAATTTCTTATGCAAGGGTTGCCCGACGTGCAACGTTGAGATACATGCAGAGACATCAGCCACAGGGGCGTTTGTAGAATGCTCAGATTGCAATGTTCTACATTTACAATGCTTCAGTACATTGGAAGAGTATACCTCCAGCACTGATGGGTCTCAAACTTCAGATTTTATGATGGATGAGTCATACGGCCCACTGGGGACAAATCAGTATGTACCATGGAGCCCAGGGTCGTACATCCCGCTAGATGCCGAGTCTCGTGTTCTAGATCAGCCAAAGCCAGTTTGGACTCCGGCCAATGTTCAGAGGGAGGAACAACCGCGACAGCTACCGACTCCTAGTACGATAGAGTACTACAAAATAAGTAAAGTAAATAAAAAAGAATTTGAATTTTACGAAGAAGTCCAAGGAAGAATCGTCAACATACTGGAAGGCCTGGAACTGTATACCAGGGTTTTCTCCGAGAGTGACGAAAGAAGCATTCTCGACTGCATCTTTAATTTGAGAGATAGAGGCCGAACAGGCCTTCTGACTGAGACTTTATATATGCTTTAAAATATAAGTATTTAATACTGCTGCCAAAACATTTAATTCCTCAACAACTGTACCAAAACTTAATAACAGTTATAGATTTGATAAAGATAGGTGTATAAAATATTCAATAATTGTAAAACCCCACTTATCAACGCAAGTATGCGTATCACTCAAGTAATATAGGGCTCTAATGGAGTCCTAGATATCGATCCCATAGTGAGTAATATTAGAACTACGAACTAAGATTTTCGAAAAGTAATACTTTAATCGCAACAATGAAATTCAATTTGCTTATCTGTCACTAATAGCCAATTAAAATAAATATGTAATTTTAATAACTATTAAAGAACTAATTATACTAATGAAGGCTCTAATGTGATATTCAATATATAAGAAAGCATCCTTCTCCTTGTCAAGAAATTATAGTGAATGGATAAAGTGAATTAGTTCAATTTGTATTCTGTCAAATAGGAGCATACCTATTCTTTACACTTTGATCCTGGCATAAAGAACATTGACTAATCCTACGCTTGTTTACTGAATCTACGACTAGGCTGAGGGGATACCGGGTGTCACTTCGGAGCTCCCACGTTCCCCTCTCCTGAGGGCTAACATCTACACTTCAGCACCCAAACGATAGGATCGAATTGGGGATTTTAGTCTGTCACTCTAAAATCTCCAATTCAACGCCCGATAATATTATTTCCCTTTTTATTTGCACCCAACTTCCAAGGGCTTTAACCTCCCTAAATCTTGGATATAACTCACTTTAGTTGTAAAACTCAACATATTTTGATAAATCAATTGGCCAGATTGAAAGTAAATAAAGATCAAAGTGAAAATATCATCACAATTTCTTAAACATTTTAATGGGTTCACCAGTTAAAATCACCATTTCACAAATCTCAAGACAAGGAGAAAGACAGAGAAAACTACTCAGATCTCATGGAGAAAACACAAGAAAACTCGGAATTCATATATAAAATCAAAGTCATACAGACTACAAATAATAAATAAACTTATCTCTAATTTATCCCCAAGAAAACTCCTCGAAGTTCCTTTGAATCTCTTCCTTTCTTTACAGCACACAAAATTCCTCTTCAAAGCGGCAAGGAGGAAGAAATCTCTTATTTTCCCTCCACTCTTACAATCTCTCGAAGAATTCCTCACAATTTAGACTCTCTACCAAACACTAATGGAATCTTTCCAACCTTCAGGACTTTTCTAACATCTAGGAACTCTCTAACTTTCGGCCAAAATCTTCTTATAAAGTTGTGGATGAGCTTTCCCAAGAGTTACCTAAGCACCCCTCCAAAATTCATCCTCATCAAAAGCTTGGTTGTACATAACCGCTGATCTCGCCGTCAGCGTTGTCGAGGACGCCTCGACAGGCCTTTTAAGTGAATTAATTATGGAGTCTCAGAAAAATCTCATCGTCGGTGTCGTTGGGCTCATCGTCAGTGTTGTTGGGCTCGCCGTCGACGCCCTAGTTCAATTCTTCACATTTTGGTCCTTTTCGCTCCAAATTCGCTCCTTTTTGCATTTTTTTGCTCCAATGACCTTAATTCATCATTCCTACAACAAAACATCAAAAATACATTTCTTTAAAGTGCAATATCATCAAAAATAGTATAAAATAGGCATGAAAATCTCGACATATTTTCCTTTGGTCAAAATCCTCCAAACTTAACTATTACTTGTCCTCAAGTAATTTTAGTACTACATAAAAGTTATGATCTATTGTAGTAAAGTTTTAATTCAAAAATACTATAAGTTTGATTTAGATAAATATTATAGTAAGATTTTCAGAAAAAATTTAAGTAATTAAATTAACTCTGCAGCTACAAGATTATCTAGTCATCAAGTTTAAGAGTTCTAATCTTCTATTCATTTCAAGAATGAGTATATGTTGCAATATTAAGTCATTTAGAATATTCAAATGATAGGAACTTCGTGGGAACACTACTAGTAAAAGATCTAATCCATAAATATAAGTTCAAGAGTGTATTTAAGTTTTCCCTTTAGGTAGGTCCAGTGAAGCCAATTTTTGATTAGACATATCCTCAAGCTTCTCCTCACTTCCATTTTTTTTTGTTCTCTTTTTCATTTGGATTGCTTTCAATCCTATATATTTTTCTTTTCTTTTCAGGGATTTTTGTCAATCCTTCCTTTTACCTTTTTCAAGTGAGGATTACTATATTTGGTTAGCCTTTAGTGATTTTGAACATCACTTTTCTTTCCTTAAATTTGAAACTCAAAGCATTCCTTTATCTTATAAATATTTCACAGCATTTACATCATTGAGCCCCAATTTTTCTTCTTCTCAAATGAATATCCATATTCTTAATACTTCAAATTATAGTTTCTTTTACTTTAAATAGTTAATTATAGTCTTATTCTCTTATACTAAAATATCTTAAGTTCCAAAATTAATTTTTATTGAAAAATTATTTCTTTAAATCTACCATAATATTTAAATAGCTACAAAATATAGTTACCTGAATTAAACTCACTACATAAAATCATATTAATAATTTTTGAAAATATTGAAATAGAGGACATCTAATAGTTAATCTTTTTCTTCCCTCCCCCAAACTTAAATTTTTCAACATAAAATGATGCAGGTGGAAAGAAAACTCTAAATATAAATCATGCCTCAGTATTTTAGGTATTTTCATCATTCTGAAATTTTTGCAGTCTTTCTCAAAATTTCTACTTTACCTGGTCTATAACATTAGGAGCTTTCTACACATATAAATCATTAGAGAGATTTAGGGATAATGAAATTTTGAAATAAGTATAAAACTAAAACATTAAACAAGCACAATATTTCCTAACACCACCATTATACTAAAAAAAACAATTACAATCAAAATGCGAAATAAAAATCACATTACATTACAAAATACTACTCAATATCTATTATACTACATATGCAAATTTAACTACCACACTAACTTTATAACAATAATTAAAAATCATCCAAGTACCACATAATAATAAAAATGAATGTCCAAATACACACAAACATCCATTTCTATTACAAAAGATCACAAAAATAAAAGTACAAGTACATCAACTACTATCAAATATCAAAATCCCAAAATATGTATTCGTTTCCTTGATCAGCAGGTGGATTGGGTTGATATTGAGTATATCAGGGGCACTCAGGAAAAGTAACATCAGGCTCACCTCTGTAGTGTTAGGCCTGAGCTTCGTAGTAGGCTGCCTCAAAATTTGAATGCCTCTGAAGGTACTCACTATCATAATCATGTCAACGTTCTAAACCTTCAATCCTTTCATTTATCCATTCTATGCTCTTCCGCTGCAAGATCAACTCATTCATAAAATCAGTCAAAGTAGGGGAACTAGAAGGTGGAAGGTCATAACTTGTAGAGGGGACATCTCTACTAGTAGAAGGTTCTTGACTTCTACTTCTTGTTCTCCATTTCTCATGGGATTCATAAGTTTTCAAATTGGCTTTACTAATGGGTTTCATAGGGTAAACCCATTTCTCATCTCCTCCAACTTCCACTCTAGAAAGTTGGCAAAGTGCATAAATAAGGTCAGGATGTCCTAGACCTCCACTTATTTCACTTCTTGCCGTACTCAATATATTCTTAAGAATAATTCTCCCCACATTTCTAGTTCTATTATTCTAAGTACAAGAAATTCAAAATAGCTCTATCTTTAGTTACCTCACTATAGTGATAAGTCAGTAACAGAGTAGAGGGAATAAAATAGTGTCATGCCTTAGAGGTGGCATTTAACATGGAAGCAGAAAAATTTACCTGTTCTCGTTGCTTAATCTTCTACGTTCCTTTCCCATCAGTGAGAAAGTTGATCACATCATTCAGGGGACCTTCAATAATATTGAAGGATTCATAATGGAAGCTATAAGAGTTTGGGACTTCGTAAAAGGTGTTAATGCGGGCGGCTTTAAATTCAACAGGAAATCCCCGCACTTGAACGATTCCATTTTTCAGAATAGAATACGTTGGCGTAGAATTCCTTCACAATATTTGCAACATCTTTATTGGTGGTATAACAAAAGTTTTCAAAAACTCAATCTTGTATACACTTCTTTCCTTCAAATACTAAAGTAAGTCTTGATTGAGCCTTCACGTTAACGAAGCGAGACTCGTCAAACTCAATTCATCTCACTTGAAGTGGAGCCATTTCAATCTAATCGCAATTATAGAAAAATTCTAAAATATACTTCAAACATTCAAATAATGGCTTCCAAAAGTAATTCTAAGAGTTCAACACTAAGATCCATGAATTTCTTCCCAATATTTTCTTACATTCTCAAATTTATTGGATGTCCTCAAGGTGGAAGAAATCCATGGTGAAAATCAAATATTCTTAGTTTGGAATGAAGCTCTTACCTAGAGATGATCAAATCTGGTGTCAAAAAGCATTGAAATAGCCCCAAATCCAAGATCTCAAGCCCTAGGTCAAAAATTGGGTTTTTAGGAGGAAGGGGATGATGAATAGTGGCGGTTGACTGGTCAAAATCGTGGTTAAAGGTGTTTTTCGCGAGATCGCCATCGGTGGGGTGTTTGGCGTCGTCAGCGCGCTCTATTGAAATTTAAACATAAGTCTCGAGAAAAGTCCGCCGTCAACGGCGTCGAGGGCGCCGTCGGCGGGCTCTATTGATTTGGTCCAATTTCTAGAATTTTACAATTTTGATTAATTTCAAGCCTCAACGACATCCATTCAATTATTCTAAACAAAATTTTAAGTGATTAAATGATGTACTTATCACAAATAAACTTTCACAACACAAAACATCACATTTATATATAAATTCGAAGGGGTACAATATACGTTACATAACACACCTAAGTTTGGTACTTTCTCAACCNAAGGGGTACAATATACGTTACATAACACACCTAAGTTTGGTACTTTCTCAACCTCTAAAAATTAATTCAGCGTTGCAATCCAAGCCACAACACTCAAAATGCTAAAAACAAAACATCCTATGCTTAGTGCCAACTTTAGAGAGATCTAAAAGCATAATGCTAAAGCAAAGTAAATGCAAAGTTCAAATCAAATTACACACATAGAGACAGGTAGCAATATAAATCTACTATTCATCAGATTCAGTACTAGATTCTCCTCTGAGATCACCCATTGATTGCACATGAATGAAGAGGTTGTAGAAGGGTGGGTATGGAAATTCTTTAGTAGAATCCTCTTCTATTAATTTCATCCTCCTCATCAACCGTATCAAACTATCTTCTAAATGTCTAGAGTGCTCAAAATGTTCTTTCATCCTATAGTCTAGATGATCGATGAAATCGGAGATACTATTAATTGCATTCATGACATTTTGTACCTCCTTTTCCAATTTATTGATTTTGCGCAGGATTACCAGAGTCTTGTCAGGAACTAAGGGTTGAACTGGCAGTGAATTTTGAGACCCTTGATATACTATAATAGTCATGTCATTTTCATCTTCGAAAGCTGGGAATCTCTTTGTTGGGTCCAAAGGCTTCCAAGGTAGAAGTACCTTTTCCTAATTTTTGTAGGATACTTGGAACTGACTGCAAAGTGAGAAAATTATGGAAGGGTTTCCAAGCCCATAAGTTGATCCATGAACGATCAGACCCAAAACCGACTTCTAATTTATTGATCTAATATCAATCGGCAGTCCCCTTTGGATGCAGTAATTCAGAATAGCACTTTCCTTAGAAACTTTACCGATCTTCATTGTCAGTAACAGTTTGGCAGAAATGAAGAAGTGCCAGTTTTCAAAATGGGATTTAGGAGTGTCGCAGAAAAACTAACATACTCGTTTTCTCTCATTTCCCAATATTCAGTTTCGCCCGTTAAATATTGGTAAATCTTATTCATCTGGTTTCTTGTTGGGACGAAGTTGGAATCATGGTAGACAGGAACATTCTCGATCATGTATAATTCATTGATCTGTGCAGGAGTGAAAGTGATTCATCCACCTCGTACATAAGCGACTCCCTAGTTGATTCCATGCAAATTTGCATAAAATTCCTTTACCACGGGAACAACCACGGTGTCGGTAGTATAGCACATCACTTCCCATCTTTGTCGCACTATCATCACTTCAATTTCCATAGAGGGATTATTCAATCCACGATTTACGAATCCTCATTCCTTGATAAATCTTTTCTTCGTCACTACCTTGTTGAATATTCGCTGCGCTTCCGCACTAATAAACTTTCGCCAATTGAATACTCGTATTCTGGGATTATCAGGAGAATTGGACTCCATTGGAATGAAATTGGTGGAGTTTCACTTTTTTTTTAGGGAAATATAAACTTAGGAAACGAATTTGAGAGTTTAAAAGGGTAACTCCCGCCAAAAAACTGCCAAAAAAACCTCCATTCAAACTTCAGAAATTGCCATCTCGCCAGTCACACCGTTGGCGGGGTCGAGGACACTGTCGGTGAGCCTCTGTATTTATTTTTCCTGAACTCTCAGGAAAAATACACCATCAGCGGTGTCGAGGCTGCCGTCGGCAGCCAAGGCAAAAATTGCACAGTTTCGCTCTGGTCCGAATGTGTTCCAATTTTTTTTTATGGATCCAATTCTTATGATGATTCAAGGGTAAATAAGAGTAGTAGAGCTTAATACTATCACAAACTAACAATAATTTCAAATTAAAACTACTATAATTGCAATAAAAGTAAAGATAACTATGGGTTGCCTCCCATAAAGCGCTTGGTTTAACGTCGTCAGCCCAACCTATTCAGGTGTTATTCAGGTTGACTGATCATTAAAATCTCTTTAAAATTTGGTCTTTTTCCCTCAAAATATGGTTTTAATCTGTGTCCATTTACTTTAAATCTATTTTCAGTCTTTTGATCTTCAATTTCAATAGCTCCGTAAGTATAAACTTGAGTCACAGTAAAGGGTCCTAACCAATGAGACTTCAATTTCCTAGGAAAAAACTTCAGTCTAGTATTGTAAAGCAAAACTTCTTGTCTTGGTTCAAAGTTCTTTTGGTTAATCTTCTGATCATGCCATAACTTTAATTTCTCCTTATAAATTTAGTCTTTATCATAAGATTCATTTCTTAATTCTTCCAATTCATTTAATTGTGACAATCTCTTCTTACCAGCATCTTTCAAATTATAATTGAATTCTTTAATCACCCAAAATACTTTATTCTCCAATTCTATTGGTAAGTGACAAGTCTTTCCAAAAATCAATCTGCAAGGAGTCATTCCAATAGGAGTTTTATAAGCAGTCCTGTAAGCCCATAATGCGGTATCCAACCAAGTGGACCAATCTATTCTACTAGTGTTTACAGACTTTTCAAGTATTTATTTAATCTCTCTATTAGAAACTTCAGCTAACCCACTGGTTTGAGGGTGATAGGCAGTAGAGATTCTATAAATAATAGTAAAATTTTCTGCCAATCTTTGAATGTATTTATTCCTAAAATGGGATCCTCCGTCAGTGATAATCATTCTAGGCATTCCGATCTAGTGAAAATATTTTTCATTAAAAACCTTCAAACACTTTTAGCATCAAAACGAGGTAAAGCTTGTGCTTCAATCCACTTTGAAATGTAGTCTATTGAAATTAATATATATAAGTTCCCAAATGAAGAAATAAATGGTCCTATGAAATCTAATCCTCAAACATCAAAGATCTCAACTTCTAACATGAAATTCAAAGGCATTTCATTTCTTCTAGATATATTGTCTACTCGTTGACATCGATCACAAGTTTTTATGTATCTATAAACATCTCTAAAGATAGTAGGCTAATAAAATCTAGCTTATAAAATTTTATAAGCAGTTTTATCAATCCTAAAATGTCCTTCAAATTGAGAATCATGACATTTCTGAATGATTAGCTCAGTTTCTTCATAAGGTACACATCTTCTCATAATCAGATCCTTACATTATTTATATAAATAAGGCTCATCCCAAAAATATGCTTTCACATCATGAATGAATTTTTTTTGTTGTTGCAGTGTCAGCATAAATGGCAAAATAGCACTTACAATATAATTAACAATATCAGCATACCATGGTATTTTCCACTAATTAATATTATAAAGTTGTTCATCAGGGAAACTGTCTATAATTTCATTATCGGTGTCACATAATTCATGATTTTCTAGTCTCAACAAATGACCAACAATTTGATTATCAGTTCCCTTTTGATAAATAACCACAAGATCAAATTCTTGCAACAAAAGTATCCATCTAATTAACCTTGGTTTGTCATCCTTCTTTTGCATCAGATATTTAATAGCAGAGTGATCAGTGTGCACAACACAATGATCTCCAATTAAATAAGATCTAACTTTATCCAAAGCATACACAATGGCAAGTAACTCTTTTTCAGGAATAGTATAGTTAATTTGCGCATCATTAAGAGTTTTACTAGCGTAGTATATAACTTTAAAAATCTTTTCATACCTTTGTCCAAGAACAACTCCAATAGCATAATCACTAGCATCACACATCAATTCAAATGGTTTCTCCTAGTTAGGTGAAACTATAATAGGGTATGTGATTAATTTTTTCTTTAATAACTCAAAGGCATTTAAACAGCTTTCAGTAAATTCAAATTTCTTATCCTTTTCTAAAAGTTGGCATAGAGGTTTAGTAATTTTTTAAAAATATTTAATAAAATGCCTGTAAAAACCAACATGTCCAATAAAACTCCTAACATTTCTTACATTAGTAGGAGGTGTTAGTTTGGATATAACTTGAATTTTTGCAGGGTCTGCTTCCATACCATCTTCTGAAATTTTATGCCCTAACACAATTCCTCTTGTAACCATAAATTGACATTTCTCCCAATTCAAAACAAAAATTTTTCTTTCGCATAACTCTAAAACTTTTTCAAGATAATTTAAGCATGCCTCAAATGATGTTCAAATACAAAGAAATCATCCATAAATACTTCTAATCCATCATCAATTAATTTACTAAATATAGACATCATACATCTCTAGAATATTGCATGTGCATTACATAATCTAAAAGGCATTCTTCGAAAAGCAAAAGTTCCAAAAGGACTAGTAAATGTTGTCTTTCCTTGATCCTCAAGAGAAATAAGAATTTGATGGTAATCGGTATATCCATCTAAGAAACAAAAATATTTGTGCCCAGCAAGTTTATCCACTATTTTATCTAAGAAGGGTAAAGGGAAGTGATCTTTCCAGGTGGAAGTGTTTAATTTCTTATAATCAATGCAAATGCGCCGCCCAGTAACTTATCTGATAGGTATTAATTCATTATTTTCTTTTTTCTCAACAGTCACTCCTCCTTTCTTAGGAACACAATGAATTGAACTTACCCACACACTATCTGAAATAGGATATATAATTCCAGTGTCTAACCATTTCAAAATTTCCTTCTTAACTACTTCTTTCATCATTTGATTTAATCTCCTTTGTGGTTCAACTCTTGGTTTATATTGTTCATTTAATATAATTCTGTGCATACAGATCGAAGGAATGATTTCCTTAATATCAGCTAACGTTTAGCCAAATGCTTTCTTATTTCTTTTCAATGTATCAAACAGTCTTTGCTCTTGCAAATCATTTAATTCTGAAGATATAATAACAGGTAATGTAGATGAGTCTCCCAGAAACACATACTTCAAGCAGTTAGGCAATATTTTCAACTCAATTTCGGGTGGTTTTATAATTGATGAAACTAGATTCTTATCAGGATTTTCTGTAATATCCAGTGCTATAGATTCTTGCCCAGCACGCCACACCTATTCGGGGGTCTATTTATTGACCTCACTTTTGGTTGAGGTTTAGTTTTTCCTCTTTAGTAGCTTAAGATCTAGCCATAGGACTTTCCTATTGACTATTCTTAGAAAACTAGAAAAGGAACCCTCACCATTAGAAATTCAAACTCTTCTCTACTCAACTTAAAGTTCCATATATTGATCCTAACCTCTAGCACTTAGTAGGTGGGGTCACTATGGGGGAACTCAAGATGAGTTACCCTTAGGACTGCTGGACCTTAGGGTTGACCCTAGGTGTTGGTCTTGGGCTTAAGGTACATATTTGCACTCACAATCACTCACAATCCTAAACTTAAACTTCTAAGCTTTGATCCCTTAATACTTTTGGGAGACTCCTGTAGGTGGACGCCTAAACCCATTAGCCTTGGGCTAGGGTTTTGCTAAGACCACTACATAGAGGACCCAAAATTGGATTTCCATTGGTCCATGGCTTATTGATGGTGGTTGGCACTCCAACTCTACCAAGACACCCAACCAAGCCTTTTGCCCCTAGATTCCCTCAAATTACTTAGATACCTTTTGGGACCCCAAATTTGACCAAAATTTCAAAATCTACCAAAAATACCCAACTTAGTTCAAAAATTATTTCAAACACCTTGAAAACATCGAAACTACCCAGAATCACCAAAATTGGCCAAATTACCAAAGTACCCCTCCTTTCCCAAAAATTCCAAAATATCCAAAAAATCTCAAAAATTCCCAAACCCCCATAAATATTCACAATTTCATTTTTCTCAACTATCATATTACCCAATTTGACCATCTTTAAAACTTCAAATTTCTCTTTAAAGGCCCATATTTTCTCCAAATTTCCTCAAATGTCTATCCAATTGGTCCCAATTTCCCCAAATTTCAATTCTAAACTCAAATTCACCCTTGATATGAAAAATCTAGACCAAATCCAAGCTCAATTGGTCCATGATTTGAACCCAATTTTGAGCTAAACCAAAAACCCAGTTTTGGCCCTATGACTTGGTTCCACCAAATTGAACCCATGGCCTACACCATTTGCCACAATTTGTGTTAAAAAACCTTCTTAACATCCCCATACATCAAACTTGACCTTCAATTGGCCTTGTTGAGGCCTCAATTTCATTTGATTTCAACCTAAGTCCAAAAAAGCCCCAAATTTAACCCAAATTGACCATGTCTAAAAATCTCCCCAAATTGAGGGCCTTAAGCCCAAATTTTCCACTCTATCCCTTCATGAAAAATCTTCACAACATATCCCTTAATCATGTGGACCATTCAATTTTGACTTAGCCCAAGGCTAGCTCAACCTAGACCCATGTCTAACCCAACATGCCCAAATTGGCCAAATTTCAAAAATCCCTCATATTGACCTACCAATTGAACTCAAAATAACTTCAACCCTTCACCAAAAATCTTCATAGCAATCATCTACACAATGTTGGTTAATAAATTGGGTCAACTGACATGCCTAACTTAGCCCAAAACCAAGCTTTGATTACTTGGACCCACATTGAACCCATGCATTAAAGATGGCCTAACTACCCCAAAGTCATCAAATTAACTCCCCCTCAGCCATTGGTTAAACCCTACAACTGAGCTAAAGCTCATCTAACCCAAACTAGATGAGCCATGGACCAAAAGTCCCCCAAATTAAGGGATCTTATTTCCAAAAATACACATGCTTAATATACCTATACCAAAACTAAACCCCATTGCATTAAATTGCTTTGACAGATTCCCCTGGATGCCCTGAGCACCCAGCCACCTCCCCCTGCCATGGTCGGTCGGCCTAGTTGCCGGAGAAGCTCAAAATCGATATCCACCCCCATGGAACTTCACTCAAATCAAACCTAGAGGCCATCTCAGCCAAAATAAATTGTAGAGCTCCTCTCCCCTCCACCTAAGCAGCACAATGCACCCCCTAATTGGCCATGACAGCCACCTCTTAGCTATTTTTATAAAAAGCACCTCCCATGGCCATAGGAAGGGGTGCTAAAAATTTCTTAGTGAGACCTCCCCAAACTGACCATAGAGCTTCCCTAAGATCCCTTCAGTGCATTCCAACTATTTTCCCTCACTAATTTCTACTGTCGAAGTTCAATTTTGAGCTCGAAACCTTGCTGGAAATCAGGACAGAGCCCAATACACCTTACAGTCTACAAAACTTAAATTAACTTCACCCATACCTTCACAATAATGAAAGAAGCTTAAGCCCCATCAAATTCCCCTCTCACAAAGCCTCTACCATAGCTCTAGACCAACACCCAAATCCGATCGTGATTGAAGTCATACATAGGCCTTACACCAAGACCAAAGACTCAATCCCTAGCCTCTTTGGATCACACCAAACGTGCCAAGACTCTCTGATCAAATCTCTCCCCCTCCTGAGCCTCTTTTGATTCTTCATTTGCTTAGAGTTAATTTGATGGCTTGATCACCTTATGGATGTGATCGTCTAGTTTAGATGAGCATTTAAAAAAAAATTCATCCAATTTGGATAAGAAATGAGAGAGATATTAAGGCTAGAAGATGGACGGTTCTCTGGCTACGCTATCAGGGACGATGACAGAGAGCTGTCTCATCGCGCGTGTACCGGATGAACGGAGGAGATTGAGCTGGACAACGCTTCCTTACATGAACCACGAGCCGAGTCAGCGCTGAGGTGGATGGTGGCGTCAAATGGGAGCACGTTGCATGGAGCTTCGGAGCTTCCGTAGGTTGATGTGGCGTCGCGTGTTTAAATAGATAAATAGGGATTTAAAAAAAATTAGAAAATGATCCCTAACTTTAAAAATCCATATCTTGGTGTAGAAAAATCACAAAAATAAAATAAAAATACCGTCTTGCTCAGTGAACAAAAGAAAACAATGTGGAAATAATTTAGAATCCATTTGATGTATATTTTATTTTTAATTAAATAAAAAACTGATTTGGATGTTTTGATTTTCCATGCATGTAGTAATCACATTATGGCTTGAAATTTTAGCATGTTGTTCCCTCTATCTTAGGGATCATTCCCTGATTTTTCCAAAGTCAGAGAAGGTCCCTAGACAGAGAATCATATTTTTCAAGTTTATGTGCATTATTTGCTTAAAATAATCATCGAAATTAGCATGTTGCCTAGAAAAAATCCAAAAAAAAATTGAAAGGTTTATGATGACCAGTGAACCTTTAAGAAAATTTCTCATGAGCCAAGTCATTCAAAATACACCTAATCTTTTTAAACCCTAAATCACTAAGATAAATAATTTTGAAAAATACAAACAATAAAATGACTTGATTTTTGATCTCCACTATTATTTAGGATCCAGAAAACTCACCATAAAAATTCCAAAGCATTTTGAGTTCATTTGGCAACTTAAGTTGATTTTTAAAGTTAAATAACATTTTTGGCACTTAAATGATTTTTAATAATTAAAATATAACTTAAAAATTTATAAAAAACTTATTTTTTGAGTTTTTTGTGATCAAGGGTATTTTTTAAAAAATAAAATGGTATTTAAAATAAAATTTTCATTTTTAGCCTATTTTAAAATTTTAAATAATTAAAAATCTATAAAAATCACAAAAATAATAAAATTCATGGAAATATTATAAGTTACTTCCTAAGCACTTAGGAATAATTAGAATATTTTTCTGATTTTCTAAATAAAGATACTGAATTTCAAAGCTTAAAAATAATTTTTAATGTCTAAAAAGAATTTTCACTAAGAATAATTCCAATAAATCAAATAAAACTCAAAAAAATATAAAATTTTCTCCTTTGAGTTCTCTAACCTAAAGAGGATTTTTCAAAAATATAAAACATAATTTTATCCATTTAAAATATTTTATATTTAATAAATACCCCAGAAATTAAATTAATTTTTAAAATTCAAATAAAATTCAAAAAAATCATGACATTTGGTCCAAAAGCTTCTCTAGTCTAGGTTTACTTCGAGTAAAAATTTTAAGGGATTAGGATTTGCCTTGGTCAAGTTAGGAATTTTCTTTTAAAATCCTATTTTTGCATGAAAATAATTATATAAATTAAATTAAATGTTCGAAAATCACATTTTCTCCTCTGATATTTTAATTGACCCATGAATGAAGTAGGATAAAAGCTTCAAAATCATGTGAATTAAATTTGATGAATTGTGAAGTGTTAGAGCCTTAGGGGAAAATATGTAATTTTGAAAATTTAATTAATTAACATTTAGGCTTAATTCAAGGAGAAAAATGGGCAATCTCTGATCTTAATTAGTTTATTTGGATGTTTGAAACACAAAGGGTTAATTGATAGAAACCAACCTCACTTCCCTAATTGAAAAGATAAGTTAATCGATTTCTAAATTATTAAAATGTGGAAGTTTACTAAAATAAAATGAACCCAGGACTTAGGGGTATGACTTTTGAAGTCAATAATTAATCAATTTAATACCGCTATTTTGATTTTCAAAAAAAAAATTCAAATACTGATTCATGACCACCTAAAGCTTAACGTTTTCAAAACCAATTAAAACACTCGCCTATGTTATAAGGACTTAGTAGTGAGTTAGGCTAAATCAAGTTTCATTTAAATGAGGATTAAAAAAGTAAATATCATTAAGAAAACACTACAAGCCCAATTAGGACCAAAATTTGGTTGAGTGTTCCAATAACACTAACTTGCCTCTTCATGGGTCTTCACCCACATAATTTTCAAAATTAAATTATAGATGATAATTACCTTACAGTTAAGAATAATTGAGATGTTAATGCTCACTAAGTATTAAGGGTATTTACAGAATGAATTATTAAGCAATATAATAAGTTTAAAAGAACTCGGGATTTTCCACCAGGAAGCAAGAGAGTAGCACGGACCTGCTTCTTTCTCTAGATCTGTTGGATGTCTCGGAGATCTACTAAACTTAATATGTTTTTCTTGGCAAAATCACCCTTAATTAAACTCTTAAGGACTCACCAATAAACGACATAGGGTTAAGAAAACTACCAAAACCTTACTTTTTGCCTTTACGTGAACTGCCTTAACATACCTTTTAAGTTTCAGATGGTGGAACGAGAAGACTTGCCAGGTACGCTTTTACAGTTTTTAGCGTTGTCTTTTTTTTACTTTCATACTTTACTTTTATACCTACAAATTTGCTTACTAAACAACGATGTCACCCTACATGAAAACCAAAACCAAAACCAAAACCAAAACTAAAACTAAAATCAACAAGATAAAAATCACCCCCACAACATTTAAAATATTAAACAACTCAAAATTTGATCACAAACATCATACAAAACTACAGTTGCAACTAAATTAAGATGTCTCTATCGGATGAATTCCTTGGAGGAGGTAACCTACGGTTGCTAACGAGGCTTCCCACGATCTAAATAAAATTATGGAACTCATTAAGTTGAGTTTAGTAAATTCATTTGGACTAAGTGATTCTAATAGAAAATAATGATGCCAGAACGAGGGAACCGTAAGATCCTAACTGGTGTCATTCTAATCAACTTTAACATGCCCCCATAAAATTTAAAGAACTTCAAACATAGGGCCACCTGATTTGGACTCTACAACAAAATGTTCCAAATTTGAACCAATCCCCTTTCACACCTCTACGTTTGATCTCATTGAAAAGTCCTACTCTTTGAAAACCCTTGTCGGTGTTATTTCGGGTTGGTTTGTGGGGTTGCTCGTAAGAAGCTGTCGGTCACTGGAATCGAAATCCCTTCGCCCGCTTTGGAAGGAAGTTGAAGTATGAAATCAAACTGACCCCATATTTTTCATAGTTTAAAATGAAAGAGCATTGTACTTCAAATCTTGTATTTATCCCGAAGGATAAACACAAGACTTGAGGATGAGGCTCGATCAAAATAAATTAAGGAAAGTATGACGTCCGTTTGGTCTGCGAAACCTTTGTATTTGCCGACAAGTTCCCCTATTTAATATAAATGGTTAAATAAGGTTTATATTAAGTTGGGTTCGTACATGCTTCTTATAAGGGCAAGCCCCTATAGTTAATTACATCTTAAATGACAAAAGTCACTTAAGAAGACTCTCGATAAAAATCAAGAAATATCATCTTCAAGGAATTTCAAAGGGTAGGACTCTTCAACGAAATCAAACGTAGAGGTGTGAAAGGGGATTGGTTCAAATTTGGAACATTTTTTTTTATAGAATCCAAAGGAAGAAGAACTAGGGGATGTCATTGATCCAGAGGAGAACCTCGGTGACTTCCCAAGCTATCCTAATGTTTGGCTTCCATTTTGAGGAGAAATATTTAGGTGTTTCATCCTGCCAATTTTATTAGTTAGGGCTTACATTCATGTGAAATGATCACACAAATAGCCTGAAAGATGTGAGGATTTAGGTCATGAAAAACGACAACCTCAGAATCCTAAGACGAGTTAGGGCTTATATTGTATAGCAGGGCTATGCAAAGGCCTAAAGATAAAGTGAGGATTTACGTTGCATAAGCAAGCAACCTCGAAGTCCTATGGCTTTATTTTTTAAATCTAAGGAACTAAGATTGGTTTAGCTGGGGAAGACATGTTTTGCTGTTGAAGATGGCCGTGCTGCCCACCAAGCTAGCTCCAAGCTCCTGCCGCGACGAGTTTGAGTTATCTATTGTGTCGAGTTATAATATCAAATCAGGTGGCCCTATGGTTGAAGTTCTTTAAATTTTATGAGGGCATATTAAAGTTGATTAGAGCAACACTGGTTAGGATCCTACGGTTCCCTCGTTCCGGCCTCACTATTTTCTATTAGATTCACTTAGTCCAAATGAACTTACTAAATTCAGCTTAATGAATTCCATAATTTCACTTAAACTGTGGGAAGCCTCGTTAGCAATCGTAGGTTACCTCCTCCGAGGGATTCCCGATCATTCGATAGAGACATCTTAATTTAGTTGAAGTTTTGGTTTTATATGATGTTTGTGATTAAATTTTGAGTTGTTTTATATTTTGAATGTTGTGGCGGTGAATTTTATCTTGATTGATTTTAGTTTTGGTTTTGGGTATGTGGCTATTCTGGTTTTAGTTTTCATGCAGGGTGAGATCGTTGTTTAGCATGCAAATTTGCAGGTATAAAAGTACAGTATGAAAGTACAAGAAAAACAACGCTGAAAAACTGTAAAAGTGTACCTGGCGAGTCTTCTCGTTCCACGACCTGAAACTTAAAATACATGTTAAGACAGTTTATGAAGAGCAGGAAAGGTAAAATTTTGGTAATTTCCCTAACCTTATTTCATATTATGGTGAGTCCTTAAAAGTTTAGTTAAGGATGATTTCTTTAAGCAAAGAATATTAAGTTTAATAGGCCTCTGAGGTATCCAACAAGTTAAGAGGGGGAAACAGGTCCATGCCTCTCCCTCACCAACTAGTGAAAAGCCTCGAGTCCATTTAAACTTATCATTTGCTTAATGGTTCATCCTGTAAATATCCTTAATACTCAGTGAACATCGATGTCTCAATTATCCTTAAGAAAGGGGTAATTATCATTTATCATTTAATTTGAAAATTATGTGGGTGAAGACCCTTAAAGGGGCAAGTTATCGTAATTTGAACACTTAGCCAAATTTTAATTCTAACTGGGCTTAGTGATGTTTCAAGGATGTTTGATATAATTATGTTTATTTCTCTAATCCTCATTTAGTCAATTTTTGATTTAGCTTAAGCCACCATTAAGCCCTTAAGACCTAGGTGAGTGTCTTAATTAGTTTTGAAAATGTTAAGTTTTAAGTGGCCATGATTCATGATTTGAATTTTATTTAGAAATCAACATAGGGGTATTAAATTGATTAATTATTGACTTCAAAAGTCATAGATACCTAAGTCTAGGATCATTTAATTTTAATAAACTTCCAAATTTTAATCATTTAGAAATTTATTAATCTTAATTAAGAAAGTGCAATTGGTTTCTACCAATTAACCCCTTTGTGTTTCAATCATCAAGTAAATTGATTAAGATTAGAGGTTACCCATTCCCCTCCTTGAATTAAGCCTAAATGTTAATTAAGACAAGATTTCCAAAATAACACATTTGCCCCTAAGGCTCTAACA
>NEWO01000561.1:132393-193743 GCA_003013225.1 Phalaenopsis aphrodite
AAATTCCTTTTTAAAGAAAAGAAACTTAATTTTATTTGTCCTAAATTAGCTATATTTTCAAAATATTTTAAAATTTAACATGACCTTTGGTATTAAAGGATAACTTTGGATAATTATATTTATGTTTCTAAATATATAGTAAACTTAAGTAAAACTTTTTAAATAATAAAGGTTAATTTTAGATATTAAGATATTTGGTATAAGAGAATAAGACTATGTTTTTCTATTATAAGTAAGGGAATTTGAATTTTTGAAGTATTAAAATCTTAGAGTTTCATGTAAGAATAATAGAATAAAACTTTATGAAAAATCTTTACATCAAATATAAATTTATAAAGTGAAGGAATGTGAAAATTTCTTAACCTAGAAGAGGATAATGAAGTTCAAAATCAATAAAGGCTATCCAGATATAATAATACTCACATAAAGAAAATAAAAGAGAAAAAGGATTGAAAAAGATCTTGAAAAAGAAAAGAAAAAGGATTGAAAATGAATTTGAAAAAGAAATGAAAAAGAAAGAAAATGAAAAGATGTGAGGAGAAGCTTGAGGAGAAGTGTAATTAAAAATTGGCTTCTCTTGAATCAACTTAAATAAGGAGGCTACATTTTCAAAACTTATATTTCAGTATTAGCATATTTACTAGTAAAGTTTCATGAAGTTCTTTTTCATATGGATATTCTAAGTGGCTTTAATATAAATAATTTGCAATTTTTCTTGAAAAGAATAGAGAGTCAAAAATCTAAGTCTTGACTGCTAGACATTCTTATTCCTTTAATATTAACTGGAGTTATTTTAAATTTTTCTTAAGTTATGTTATTGTATTTAGTGGACGTAGATATAGAAATCTAGAAGTTAAAATCTTTTCCATGAGTCATTTTTTTATGTAGTAAAGGAGTTATCTGAGGACTAAAAATATTGAAGTTTGGGGGATTTTGATACACCAAAAATATATGCATTGTTAGACCCATATTTTATACTCATTTTTTGTGATATTGCACTTTAATGGAAGGTATTTTTCATGTTTTGTTGCATGTTGTTAATTTTTAGGACTTGGAGAAAATTGAAAGTAAAAAGGATGAAATTTGAAGTCAAAATTGAGCTTTTGAAAAATTGTTCAGCGCCGATGAAGTCAATTGATAGAGAAGACAAATTTAATTAAATGGCCTCTGCACTGACGGCTAAGAATGGGCGATGACGGTGCCAGTGTCGGTGTAGGCCCTATTTTTAGAATTTTTGACGAATTTGGACGCTTTTTGAAGAGTTTTTGGATGCACCATTTGGAGAATTAACCCTAGGCTCTAATTAGAGTCAAAATTGATCATAAAAGACCCCCCCTTCAACCCTTTTCCCCCCTTCGCATCTCTTCGGACTGCTCCTTGCCACTTTACATCATTCTACACCATTCCACACCATTAGTTAGTTATTTTCTTTATAGTTTTGAGTTTTTGTGGTGAGTTTAAGTGTGAATTACTCTCTAAGAAGTGTTGAAGAGGAGAGAAGTGAGAGATTTCTTCTTCCTACATTTCCTAAGAGAGGCTACAAAGGATTTACTTTGAGAAAGAGTTTCAGATAAGTGTTGCTTATTTATTATTGTTGTATGAACTTCCTTTTATATATGAAATTTGTGTTTTGTTGTACTTTCTCATGAAATTTGAGTAGTTTCCTTTATCTTTCTCCCTACTCTGAGATATGATGAAATGAAGAGATAATTTGTATGTGCCAATGTTAAAATATAAAATAAATTGTGATGGTTTTTTTAGCTCTACTCTTAATTTACTTTTTTATCTTGCCAATTGAATTATTAAAATATGTTGTGAAATATATGATCCGGGAAATGGAGTATGAGTTCTACAACAGAGTGAGAATCACATTTAAGTCCATGAAGGAGTATTTCGTTCATGAAATTAAGTGTAAATAAATAGGAAAATATACATTATTGGGTGTAGAATTAAAGATTTTTAGGTTGACAGACTAAAATCCTTAATTTAATCTTAGTGTTTAAGAACTAAAGTGAGAGTTACCCTTCAGAGGAATGGAATTTGGAGCTCTGGTTTGGGAGCCAGTATCCTTTTAACCTAGCCACGAATTTAGGGACTAAACCTAAGATTAGCCAATGATTTTTTATAACTCTGAATTAAGAGAATTAAAATTGCTCCTATTTGGCACAATACAAATTTAAATCATTTATCTCATCTCATTTCACCAAAAACTCATTGTAGTGGCAAAGATACTCTTTCATATAAGAAAGCTTCATCATATAAACATAGTTTAGTAGTTACTATTTTAAACTTTCCATTTAAATTTTGCTAGTTGTTATTAATTTTGTTTTTATAGTATTTAAAACATTGAAATTAGTGACAGTAATTTCATTTTAATTCTATGAATTTCCTAGTTAATTTATCATTTCAAATATAAACCTTTCTCATGGGATCAATATTTGGGACTTAAATAGAAAGTCTTATATTACTTGATAATGATACATATACTTACATAGAATCCCAACATTAACTGTCTGATAAAATACAACATCAAGTTTTTGGCACCATTGTAAAGTGGAGTCAACTTTATAAATTTTACACAACTATATTTTCCGGGATCAGGTATCTCATTGATTTCGCAATATTAAATGTAACCTCTTAATTACTAACTCTCATAGTTAGTTCTTTTTTCTACACATCTATCAAAGCTCTTTCAGTGGCAAGAAATGTTCTTCCTAAAATGATACAAATTTCTTTATTTTCTTCCATATCTAATACAACAAAGTCCATAAGAAAGATAAATTTATCAACCTTTACAAAAACATCTTCTATAACTCCTTTAGGGTAGGTAATTGAATAATCAGCTAACTGAAGAGTTACAATTGTAGGTGAAATGTCTCCTAAACCCAACCTTCTAAAAATTGATAGAGACAAAAGATTAATACTGGCTCCAAAATCACATAAAGCTTTTCCAAAAAAATCTTTCGCAAATAGTGCAAGGAATAGTAAAACTACCAAGATCTTTAAGTCTTTTAGGAAGATTTTTTGGAATTATAGAGCTACACTCTTTACTAAGTGCAACTGTATCATTGTCTACAAACTTTCTTTTCATAACAAGTATATTTTTCATGAACTTTACATAGCTTGACATTTATTTCAAGGCTTCAACAAATGGAATGTTTATTGTTAGTTTCCTCAATATCTCCAAGAATTTTGAAAATTGGTTATCTCTATTTTTCAGCTTCAATCTTTGAGGAAATGGAGGTGGTGGTCTTTCTATAGTGATTTTCATTAGTCTAATAAGACATTCTGACTCGAAATGAAAATCTTCACCAGATTTTCATTTTCCACCTCTTCTTTCTCAACTTCAACTTCCACTTTTTTTTCAACTTTGGTTTTCAATTCTTTTCCACTTCTCAGTTGAATAGCCTTAATCTGCTTTTTGTTTTGATATTTAGGATTTACTTAAACATTACTAGGCAACATTCTTGGAGGTCTATTGCTAAGTACAGTAGTAATACAACCCAACAGATCTTTCATGTTTCTAATTGTAGCTCCTTGATTTTGTAATTAACTTCCCATTTGCAATATTAATTCTTTCATTAACAATTTCTTCTCCTTACTTTGCAAATTACTATTAAATCCTGGGGGTAATAATGTTTATAAGTTGGATTTCCTTGATTTTTGGAGTTTCCTAATGGCTTAGCAACATTGTTTCCCTATTGCGGAATAGCAGCATTAGAGTTATTATTACTCCAACTGAAACTTGGATGACTTTTCCAACCAAGATTATAATAATTAGCATAAGCATTGTTAGAACGGTTATTTATTGCATTTAAAGTTTCATAAGAAGATTGAGATTCTATCATTTGTCCCAATGAGTTTTCCTCAAGCACAGACGGTGTCTTAGAATAATTCATTCCATATTTATTTATCTTCTTTGATATAATAGCTATTTGAGCAGCCAATATAGATATTGCATCAAAATCATGAATACTAGCTACTCTTTTTGGATTTACCCTTTCAGAGGGCCATTGAAAGTTATTTGTAGCTATCTCTTCAATTAAAGAATATGCTTCATCAAATAGTTTTGACATTAATGATTCATCGGTAGCAGCGTCGATTATTAATCTAAGAGATCCAACCAATCCATTATAAAAGGTTTAAATTATTAACCAATTTGGTAATGCATGGTGTGGACACTTCCTAAGGAGATCTTTAAATCTTTCCCAAGCTTCATAATTTGGTTCACCTTCAAACTGACAAAAAGATTTAATATCATTTCTAAGCTTTGCAGTTTTTGAAGGTAAGAAATATTTAGATAAAAATTTTTGTGATAAGTCTCCCCAAGATCTAATAGATCTAGGTGCTAACGAGTTTAATCACATCTTAGTATTATCCCTTAATGAAAAAGAAAAAATTCTATGTCTGACGGCATCATTTAACACTCCATCATTTTTAAATATAGCACACAAATTTAGAAAACTAGGAAGGTGTAAGTTAGGATCTTCAGTTGGTGTTACCCTAAACTGATTGTTTTGTACCATTTGGATAATAGCTGGTTTAAGCTTTCGAAGGTGTAAGTTTGGA
This sequence comes from Phalaenopsis aphrodite, assembly GCA_003013225.1. NCBI lineage: Eukaryota > Viridiplantae > Streptophyta > Magnoliopsida > Asparagales > Orchidaceae > Phalaenopsis > Phalaenopsis aphrodite. The sequence goes on from NEWO01000561.1 coordinate 136,963, forward strand.
TCTTCATTTGGATAATAACACATAATATATCTTTTTTTGTTGTTTTCAAATTTTTTTATTTGTTCTTTCTAATTCCGAATCGTAAGATACTAAATTTTTAGATCTTAAACTACACATAAACAAATAAAATAAGCAAACATACTAAAATATAAAAATAATCAAATTAAACTACAAAAATTTTTTCAATTCAAATAAAATGTTTTAAATTATTAAATTATTTACCATTACTTTCTGTTACTTCTCCGGCAACGGCGCCAAAAACTTGATGCGTAGATTTGTTGTGTAATGTTTTTGTAAATATTTTTCAATATTACAAAGCATGCTGCGATAGTGCTAATAATAAATATGTAATTCAAATATAAATAAAAAAAATTTTATCTTTTAAAATCTTTAAACTGCCAAACTCGTAATAATAACGCATGTATACATATCGCTCAAGTAATAAAGAGCTCTAATGGAGTCCTAGATATCAATCTCACGGGGAAGTTGGAAACACTTATGAATAAATTATTATGACTATAATGTAAAATACAATTCAAAGTACAAAAATTAAGTACAAAATTCAAATCTAAAGTAATTGAGTGTATGTTAAATAAAATGCAGTTACAAGAACTAAGTTAACTAAACTAATTGTAAAACATTGAAAGTAAAATTTTATAAACTAAACAAAGTTTATGTGATAAAGAGTTCAAATTTAAGAAATCATACTTCCCCTTTACAATGAGTATAGGGATTGTGAGAAATTAAAATCATTTAAATATATATATATATATATATATATATAAATTGTATTGCGATAAATAGGAGCAGTTCTATTATTTACCCTCTTTCAAGTGCATAAAGAATATTGAGTAATCCAGAGTTTGGTCCCCAATTCCAGGGTTAGGTTAGGAGGATATCGAATCTAATTCCAGAGCTCTCACTACTCCCACACCTGAGGGCTAACAATATCGCATTAGTTTCCAATAAATTAGACCAAATTTAGTATTTTAATTTGTCACCTTAAAATCTCCAATTTTGCATCTAACAAAGTATATTTATTTATTTATTTGCACTCAAAAAAATAGAAAACATCCTCACCCATAAAATTGAATGTGACTCTCAATATGTTGTAAAAATCATAGCCCTTTCGGATCATATATTTCTCAACATATTTTAATATTTCAATTGTTCAGATCGAAGAGTAAATGAAGATCGGAGTTCAAATCATCACAAATTTTTGACATTCCGTATAAAATAAAATCAATTCTTCAAAAAACCATATCTCAAAGCAGGAGAAGGATAAAGAATGCTACTCTGAATTCATGTGAAGGATACGATTAAACACGTATTTCATCTATGAAAATAAGTTTACAAAATAAAGAAATAAAAAACCCAACTTATCTCACTATCCTTCCCAAGAAAATTCCTAGCAGTTCTCTTTAAGCACTTTTCCTATTTACAAGCACTCTCAATTCCCTCTTGTAATTGTAATGAAAAAGAAATCTCTCACTATCCCTCTCTTCTTACAATTCTTGAAGAAAAGCTTTAAGTCTTTGACTTTCTTTCTCTAACTCTCTCTCACACTCATGCCACCACCTTACACACCACAATCTTACATGCCACCACCAAACCTCTCCTAACCCTAGAATTCCTTCTCTATTATTAGAGGCTGCCTCCCTCCAAAAAGTGTTAAAAATTCCCTCCAAATTTCTATCCAAAAGTCTAACCTTTTGAAATCCAAAAGCCATTTCTATTGATTCAAGAGACATATCCATTCATCAAAGAGCATTCCAAAGTGTTTAGATGCATTGAATCACTCTATGGGGCATTTGAAACATGTGTACCCTTCAAAAGTTGTGCAAAATTTGTCTCGAACTTCTTTAATTCATAAAATGTCATCTTTGACGCCTCCAACGCTAATTCTAGTGCTTCAGTCACCAAGTTGCTTAAGTCTGCATTGTTTTGGGTTCTGGCGCTTTAGGTGCCAAATTTAGTACTTCAGGAGCCATCTTTCTATAAAGTGGCACTTCAGGCACCGACTCTCTCTAAAGTGGCTCTTCAGGCGCCAATCTGGCGCTTCATATGCCAATCTGGAGCTTCAGATGCCAGATTAAATAAATTCACTATTTTGGCTTTTTGGTAATTTTGGTAATTTTGGTAATTTTGGAGGTATTTTAGGAATGTTGGGAATTTTGGCGTGTTTTGGGCAATTTAAGTAGTTTTAAATGGTTTAAGATGATTTTTGAAGAGAATTTGAGAATTTGGTCAATTTTGGGAAAATTAGGGTCTTAGGGGCATTTTGGTACTTTTAAGAAAGTTTGGGGCTAAAAGACAAAAATTAGAAATTTTTTGTGAAATTGGGGTTTAATAAGGAGGATAATCACAAAATTACCCTTATGGTGCCATGAGACCGAGGAAATCCTCTATTTTAGATCCTCCATGTGTTGGTCCTAGCCATCCTAGCCAAAGGCTAAGGGTTTAAGGGACCACTCACATGAGTTTTCAAAAGAGTAGCGAAGCTAGCTAGGCATGCTTAGTTTGGGATTTTAGGTTGTGAATGAAAGTGAGGGGTTCAAGTGTGTGTGTGTGAGACTGACCAAGACCACACCACCCAGGGCTAACTGTAAGGCCACAGTCCTACAGGGACTCTTCTTGAGCTCCTCATGTTGGTTTCATCATGCTAAGTGCTATAGGTCAAAACCAAACATGTGGAACTCCAAGAAGAGTAAGGAAGTGTTTAAAATTTCTTATGGGGTAGGTTTCTATCAAATATCCTCTAGGATAGTCAACAAGAAAGTCATATGGCTAGATCCTAAGCTTTTAAGGAAGAAGGACTAGACCTCAACAAAAGTGAGGTCAACAATCGCACCCCAATAGGTGTGGTGTGTCAGACAAGCACACGATGCATAATGGCATTGACGAAAATGATCAAAAAAACCAACACAACTGTCTAAGCCAACATGCTCAAAGTAGAATGGAGAAAGAGTGAAGAAGGTTTTCGTTGGGGAGTACTAGATGAGTCCTCGATCGAAACCGAAGGTTCCAGAACTCTCGCTGGGGATTAGCAGGTGTACTTTTGAATCGTCAACTTCATAGGTGAATATCGACTTGTGTAGTGATTTTGTGTTTGTTAACTCTTATGAATGGATGTTTTATGAATTTATGGAGACAACCATCAAGGAAACTGATGGCCGCTGCAAAGATTTGATTCATTTCATTGCTTAATTTTGGTACAATTGAAATTTTAATTTAAATTTTGACTTCGAGGAAACTTCTGGAATTAAGAATGTGTAGAGAGACTGGATCGAGATAAAAAGCACAATGACTTACATCTAACTCAAAGGCCGATTGAGGAAAAGTATACTACATTAGGATGGAAAGCACAGGAACTCACATGCAACCCAAGAGGTAGTAAAAGTGCAGAAAGATAAGAAAAGCATGCCTTGAACCATTTAAGGGTGTCTCACACCTATCTCAAAGTGTTGTGAAGAGAATCAGATGCCTTGCTCCATTAAAGGGGGTCTCATACCAATCTTAAAATGTTGTGATGAGGACTAGGATGCCTTGCTCCAATTAAGGGGGTCTTACACCTCCCTCGAGTGTTGAGAAGAGAATCAGATGCCTTGCTCCATTTAAGGGGGTCTTATACCTATCTCAGAGTGCTGACAAGAGGACTAGGATGCCTTGCTCCATTTAAGGGGGTCTCACACCTTCCTTGAGTGCTGAGAATAGAGTCAAATTTCTTGCTCCATTAAAGGGAGTCTCACACCAATCTCAAAGGGAAGGGAATCAGAATTTAGATACTGATCCTAGAATGGGAGTCAGAATTTAGATACTAATCCTAGAATGGGAGTCAGAATTTATGTACTGGCCCCGAGGATTTAAATTTTCTACATTGGGAAAGAAAGCTCAGGGACTCATAACTAGCCCAAGAGGAAACAGAGTGAATCAGAATGTAGCTACTGACTTTGAGATGAGAACAGAAATTTAGTTACCAACCCCAGAATGAGAATCAAAATTTTGGTACCGACCTCAAAAAGGATGGGAATCAAAATTTAGGTTCTAACCCCGAGTTGAAAATTGGAATTCAGGTACTAACCTAGAATGAGAATCAAAATTTAGGTACTGACCTCAGAAAGGATGGGAATCAAAGTTTAAGTTTTGACCCCGAGATGGGAATTGAAATTTAGGTACCAACCCCATAATGAGAATCAGAATTTAGGTACCAACATTGGAAAGGATGGGAGTAAGAATTTAGGTACTAACCTCAAGATATGAATTGTAATTTAGGTACCAAACTCGAAAAGAGAATCAAAATTTAGGTACCAACATTGGAAAGGATAGGAATAAGAATTTAGGTACTAACCTCAAGATATGAATTGTAATTTAGGTACCAAACTCGAAAAGAGAATCAAAATTTAGGTACCAACATTGGAAAGGATAGGAATAAGAATTTAGGTACTAACCTCAAGATATGAATTGTAATTTAGGTACCAAACTCGAAAAGAGAATCAAAATTTAGGTACCGAATTCAAAAAGAATGGGAGTCAGAACTTAGATACTGACCCCGAGAGCATTGTGAGTGCAGAGAACTTGTGAAAAGAGTTTAAAAATTTATGGAATCTTGTGTAGAGTATGAAACTTTATTAGAGTGAGAGTTGTGGAATATTGTGTGAAGAATGTGGAATTTGTGTCATGAAGAGTATGGAGTTTCAAGTGAATTCATTTATCAATTTTATCATTTTCTCTTATTATTAGAGTATTTTCCAAAATTTGATGTTCTTTTTTCTTATTTATCTTTTGATTTTGAATTTAAATTTTTAATCATTATCATATTTTCTTTTTATTGTTGTTTATTCATTATAGTTTAGGACCAACATTTGGTCCTCTGAATTTTTATCAATCGCACAAACAAAGCAATTCAACAACATATGCTAAAATATAAAGTAAACATTGTTGATTCTACTTCAAACATGTAGTACAACTGATCATATACTGAAAGGAATCTCAGAACATCAAAAGTACATCTATGTGAAAACTGGAATCTCGTATAACATATGTTGTCTGCTCTAATACAGTACAAAAGAAGAAAAGTTCGCCCGTCTTCTGAGCTCATTTCGTGATCAAGCTAACCTCCTAAGCCACACTTCGGAACTAAAGTCTTCTTGTGTATACTTAGAGGTACAACTATCTCACAGCTCCAGTAGTTGAAGCCCCGCCATGTCCGGGTCAGGTCGATATCCATACGACACCTTGTTATAATCCATCCTTCGTAAAGTGAGTGAAACTCTTCTGTGTGTGATTCTGGGAAATTTGTGCTTGGTCAAATCTGCTCCATTCCCTTTCAAAACTAGTACTAAACCTAACAGTAGAGGGATCTCTAGAAGTCCTCGAAATTCCCTGGGTCCGACAATCTGTATCTCCTTCCCAAACAAAATGTTGCTCTTGCTCATAAGTAAAACTTTGCAAAACAGTCTGACAAAATCATGGTGGTCAATGTGGGGAGGAATGCAATTTCCTTCTTCATAAATGTTAATGATGCAACTATTCAAAATATAATCTACAGGAAATATATGTCATTCCACCATTCTTTTAATCATTTTCTTTATCATGGACGACATGGGATCCACCCCGTCATTTCTCAAAATTCTCGAGGGGGTTCCCTTGCCTATCCTTTGCAAAATTGTAACAATAACCACACCAGATGGTTATTCTGCCTTTTCCTTACATCCATTTATGTGGTTCTGAATATGTCTTCTTCTTCAATAATCCAGATCGACGTTTGGCCCTTAAATCAACATGCAGTCAATGATCTTCTTCTCATCACTTTTTGAAATTACTCTAATGTGTAACTCGAGTCCTTCCAGGATATTCACAAAATTTCCTTTGATTTACACATAATACTTGAATTCTTATTTCTAGACCATGTGTATCTTCTCCAGCTCAGACCTATGAATCTTTTACAAGTATCGTGGCTGCTCCTCTGACTCATCTTCTGAAGCAATCCATGGCTATCGTGGCTCTACAAACCATGGCATGTATGGCTCTACATCTAGATTTTATACAATTTTGAATATCATGGAAGCACCTGTATATTCTTCAAAAGACCTGTAACACTCCAGACGGAGAACATTACACTATGGGCACTCCGTGAATGCTCCTACTAACAATGTCTGCCTAGATATCTCTGCATTGCACGTCGGACATCTCGTGCAAAGTTCATTTGGGATCTCTATTGGTGTAGGCTCTACGAAGACCTCTGACTCATCCTCTATAATTCGGAAACTGGAGAAGTTTTTCTCAAATTCTGGTTGGGAACTTTTTTTTTTAGAAATTAGAGTGAGTTTCATAGTTGTCTTTATTTCGTCACACCTTCTCTCCAGTTGATCCAAGGCCCGGTGTTTGCGGTGATTAGCATTCCTGCATTATGTCCGCCTTAATGGAGAGTCTGGGACTCTCTCTAAAGTAGCACCGACCAAGTCCCCTATCGGTGTTATAATCATGGACTATAGGTGACTGACCCTCTCCATCGGGTCATATGTATCTTGAAATTTTTTAACTTCTTCCTCTTTAGCGATGAGACTTCTTTAGTGCTGATCCTCAGAATTGAGTGTAATCCTTCTGTCTCTGTAGGACAGACTATGCTCATAAGGAGGCCTTCATAGTCTACATTGACCTAACCATAATCTAGGTTAAAATTTATAATGCCACCCTGTATCGCTTTCTCTCATCTAGTGTGAGATTCAAGTCATCTTTAAAAGTGAAAATCAGCTTCCATCCAGACATTTTCCCGCAGAAGATAGGAAAACATCAGTGCGCTGAAATTCAAAATAAACAAGAACAATAGCAGTTCAATATTAAGTGGATTTTAAATTATACATATGCAAACATCTTATTTAATTTGACTTTGCAAATTTCAAATTTTAAGAAAGGAACTTAGATGTGCAAATTTTATTTCATTAAAGTTTATCTTGTTTCACCAATTTTTATAAAAATTTTCTTTGGACCCCGTCACAGACACTGGCCATATTGCTATTCTCGAAACATGTACTACTTTTAGAATATGTCTTAGAGAACATCAAGTTGCTTAGTATTTCTTTAAATATCATCCATTGATCAGCAACATAGGTCTCTCACCCAGGAAATCCACTAGCTGGTAAGATCCTCCCGAATAGACCTTCTCTACCATGAACGGTCCCTTCCAAGTTTGTTCAAACTTTCCACCTATCTTACAGAGTGCAAGAATAGGCCTTCTTAGAACAAGTACGAGGTCACCAACTTTGAACATCCTTGGGAGGACCAGCTTATCATGGGCCTTGATCATCTTTGCTTGGTAAAGTTCCAAATTTTGCTATGTTGTTAACTGATTCCTTCGAGATTCTCCAATTCCGCAAGTTTATGCTGAGCATTGTCTTTTATTGTAATCTTGTTGGTGATAGAGACTCTGAGAGACGGTAGTTGAACCTCCAATGAAAGTACTGACTCGCACCCGACACGACCGTATATGGTGTAAACTGAGTAGGATTTTTGAATGTGGTCCTATAGGCCCATAATGCTTCTAAAAACTTCTTATTCCATCCTATTTTGTTATTGTCCAATGTTTTCTTTAAAATTTGTACGATCATCTTATTGTAAGCTTCAGCCAGACTATTGATCCACCTTAAAAATACCTATTTTTAGTGCTTATTTTATGATCATTTTAAGCATATTTTTAGTGATATTGCACTTTAAAAGAAGGTATTTTTGTATATTTTTGGATTCAGGTACATGAAATGGATATTTGGAGAAAATGAGGGAAAAATTAGCAAAAAGGGTGCATATTGTATGAAGCCATAGTGCTGCCCCTTGGTGCTATAGTGCCACAGACGCGGGTAAAGGGTGCTATAGAACCCAGACTGGCGCTATAGCACCAGTAACTTCCGTTCTAGAAGATTCATTGAATTTGACCAAATTTTGATGGGGTGTTTGAAGCAACCCTTGGATATTTTTAGAGATCTATTAAAATGGATGAAAATTAGATGAAATAGAGGACTTTTTGGCATCATTTCAAGGCTTTAGGGAGTCTCAATTTTGTGTTTAAGTGTATGTTTTAGTATGTTTTGTGTTGTAAGAGTAAGAGTTTAGAGATTTCTTCAAAGAGAGTCCAAAATTTGTGTTGGGGAGAAGACGTAAGGTTTTGTATTTCTGTTTAAGTTTTTATTTCTAAGACTTTGATTTTCATTTAAATTTGGTGTTTTTGTTTTATTCTCCATGAATTAAGAGTAGTTCCTTTTCTTTCTCCTTGTTCTTAGGAATTAATCTTGTAGGATGAGAATGATTTAAAGAGCTCTTTTTACTTTTAAAAATTGTGATGACATTTTCACCAATTCTTCATTGACTTTACGAATTGGCCACTTGTGTGGCTAAAATCTATTGTGAAACATAAGGGCCTGGGAGGGCTATGATTTCACCCAACTAGTTAGAGTCACACTTCATTCTGGGCAGAGTCGTTGCGATCATCTAAGGGGAGTGCAATAGATAGAGATATAAGTTTCGATGGGCATAAAATTGATGTTTCTAGGATGCCAACTAGATTCTTTTTCAAATTTGGTTTAGAGTTTGTATCGTAAGGGTCCCTAGTAGTTGCTATAAAGAGGGAATAGTGGGTAATTTGGAGGTGAGATGCCAGAATCTACTCAGCACTACTACACAAGCCGGTCAAAAACTCTAAATCAGCCAATGTTCTTTGCTAGTATTGGGAGGGGATAAAGAATATTAATTCTCCTATTTGTTACAATGCATTATCATATTTTAAGTCATTCAAATCCTACATAAATTATTATCTCATTGCAAGGGAGAAGATTTTACATATTATTCAAACTCGTTCGAATTAATTTTATTAAACTGTTAAATATAGTTATTTTTATCTGATTTAATTTAGTCTTAACCATTATTATCATTTAATTTTAATTTAAATCTACAATTTAAATAGAATTTGCTTTTGAGTTTAGCAAGTCAATTTAAATAGTTCAACTATCCTCGTGAGATAGATACTGAGGTTCTTAAGGAAATTCCTATATTACTTGAAATAATACGTACACTTGCATAGTACCTATAGTGTGAAGTTTTATTATTTATTTTCCATAACATTTCATTATTCACACTAATCGCTGAATATAATTTAGGTCAATTTTTTGACAATATTTTGGAGATTAAAATTACACGTAATTGTGAATTGGGTTAAGTTTTTGGTTCCATTGCTGAGAATAAGTACAAAAACTTTTTAAATTTAGAAAGTAAACTTTTTAATGTGTAATTTTGTTTAATTGTAGATTTTATTTTTAAAAATTTTTAAAAACTAAAAATTCAGAAAAAATTATAAAAAAGAAAAATTAAAATTAAAAAATTATTAAAACAAAAAAATTATTATAAAGAAAATTCTATTTTATTTTATTGTGTTATTTTATTTTCTGAATTTTATCATTTGTAGGCATAGTTCGAGATCTGTAGGATTAGTGCCCCTACTATTCTGAATTAGAATGACTATAAGAAAATTTCAAAAATAAGGAAGACTTCATAATTTTCAAGATACAGCGAACACTTCACAAAATAATATTTAAATTCAAATTGGTGAAAATGAACATCATAATTTACAAAAAAACTTTAAAGGATTATGCAAACCATACGGCATATGAAATTCACTTAAGTATTCAAACTCCAGTTGTAGCGACTAACTCATTTAAACTTAAACTTGTAATAATACAAATGGTTCAAAACGATCACTTTGAGAGAACAACAAATGAGGATCCAAATTTATATCTTGTTAGTTTTTCAGAATTGTGTGCTACATTTAAATATGATGGTGTATCAAATGATGCCGTCAGACTTAGACTTTTTCCTTTTTAATTAAGGGATAAAGCTAAGATGTAGTTAAATTCATTAGCATCTCGATCTATTAGAACTTTGAGAGATTTTGCACAAAAATTCCTGGCTAAGTTTTTTCTACCTTAAAAAACTGCTAAAATTAGAAATGATATTACTTCTTTTACTCAGTATGAAGGGGAGTCGATTTATGAAAAGCTTAGGAAAGATTTAAGGAACTCCTTAGAAAGTGTCTACATCATGTTTTACCAGACTCGTTAATTATTCAAAAAATTTTATAATGGGTTAGTTTGATCCCTTGGATTAATCATAGAATTAAAGTTATTGGAGGTTCATTAATGTCTAAATCATTTGATGAAGCCTATGCTTTATTTTATGAAATAACTATAAATAATTTTTAAAGGACTTTAGAAAGGGTAAATCTTAAGAAAGTAGTCAGTATTCATGATAAAGATGTTATTTCAATGGTAGCTTCATAAGTTGCTATATTATCTAGGATTATAGACTAAATTGGAATGAATTTTTCTCAAACACCTTATTTGATTGTAGAAAATTCATTATCAAATGCTTGATTCTCAAACTTCATTTGAAGTCATAAATGCTATTAATAGACCCAATAACTCAAATTCTAATTATTATAACCCAGGTTGGAAAAACCATCCAAACTTTAAATAGAATAACAATTACAGTGGTGAAAGTTAACAATGGGGGAACAATCAAATAAACCTTTTGAGAAACTATAATAATCAGGATAATTCTAACTTTAGACCTACTTATCCTCCTAGATTTAATATTAATCACCAAGTTAAGGAAAAGCAGTTGTATTTAGAAGAATTGGTGTTACAAATGGGTAATCAATTACAGAGTCAGAGTACTGTTATAAGAAACATAGAGAATCAACTGGGACAAATTGCTAACGTGCTTAGCAATAGGCCTCAGCGAACACTTCTTAGTAATGTTGAGATCAACCCTAAATATAAAAGAAATGAGCAAGAGCAAGTTAAAGCTGTCCAACTAAGAAGTGGGAAGGAATTGAGTGTTGGTTTTTAGCAAGAAATCAAAGTTGAGGGAAAAAGATAAAGAAACTAAAAATCCTGAAGAAAGTATTCCTAAGAAAGTGGAAAAACTTGTTTCTCCAACTAAGAAGAATGAAGAAAGACCACCATCTCCTTTTTTCTTCAAAGACTTAGACAGTAAAAACTTGATAAAAAATTTTCAAGATTTATTGAGATATTATTTAAAAAGCTTACAATTAATATTCCTTTTGCAGAAGCTCTGGAATAAATGCCAAGTTATGCAAAGTTTATGAAAGAAATTTTATATAAAAATAGGAATTTTGAAGATTACGAGACAGTCGCACTTAATGAAGAGTGCAGTGCAATAAGTCAGAAAAAGCTTCCTTAAAAACTCAAAGACCCTAACAATTTCACCATACCATGTGCAATTGGATAAATTTTATTTGGAAAAGCTTTATGTGATTTTAAGAGCAAACATTAATCTCATGCCTTTATTATACTTAGAAGAGTAGATTTAGGAGGTATCTCTCCCACTATTGTAACCCTACAATTAGCTAATCGATCTATCACTTATCCTAAAGGGGTTATAGAAGATGTGTTAGTTAAAGTCGACAAATTTATCTTCCCTGATGATTTCATTATGTTGGATATGGAAGAAGATAAATAAATTCCTATTATTTTAGAGAGACATTTCCTAGCTGTTGAACGTGCAATGATAGGTGTGAAAAAAGATAATTAACCATGAGAGTTAATGATCAGAAAGTGACTTTTAATCTGCATAAATCAATGAAATATCATGATAAAGTAAAAGATGGTAAATGTTACATATGGATATAATTTGCTATATGACTCTTAATCATTTTCAAGAAAGATGTGAAGTCATATCAGATCAAAAAGATGAAGTAACTTTGGTACAAGAAACATTAAATTTTGAAAAGGATTTTGAAAGTGAATCAAAAGAGAAAAACATTGATGAGTTAAATTTTGTTAAGGAAGAATTTGAAATTTTGGATATTACTGAAGATAGTAAACATTTGATACATTCTATTGAAAAACCTCCTGAACTTGAGATGAAAGTTCTACCTACTCATTTAAAATATGCATTTTTGAGGAACTCATCTACTTTACCTATTATTATATCCTCAGATTTGACAGATGAACAAGAATTAAAGTTATTGGATACATTAAAATATCATAAGAAAGCCTTTGAATATACATTAGTTGATATTAAATGAATCATTCCTTCAATATTTATGCACAGAATTTTAATTGAATATAGTTATAAACCTAGAAATGATCCTCAAAGAAGATGAAATTCTATAATGAAAGAGGTTAAGAAAGAGGTTTTAATGTGGTTGAACGCTGGAATTATTTATCGAATTTCAGATAGTTCATGGGTGATCGCGGTTAGCTAGCACTAATAATAAATATGTAGTTCAATCCCAATAAAAATAAATTAAGTAAAATAATTTTATCTTTTAAAATCTTTAAGCTACCAAACCCATAATAATAATGGAAATATATGTATCTCTCAAGTAATAAAGAGCTCTAATGGAGTCCTAAGTATCGATCCCACAGGGAATTGGAATTCTTATGGCTATAATGTCAAACACAGTATTCAAATTATAAAAATTAGGTAAATCAAGTATAAAGTAAATTTAATGTGTGCTAAATGAAATACAGTTAAAAGAATTTAAGTTAACTAAACTAATTTTAATTTTAATCTATTTTTTTCCTTTTCTAGCAATCTTTATACTCACTTTTAAGTGAGCTATTTATATGAATTTTTATACTGTTTTGAAGTGAATATTTACTTCTGAAATATCAAATATATGACTGACAGTTATGTTACAAACAACAACATTATATATGGATAGAATGATTATTTGATCAGAAATAGCTGTCGCATAGTTGTTTTCAAACCGCAAAAAAACAATCAAACATCAAACTTATCGCAACAACATTCATGCAGCAGCTTGTTGATAAGCCATTGCTGCCCTCATACAGACCCTCCACACGCGCATATGATTCAATCCTTCCCTAATAAGTAATAACTTTCATAAATTTTGCCAAATAAAGTATGTAGGAAGCGTATTTTGCGAGTTAACTCTTCCAACCGAATACGACATACGACCCGAACAAAAACCACTCCAACCCGGTGAGCGGTTGATCCACGACTTCGTGTACTTTCGTGCATCAAGCCATTCCCTGCATCCATTTGCCTGTACGACTCGAATTGAATCCTTCCTTGCTCCCCCGCCGGAAATCCTGCCTCCATCCGATCCAAGCACGCCTAGGTTTCTCTAGAACTCGCCGGGCAAGATGTCAAAAAACGGCGCGGACTTCCACCTCCCGGACGAGATTCTCTCGGTAATTCCTACGGATCCCTTTGACCAGTTAGATCTCGCCCGAAAGATCACGTCCATGGCTATCGCATCCCGTGTCTCGCAGCTCGAGGCGGAGACCGAAAGCCTCCGGAAGAATATCTCCGATAAGGATGAGATGGTAGCCGTTCTCCAGGACCGGCTCATTGAGCTTGATCGCTTGTTCCAGGAGTCGGAATCCCGCCTGCGTCTTGCGCTCGAGGAAAATGTAAGGCTTTTATGATTTTGAAGATAGTGGTATTTTTTGTGAGATTCGATGGCTAGACATTGAAACTTTTTTTTGGGTTGAATGATTAAAGCTTCAATTGGTCAAGGAACGGGATACTCTTGCTTTAACAGTGAAGAAGCAAAGCCGGGATCTCGCCAAGGTTTGTTTGGTTCTTTTAATTAGACTTTTGGAAGTCATTACTGCTGCAAACGTGAATCAAATTTGTGCTACTCTGCAATCATTGGGAGTGAAATGCTTCGTTAAGATATTAATTTTGGGGTAAATAGGAGCTGTTTGGTTGCAGGATTTACGAGCTGGATTTAACTTAAACTCTTCGAGACGGTAACAAAGTGTTTAATCCCAAAATTTCTTGTGGATCATGTCTAATGAATAGATCATTGGTTGATAAAAGAGAGTAGAAAAATGAGACCAAAGTAAAATTAAATCTCTAGGAATTTATCGATAGTGTGCTTTTCGTGAAAATGACACTCTTATTTATAAGTCATAGAAATTGTGTAGTAAATTACATAATAGTCCATTATTTAATGGGAACGTTAGAGTCATTATGAACCATTACATCTTTATATATTTGTATCTAAATTAGTCATACTTTGACCTTGTAATCTTTGTTGGTGTCGTTCCATTTTTGTAACTGTATTTGATACTGTTTCGTGTTTGTAAAAGTTTGGTATGATCACTTTTTGTTCATTCGGTCGGCCAAGAGTTGATCCAACGATCGAATGACTCATAGTCGCTTCTCTAATGCAAAGGCTTATTGTTCTTGGAAAGGATCGTTCCATTAGACAAATGACACATTAACGTAATTAGATAGACAACATTCCTTTGACTGATGAGCCTATTAAAAGGAATACTTTCTGGGAAGCTGTTGTTTTTTCTAATGCCAGACACAGGTTGAGTAGCGCTGTGTTCTTTAGTTCAGTCAAACTTTAGTTCGTTCAGCTTAAGATTCGGCCGACTCATGTTATGATGAATATTTCCACTTATGCTTCTTTTCTCGTGCGATCCGTTGGATCTTCTTGAGATTCGTGTAGTCATATTTTTGATGTACATAATTATATCACCAATTCTTTTCTTTGAAAGTGACAAGTGCCACAGGAATAAGAGAATTAGATAACATAATCGTTTACTTAAAGCGTAATAAATATTGCCAATAATTGTATTTTTTTTATTTCAGTGTCGTTTTCCTTATAAATAGGACATGATTAACAATTTTTTCTCTCCTTTTCCCAAATTTTCTGCTCTTAAGTCGTTTATACTTATGAATGGGGATGTCAAGCTCCAAGAGACCAGTGAGCGAAGAAGCACTAATTAGGGCTTTTGGGCTTCTTGCTTCGATGGCTTTAGGGACGAGAGGAAGAAAAAACTTGAAAGTTATCGTTCGATCTTAAAGAAGGGAACTGATGAGGATGACCGACCGATTGAGAAAAGGTGAGGAGATGAGAGGAAGACATCTGGCACCAAAAATCCGGTCGAAAGAACCAGGCTTTAGGGATCTAAATCTTTTAAACAACCGATGGTGAAGAATCATTTGGCTCTTTGCCAATGCCGCGAATGGATGGGGTCGAAGAATCATCTGACTCATTGCTACTGCCTGAGGTTAGGAGTCGGAAAGGAGGGCATATTTCAGATGTGTCTGGTTTACTCCGGAGCCATTGTACCAACTCCCGATTCAATTGTCGTCCCAGGAGTAGGGGCAAATGGTGATGACTGCGCAAGTTCCGCCGCCAAAGTTCATTCTGATTCCACCTCTAACTAGGGAGTTTGCTTAGGGTGACGCTTCTCATCCAATGGGGGATCCGGTCTGGTTGGAGGTCATCCATGGTGAAGCCCCGCTAAAGGAAGGCGCCCCTCTCCCGCCTTTGGTCGAAGGTGGTGCCTAGGGTGGCTCCCCTCCACCTGCTTCCAAAAGTTTCTTTACGTCAGAGTTAGAGTGCTTGATTGGTAACCAAGATTTTCCTTATTAGATCATTTAATTTTTTCTTATAATACCAACTCTAGTGCTACAGAGGGGACCATTAAGATAATTGATTGCCAGCCCACAAGTGTCGAGCGTCTTCCCGAGCCAGAGGCTTTTGATGGTCTTTCTGTCTCCGCCGTGGCTGAAGTGGGTGCCCTTCTCAGAGTCTTTTTTGGCTCTAACTCCCCCTTCAGCCGACCCAGAGAGGAAAACAGACAACTGAAGGGGGTCCTATGAGTCGCTAGTGAGACGC
This sequence comes from Phalaenopsis aphrodite, assembly GCA_003013225.1. NCBI lineage: Eukaryota > Viridiplantae > Streptophyta > Magnoliopsida > Asparagales > Orchidaceae > Phalaenopsis > Phalaenopsis aphrodite. The sequence continues at coordinate 152,645 of NEWO01000561.1, forward strand.
ATGGAAGAAACTATGTACTCTTTTGCCAGAGAGAGGCTGTCATATCAGACTTGAGGGAGGAAATGATGGTCCTTTATGCTTGTATGGAGGATCTTTGGGCAAAGGTGGCAAATTCTTTTAGGCGAACTGGCAGAAGTTCGGGTGGCTAACTCGATTCCTTGTGTCCGGGCGGAGGAGGAAAAAAAATTGAATAGTGTAAGTTTGGGGGCGTGCGTTGTACATGAGTCTATTGAGTTAGGGTTTAGTCCTGCCTGAGGCGGAAGACAACCCTATTCTAAAATATTTCTTTTTATAAATAAAATTTTGTATAAGTTTTGAAATTTTGTCCTCAATTTTTGCCCTGATGTGACTCTTTGGTTGAGCCTAATAAGGTGTTTCGACTTCCTCACGAGGTTTATATATAGTGTTCAACGGAATTAAGTGAAACAATTTTTAGTTCTTTTCAATTGAATATCGGAGTCGCCAGCTTGTCTATTTATATATATCGTCATATGATTTCTCACTTTCAAGTAAATCTTTTACTTGGATCATAAAAAATGATCCAAAGAAGAAATGAATAAAAAAGATGAGAATATATGATGAAAATAGACAAACAAATAAAAAAAACATGGATAACTCATGTGAGTTAATCTTTTTATGATAGGTTGAGATCATGTCTTAAACATAATCAGATCGAAATACCTCGAAAATACAATATCCATGAAGAAAATCCCTTCATAAGCAACTCATAACTAGAAAAACAACGAGAATATTTTGGTTATGGAGTCAAGAGCAACTCTCAAAGGGATGTATCAATTTGATTAGTTACATTTTGGTGGATACCCAGAAATACTCTTGACAATAGTGGTCTTACTTACATATAAGTGATAAGTAGTTAAAATAAGTACATCAAAGGATGCAGTTATCTCAATTAGGGACATCTCATCGTCTCCGGAACCTATATCGAACAAAACGAGAGAGGGTGAATCCCTCATATTCCCAAATGGACGAAAACACGTCGGCGAGTGAGGCCTTGAAAATAATTGGGTCAAATCAACAAGAATATCCCCATGCTTCAAAGCTCACTTGGCCATAAGGGCAGATGGTGAATCTCCATTTCCCAAACGGACGCCGACCTATCGATAATTATGACCATCGAGACGAATTCAACGAAGTCACAAAGGGCAACTGGGCTTAACAAATGATAGACAAAGAAATCTTACTCTGGTATGGATAACTGGATCAAGGCTCTATGGGTCCGTCATCTCAAGCTATTATGACCCTAAGTCTACATGGTCGTGAAGATAGCTGACCCAACCCGACCAGAAGTTCATTATCAGCTATCCATGAATTACGTCGTCCATGGAGACCTTGGTAGCCCTGAGGATAAGAGAAAGAAACTCTATTTCCTATGACCCTATAAAGGTGGAGCTCAAAGGTGTGTGACAAGGAAGTCACTGGAAATGAAAGGAAAAGAAAGATCCGACTACATAGCCAAAACACTCCTACAAAAGAGTTACACCCCGTATGGGTTAAGGAAGCCTCTAACACCCTAGGTGTGCTAGAAAACCACTTAGGTACAAATCATATGTTGGGGTCAGGCAGGTTGAAGAAGCACGGGGGCTTCTCTTCGAGACATGCAAATATGATGCAGTTATTTTGAATAGTCTTAATGTCGAGGCCCTATTAATCTAACTTGGGTCATGGCCATGCAATGCAAATTATTTTAAAATCGATTCAAAGGTCTTGCAGAAAAGTAAAAGTACTTGTTTTAAATAGTTGCAATATTTTAATTCTAAATTTTAATTCATCTCAATCTTTTATTAGTAGGATTTTTTGTTGGATGATTATATTTTAGGATCTTTAAAGAGCCTAAGTTATATATTCGCTGAGCATCCCAAACAAATCACAAGGTAAGAAAGAGAAAATAACAACACTCAACATGAAATAAACAAAACCACGTGAATAAATAATAAACAATGGTCGGATACCGCTGGGTTGACAATATATCCTAAAAAAAGACAAAAAGTCAGTTTGGCTCTGCATATATATGTCTGATCCTAAATGCCTATACAACGGAAGACTCGGACTTAAGGTACGATGTACAAACTAACGGCTCCTGATCCCTGTCACGTGATTTCCATATACAGCTCAGAATCTGTTTCCGTACCTTATTTATAGTATAGATTTAGCCTAAGAGACTCTAAAGAGAATACATAATAAAAGTCAAAAAATGACTCGACCTGAAAAACAAGGGTTAGCATGGGCTATATCATGCAACGTGAAATAGACCATGTTCGGCGGGAAAGAGAGCTTAACAACACCTGCAGAAAAGGATTTAGCATAAATCATAAAAACTCTTCTCATTTGACTACAAGAAAAGCCACCCCTATATATACTAGTGCGCAAGTCCAATCCGGTAAACACAGAAAGGCAACACAAAAATATCTGACCAGGCATAAACCATCAACAATAACAAGCACATATTGGAAACCTAATTATATATTAGCCCTATATCTTAGCCCTAGTCTGGCAAGTTTCTAAAATAAGGTAGCCTAGTAAAATACAACTATGGTGTGTGTAGAAGTGTGGGTAAAGGCTAACGTATGTTTTTGATGTGGTCGCCGACTCCAGCCCTATCGTAAGGACACAAAAATTCTAAGAGGCGCCACTAGTTGCAAGTTTTATGCAAGTAAAAGGTTTTAAAAGGTTTTAAAAGGTTTGCCTTACGTATGGCTTCAACTATAAATATAATAATTTTAAAATAAGCTTTAGAACATGTGCATATGAGCAATAAAAATATAATTTTTTTTCTTTTAAAATAAGCCCTAAGGAAAGAAAAACATAAGTGACACTTATTAGATCTCCTGGAACATTAGCACAAATATATGCGTGTCAATCGCGATGCAGTAACTCACATTGCTCGCTGAGATATCCTTATAATCAATGCTTTTTAAAGCACCATGACCAACAACGAGTTACTCATCTAAGAGGGTCGATCTGTCATCAAGGCAATCAGATCATGCACAAGCAAACATGCAAGGTGGCAATACAAAGATGCTGCACTCATGCGACACATGCAAACTAGGTGTATCCAATGCAAGGCACCTCAAAGACAAATTACACCTAGCCTGAGGAGCAACCTAGAGGCTTATGCATATGACAGACATATGTTGCACTAATGCAAAACAACATACACAAATGGTATGAGGTATCGCTTCATGTATAAGCCACCTCGAAGAGGAACTGCACCTCACCCGAGAGGCAATGAAACCAACTCATGCAAGTGACAAACACATTCTATGCATGACAAAAGAATTCAGACACAATATGCTCATATAAGTGACGAACTCATGGCATAACAAAATGATGTCATAAATTTCTGATGATTTGACTCGTACACTAGATGGGTTTACAGGCTAGAGAGCATGGCCCATGCAAGGTGAGATCATACACCTAAGTGAACATGTGCACTAGGCCAGTTCAAGGGCTAGATAGCTTGACCCGTGCTAGGCACAACCTGCATGCCTATAACACTTGTATATGGTACGAGAATTGCACACCAGATAGGCCTTACATGTTTGCAACCCTCTTACAGGATATTCAATCATCTAATCATTCACATATGGTGACGTATGTGCATGGGGATACTGCAAATGCACATGTGGGTACTCAAAGAGACACCACGAGCAAGTCAAATGTTAGAAAGCACGAAGACAAAAATGCAATTTCACACATAAAAATATGGGTGTCAGCCAAATATATCTTGCATGCAAGCTCACAATACAACAATTCGTGCCAACATGCATCACTCAAATGAAGTTCGCAAAAAATGACAGTCAGGTGATTGGGGTGGTTGATCGATCAAAGGAGGCTGACCGGTCAAACCGGCCCGAGATGGCCGACCAGGGCAATCGGGGTGGTCAACTGGTTAAACCGGTCAAAAATTACAACAGATTGTCAATTGAACTGTGCGAGATAGGCTGTCGATAAGAGACACATGCAAAAAACATTTTTATGCATATTTTTAAAATATGTTATGCAATATGAAGCAAATGACATGCAAATGCTCAATGACAAATCAAACCCTTCCCAATGACCTCGCATGGGTTTTAGCATTGGGATGAAGATGCATCACAATCATTCGTTACATATGGTAACGAAGAGCCTATCTCTAATTGTTTTGCAAGATGTGAAGAAGCTTTTCTAAGAGAGAAAATCTTCATGAAGGTAAAGGTTTCCTCTATGGACATAAGCCTTCACGACTTAGGGAACGAGGATCAAAGAAATTCCTCGTTCTTTAGGTGAAAGCAGTTTCAACTCCATCTAAAGTGAAGCCGCCAAACGACCAAGAGATTATCCAAATCCCGACCATATTGGTCAAGAGCTAAGGCTTTAGGAGAATGCCCAAAGACTGTAGGGGATCATAACCAAAGGCTCCCTAACCTAGTGGTTCACTCTAACACAGAACCTAATTGTACTTATATAACATCATTATAAAAGGTTTGCTAGGAATGAAAGACTAGATTTAGAGTTTTAACATCGTGATGATTGGAAAATGTGTTCTCTTACCTACTCTGAGCTCCTCCGGCACTTGGACGGAGACAAAAAAAGGTTCTCTCACGAACTTTTGGTGTTTGGACCATGAACCGACGTACTTTGCAAGGCACACAACGAAAGAGAAAGAGGGTGAGGTATACATATCTTTCATAAACGATCCTAACGTACAAAAATGTGAACAAAATGTGCCTTTGCAAGAGAGTTTATTTGTGTCGGATTTGGAGCAGGATGTAACCTGGATTTGACCTAAATCTTGCCGGAAGGTCAGTTTGGACAAAATAAAGCCGTTAATTTTACAAATCCTTGCTTCATCTATTTTAGTTGTAGATCCGATCGCCCTTCCTCCATCCTCCCTCTCTCGGTATACGGTAAGAGTGGTGCGAAAGGGGAAGAAAGATTAGAGTTTTAGCTCTTTGTACGTTGCAATCCCTTCGCTGCCTTCCTGGCGGCCGGTGCTTCCATGGGAGGACCGAAAGGCAGAGAAAGGCCAACTAGGGGCTTTTGACTGAACAAAAAAAATGGGGCTCGACGAGAGGGGAAGCAGGCGAGCGAGGTGCCGACATCGCGTGAGGAAGGAGAAACCTAGAGCTGGCGAGTCAGGCGGTTTTGTCAGCGGCAAATGGATGAAAGAGTGCGGCGGCTTCGACCGCCTACAGGAAGGGAGGCCGAAGTGAGAAGGCTTTGATTGCGAAAGGGATTGGAAAGAGAGAGGCGGCCGACCGGTGTGTGCGGGCGTGAGGTGAGGGAGAGGAAGGATGACGGCGAGAGGGAGATTGGGCCGAGAGGGATCGCAAAGCAGGGATGTGATGCGAAAAATGCATGCGCTCCTAGGCCATCGAGTAAAAGGGGATTGTATCCCTTTCCCTTTTTTTTAAATTTAAAAGCTTTTTATTTTTCAATTCTCTCAATTTATTCATTTTTTGCTCATGTGCAAAATCATAGCAATATGATTGTTTTCCATAGGTAAATTCAACATTCTAAACGTGCTTGCACAGTCCATTTTGCGATCCAATGTCATTTGAACAACTTCGACGACGGTCGAAAATAATTTGAGCCCAATTCACGTGCGAAGTAATTTTTGTCGACATCTTGTGTCACGGGAATGTATGTATCAACTGAATGTAGTCCTATGATGCAAGAACTTGCGACAGACGTGAAATTTATCAAAAAATATGGTCAAGAGAAACTTTGCATTTTTTATTGTTCTTACCCATGGTTCAGTTTGTCTTTAGAATCCAATGACTCCCAAATACTGTCCTCAAATGTTTGGTTAGGTCAGGTCGACCGAGAGATCTATCCTGACTTAATTCGATGTTCGACTGCTGGATGAAACTTGTGTGCATGACACAAGTGTCACTCTTGAGTGAGTGGGCGCGGATGTCCGGGCTACCGATTATCTGAGTAACAATTTGATCTCCTATCGAGATGAATTCTGATGTGGGCTTCGATTGCCCTTATGCACAGAGCCCCGTTGATTTTCAACTACGACCGAGTGTTACCAGCCCAGGTGATGCGAACTCTTTTGTTGCGGTGGTGACCTATGTGATATACCTGCGCAAAATGGTAGCTCCATGGTCTTAATGGCTAATTTTGCACATGTTCTCTGTTTGGGTCAAGACAAACGAGTTTGTTGTCCTCGACACCACTCAGATGTTCCACCAAATTGTCTTAGAAAACAAAATAAATGATTGGAAGCTTCGGTTTTTTAGCGTCATCTACAACGATTGGGGCATTCCAACCAGAGCGATTGATGGTTCCTACAAGAAAAGGGAATCTCTCCTCTGCTCATCGGTAAGCAATTGTCGATGATTTAGTACACTAACACTATGACTGCGAATCAGATGTTGAACCCGAGTCGATACGACTTGATGACATAAGAGATGTGTCGCTTCTGATGAAGCAGAGGGGAGGAGGCAACTAGAGAAGGCTGCTCAGCTTTCCAAGAAGATACCAAGAAAGAGGAAGAGAGTCGTTGGCTCTCCTAGAGGCGGAAGAAGGTGGCCCTTCAGTGGGTTAAGTTTCAGGTTCGATTTTAGTTCATTCTGCTTTCAAAACATCCATAGTTATCCAAAGTAAAGTTACTGTGAATTAATATTGATCAAACAAAAATCTACTGTAGTGGTCTTAGATGATTCGAGAGATGATGCAACTCCTTTGTTCTTTCAGTCAGCACTGAGGTGTCTTCCGAACACCCCTCAACACAGGAGGTTTCCCGGTCATTGACAACGAGCTTCATCCTTATATCAGAGAGAGGTGAGGCAAGTAGGCGATCCCCCGAATTGCCTTCGTCTCTGACTGTACAAGTTCTGGGGGGATTGACTAAATGAGTTACGGAGGAAAATCCCGAGGAGAGCTCTGAATCTACCAAGGTAGCTGAGTGTAGGCAAAGGGTAAAGCTATCACCTTAGATACTGATTCTTTCGTCCCAACACATCCAAAGAGTAAAAAGGGGGGCCTAGACCGGTGGACCCCACAACAACGAAAACGACCAAAGGTATATATGAAATCCAATTCATCTTGAGGTCTGATAAATATCGAGTGGAATTGGTTTCCCTTGGACTCGGAGTCAGTTGGATACGCTTCTACAATTGCTAACATCTTCTGGTCAGCTGGCTTGGAGTAGCATCTCGAAGACCTCCGCCCCGTTGAGCAGTGTCAGTCGCTTGTCTATTTCCAGCTCTAGGGCTGCACTTACACTTATTACTTGACCTCTCTCTATCTTTCTATGAGAGAGAGAGCCGTTAAGTTTGAGGCGAAGGCCAGAGAATATCGTGAGTGGGCGGAACTAGCTACCATGAAGGCAGCTGAGGCAGAAGCAGACTTGAAGGATGCCAGGATGGAGTTAGAAATAGCGTCTGAATGGATATTAGTGGTTTAAGAAGAGTGTGCTGATCTATCCGAGTGGATGTTTACCATGACAGCGACTAAATAACTCCTCACCATGCAAGTTGACTACTTGGAGGCGTGCAACAAGATCACAGTTGATGAATTTGTTAGTGTGGGGATAGTTGATCTCAAGTACTCCAACCTCGATGAATTCAAGAAACTCTACGATGTTCCATCTGTCTCTGAACATCACAAACCATTCGAGGGCGACAATGTGGCGAATGTGGCTCGTCCAACATTTGACCCAAGGATCTGTAGATTCAGACCTTTTTTCACATATGTATTTGCCACTCAAGAATTTTGAAACAAGATTTGTGTGAATGAAATTTGAATTTTAGTATTTTTTTTTTTGTCCGTGATCATTTGTTCGTCTGTACTTGAGTTTTGAAACTTTATTTAGTCGATTTACATCTCATATCTATCATAATTTCAGGACTTAGAAAAATTTTAAGTTTTTGATTTATAACTGTGGGTCAGATTGTCATATGCGGCTTTTTTGTTGCGACTTTACTTTGGAAAGCTTTTTTGTCAGTTTTTCTATTTTATTGTGACCAAGCGGCGAATGCTTTTCGGTCTCTTTATTGCGACCAGGTTACTGAATGCTTTTCTATCGTCTCTATTATGACCAAGCATAGGAACGTTTTTCAGTCATCTTTTTATGGTTAATCCTAATCCTCGAGTTTTGTTGTTATGCGAGGTTTATCGATCATTCGGTTCCCTGAGCTTTTTTTTCCCAAATCTGTGTTTATATTACCGCACTACAATTAGTTTTTTCATAAGGAAGCAAGACAAATTTATTCAAAGTAACATTTTCCTTCAGAGAGAGCTACAAGGTAATCTTTTTCAAATATAAAATTTCTTAAGTTCGTCTCTATTCCATGTACAGTGGAGACATTTCCCCATATATGACTTTAATTTGTAAGCTCCTGTGGCAACTTGATGGGAAACCATGAAGGGACCAGTCAAAGTTTGATCAAGCTTGTCAACCAATTGCCTTCTTGCGGCTGGATCAAATTTTTTCAGAAATAGGTCGCCAGGAGAAAATGTCCTTTCTCGGACATTCTTGTTGTAGTAACGAACAACTTGATTTTATTCTGTCGGTGTGCAACATTTTTTTGAACTTGCTCTAGCAGATTGAGGGCAAGCAAAGCTCCATCATTAGCGCCTTGCCAGTCAGTGACTTTCTCTTCGTCGAAAGATGTTGCAGTGGCTAGCCTCTGGTTATGGTGATTGTATTTGATTGGTGACATGGCTTTTCTTCCATAATAAAGCATGTATGGTGTTTGTCCGGTCGCTGATGATAGAGTGGTTCGGACGACCCAAAGGACGAAAGGAAGCAAATCTGCCCAATTACCCCTAGCATTCTCAACGTTTTTCCTTAAGCAGGTTTAGGATGATCTTGTTCGCTGCCTCTGCTTAGCCCTTAGATCTCGAGTAATGCACAGATGCAAATTTTAGATTGATTCTCTGACTCAGACATAAGTCCCTCACCCCTTGATTAGCAAATTGGGTTTTGTTGTCTGTAATGAGTATTAGAAGTAAGCCATAACGACAAGTTATTTGTTCAGATAAAATTCCGGATTACATCAGTAGTAATCCGGGAGAGTGCTTTGCTTCCATTCATTTTGAAAAGTAATCTACTGCGACCGAAAAAAAACTTTCATTACTCTTTTGAGGGAATAAGCGATCCGAGGATATCGAGCCCACAAACAGCGAAAGACTAGGGACTTACGATCGGTTGCAATTTGTGCGCCGATCGATGCTGTAGTGGATCATACTTCTGACATTGCTTGCAGCTTCGAGAGAATTGTTCCACGTCCTTTAAGAGGGTTGACCAGAAATATCCTTGCCTCTGGACACAATGAGCTAAGTTCTTTCCGCCAGAAATTACTTCCTAAAGGATCTCCCCCACCTCATTTTCTTTGACACACCTTAGAAGCAACAAAGTGGTTGAAATTCAGAAGAATGTATCTCCATTGAGGAGCTATTGGTAGACTTTAAACTTGAACCGTAAAGGGTCTACCATTTCTTCAACCTTTAGAAATGGTGTCTGCTTCAACCTTTAGATTTGGTAGACTTTAAACTAGTGTCTGCTTCAACCTTTAGAAGGCCTGCTCACACTCGGTTGACACTTAGTACTTCAAAGAAAGCCACACATTTATTGTCTGGCTTGAAAATAAATTTGTTCAGTGCGGCGATTCAACTTTTTGCATTTCTTTGGTATTTCGGGGAGAAAGCATACCCAAGAGTGCCTTTACTTTCTTAGGATTAGCTATAATGCCTTCGAATGTTAGGAGGTATTCTAAGAACTTCCCGGTTGAAGTCCCAAACATGCATTTTAATGTGTTTAGCTTCATGTTGTACTTCCTGAGAGTTTGGAAAGTTTTTTTTTTATGTCACTTATATGTTGTTTGGTCGACCTACTTTTTATTAGAGCATCGTCAACGTAGACTTCAATATTTCTTTCTTTTTTTTAGAAAAAATTATATCCATGAGACACTGACGAGTAGCGCCAACTTTTTTCAGTCCAAATAAAATTACAATAAAACAAAAAAGACATTCACTTGAAATAAAAACCATCTTCTCAGCATCGGTCGAGCTCATCTTGATCTGGTGTAGCCGGAGAAAACATCCAGAAAACTCATGACTGAGTTTCCGACAGAAGAGTCCACCAAAGCGTCGATCCTAAGTAGCGGATAGCCATCCTTAGGGCTAGTAGCATTCAAAATTGTGAAGTCCACACACATTATCCACTTATCGTAGGGCTTCTGCACCATTACTATATTGTATACTCATGTCGGGTATTGCATCTCCCGGATGTAGCTCGCTTTCAAGAGCTTCTGTACTTTCTTGCGAATTGTCTAGCCAAAGTTGTTGTTGACGATTGAATCTTCTTCACAGGTTGGACGGACGAATTGACATTGATACGATGACAAGCCCCATCAATGGGAATGCCTGATATTTCTGCGGCCGATCAGACAAAAACATCGCGGTGCTCCTAAAGAGTCTCGATCAATATATATTTATGACCTCCATCAAAAGTTTCACTAATTAGAAAAGTTTTACCTAGATTTTCATAGTTTGTTGGGATCTTGATGATGGACTCATCAGTTTCAAGGGCTCTTTCCCGTTGGTCTTGTATATCTAGCACTACTATGCTCCATGCTTCTCTCCGCCCGAAGATAACATGTTTGGGACTGCTCCGGATTTCCATGTATGGTAACAATCTCCCAATCGCAAGGAAATTTCAATGCTACGTGGTACGTACACACCAAGGCATGGAAATTGTTGAGAAGCGGTTGGCCGAAGATTGTATTGTATGTTGATGGCGCGTTGACCACTAAGAAATCCTCAATGTTTGTAAAATGACCGTTGTCCTCTCGCCATGTTACAGACAATACAATTATTCCAGACGCCTTCTCTCTTTTGTCAGAACATTCATACAGTGGGTCAGTCGACGTAGCCAAACATTCGGTTGTCAAATTCATTTTTTTCAATAACAGCCTTGAACAAAATGTTCCCCGAGCTACCTGTGTTAACTAAAATACTACCTACTTGGTAGTTGTTAATTATTTCGGTAATGATGATAATGTCGTTGTAGGTATTTCAGGCTGGAGGATGATTTGCATCAGTGAAAATGATCAGGGGATGGGGCTTCCTTTTGGGAACGAAAGTCATGACATAGTATTCCCTCGAATGACTCCTTTTTCGGTCCGACCTTCGTATCAAATCTCCTCCCAATATTGCTGTCACTATCCCGGCCATGTGGATAGTATTGGCAGTGAATTGCCGGTTTGAATCTCGAAATATGATTTTCTTGGTAATTTATCATGCTATGTAAAATAAATTTTAGGTTGAAAACGCTAGAATGTAGCTTCGATTTTTTACATGTTAGAATCCATGTTGTTCTAGATTGGAACATTGCTTGTTTCTTAGAGTGATATTTTATTTTTGATCTCTTTTCCCTTAGTCTACTAAAAAATTCTTTTCTCTTCTTGTAACCAAAGCTGAATAAAAAAATGTACATTTTGTAGCTGGAGACGTTCAAGAGGCAACTAGTGCTTTCCCTGAATGATGATAGTCCCTCTGTGAGTTATAGGAATTTGGAAATCATTAGCAAATTTACTTTCTTCAATTTTTCTTGCATATCATCTTCTTCCTCTTGGTTTGTAAGAAAATTTTGGTATTTCTTAATCTGTTTTTATTAACAGCAATCAGAAGGAGATATTGGAACCTCTGATGCCTCTGTTACTAGAATGTCTGCATGGAAAGGTATAGCAGTGTGCATCTTGCTGATAATGTGATTCCATGGATAGCTTCCATGGTGATGAAAAACAATAAAAAAATCTTTGTTTGGCAGCTTATTCCTGATTGCTAATCACTTGCACTTTTTACTCTTTTAATGATGATTGAAGATCAGTCTTCCTTTAGCCGCTCATCCTTGGATGCTGATGTTGGATCATCAAAAACTGAGTCAGGAGAAGATGGTAAAACATATATTTTGTCTCATGCACTAAAACATTAATTTTGTAAGCCTTCATGTATGTTTGAAGTAGTTGATATTATATCTTATGGCTGCAGCAAAGAAGACTGCTGGCAATAAGCTCTCAATTACTCCATACATCACTCCACAACTCAGTCCAAACGCCACTCCAAGGGTTTCATCTACTGGTGGTTCCCCTAGAAGATTCTCTACTGCAGATTCATTGCCAAAGTTTGCTTCAGGTGCCACATCTCCTACAAACTCTCGTTTTGAAGATCAAGGTTCAATGTCATCAAGATATCCTTCAAGTCAGCAGATCTCTGCAGCCAGCTCTCCTCCTCGTGAGTCATACATTTTAGGTCTCTTTTATCGAACATCTGGACAAATCCATAGCCCTTTGTCTCATTTATTTAGTTTCTTTTCAGGTCGAACTCCACAAATAGATGGAAAAGAGTTCTTTCGTCAAGCTAGGTGAAAATGACGTCTTAGGAGTCATGCTTTATGATTTAACCAATTCGCTTTTCTCTATGATTATTTCTTTGTTTATTTAGGACCCGTCTCTCTTACGAACAGTTTGGAACATTTTTAGCGAGTATAAAGGAGCTGAATGCTCACAGAAAATCGCGTCAGGTAGTAATAAAGCTCATCTTTTTTTGGTAGCTGAGATATGTACTAATTTGAAACTCAAAACTTTCATCGTTTTCTTTGATGACAGTTACGGTTTTTAATTTTTCTAACTTTTTTTTTAGTTTCTGACGCATTATCTAAATCAGGAAACATTAGCCAATGCTGAAGAGATTTTTGGCACGGAGAATAAGGATCTATATTTATCCTTTCAGCGTTTGCTCAATCGTAATGTTCAGTAATAGTCATCCTGGAAGTCTAGGGATAGTTTTGGTCGCATCAAATAAAGGTACCCTGTATTTCTTCATTTATGTCTGTATCTCAGCTAAACCTTTTTTTTTTGGCTTTGTTTTTGCTTGGTAGTATCCATGTTGCGGTATGTGATTTGCTTTTTTTGTAGTTTTTATTGCAATTAATTTAGATATCATTGCTGGCTTGATTAGGTGTGTGGGTGCTGTTGTTGCAATGTTTGTATCTATAAGTTTGTGCAACTCTTTTTCTGTAGTTGATATTGCAACTCTTTTAAGTTTGTGTAACTAGAGGAGCAAATAAAAGATGCCTGAGATGGAGAATCTTTGCTAATATATAATTTGCTAAAATGATTTTTTATCAGTTCATTTTAAGCCTTCAGTTTATAAGAGTGCCAAATTAGTCCTCACCCTCTTTTAATGAGGTTTGAAATAATTCTATCCTTAAAGCATCTTGGGACTATTTTCAACCTACATTAAAAAAAATGTGGGACAAAATTGACATGTTTATATACTTTGGGAATAAAATGGCTCCCTTCGAAGAGTCGATAGACTATTTTGACACTTATCTTCTAATGCATATATTATATGAGCAAGTCTAAAAGAAACATAAGGTTGGATAAATACAGTTTCTTGATTTCAAAATGTCAAATGTATTATTTTTTCTTTTGTTATTTTTACTTTAAAAAAACCTTTATTTTTAATTCCTAAATTAATCCCAATCGTTGTCTCATTTTCCACATCCCTCAACTCCTCTCCCTCCCCCTCTTATCTTTAGAGCTCTTTCATGTTCTTTCCTTTTCATCTTCTCGATAACATGTTTACACAAACATATGACTCTGTATGAGCACCGTTTTCTGTATTGCTGCAAAAAATAGCAACCAGTAGGCTTTAAGAGCAAAATTTTTTTTAAAATTTTTTTTTGAAATCTCGAGTTCTAATACTAAAGATCTTAATCGTATTTACTGCTGATGAATTTGCAGGTCATTCTCCCGTAGTGCTGTCGAGGTTTGGGCAGCCATAGATATATGTATATGCATAAGCTGTATCACTCTAATGAATAAATAAAAAGCTGATGTTATGAAATGGCTGGACTACTTTCATCAAGAACTTGTCCATTGGAAGCTTCTTGTTTCGTTTCTAGCCGCCCGAACGTCGTGTGCTTTGTTTCTTTTTCCTTAAATTAACTACATGGTTTAGTTAAGTTAATTTTCTAATTTTCTTTTTATTCTCATAGATTGCTGAAGCATTTTTTCATTTGTTTGTGTGAACGGGGCGAAATATTTTGAAACGGCCTTTAAAATCTATTTATCGAGACCAATCTTTCTTGACAGAATTTTGAAACGCGCCTAGTCGCCCCGGTATTACACAATTATATGGATTTACGTATTTAATATATTTATAACTGTTTGATAAATTTACACTTTTGTCCTGTGGAGATAATTTTGTGAAGACGAGATTTATTTATTGCTTTTCATGTGAACCATTCAGCCGGCTAATGATCGCTTTTTTTTTTTTATTTCTTATATTATTTTTGTATAATCTGTTATATTACTTGTTTAGTTGGCATGTCAGAAACTGATTTAAGTTCACTTACTCGGCTAATACATTTTTTTCTTGAAATTTGAAATGCATAGTTTTCTGTGGAATTATTCTGTAATCTGCTGCTTATAAATGTATAAATTATCTTGTAGAAAGAAATGATAAATTATAGCTTCTAATTAAAAAAAAAAAATTATTAAGCATTATTTTGTTGTGCGCATTCGTTTAGTTATTCTCAAAATAATAGTGGATATTGCTGTTTGATATTGACTCCTTTATTCTGAATGGAGTAATCATATAAAATGAATGAGTTAATACATTTAAATGTATAAGAATTGTCCGGTTTATACTGCCACAATAAATAATATTTGGAGATCTAAAAAAGATTGTTTTATTTTAAACCTCGAATTCTTGAAGTTTGCTTTAAATTTAATTTTTCATTATACAGTTCATGATGGTTTATTGCAACTATTGCTAGTGATGCTGAAGTTGTTTTGATTTAGTAAAGCATTTTTTTTGTAGATGTTGAAATAGTTTTGAATCATTTTGAAGTTACTCGTCATCTATTGGCAATTGATGTGGAACTTTTCAAGACCTTTTATAATATAATAATAGGAAGATTTAGATGCATAGCGCTCAATTTATGTATATACAGGTCTAAAACCGAAACTTAATTTTTTACATTTATGCCATTTTATTTATGCATGCAGCAATGTATCACTTGTTAAAAGTTATGCTAGTGGTATTTTGATGTGAAATAAAAGATTTGTGGTTGAAATGTGAAAAAAGCAAAATTTAGATGTTATATGTGTAGATAAATAGGAATTAGGAATTGGCTGGTATGTAAAAAAAAGCACCTAATAGTTAACTGTCCCTTATCTTGGTATCTAAATTTAGTTTAAAATATTTAAAGAGTTTATTTAACGTTGTTTATTTTATTATATCACTTACGTTGATCTTTTGTACCGAATTGGGCGGGTAGCTCTGCACAATAATTTCATGGTAGTAACAAATTTGAATTTCAACTTGATTTTTGTACTGGGAGTAATGGGGGATAGTTCATTAAATGCTAATTTTAGCGACGATAATAATTATCATGAAATTGGTTGTGTAGAGGGCTATAGCATTCAATATCTTTTTGGACATAATTCAATAAACTAATAAATCTTTATCAATTTTAACATGGCCTATCACAGTATGAATGATTATGTTCAAAATTATCCTATTATATATGAATGTGATGATGATGTTTGATTTGATATTTTCTTATATTCATTCCAAATAACTTAGGCTCTGTTTGGCGTAGCTGCAGCTGTGCTGCCCTAGGAAGCTATTGCGGGGAAGTTGACTGCATGTTTTTTACAGCTGTGTGAGAATAGCTGTGGGGTTGTTGTTTCTGAAAAAATGGTCATTTTGACTCTATTTAGTAAATTTGTTTGTAACAGAACTGTGACACCAATATATTTAATATTTCAGAAGCAGAAACTCATTTCAAATCATACCAAAAGTTCAGATACATCACTCACTTTAACATTGAGTACCAAAAGTGCTATGAAAAAGAGAAAAACTAATAAAATTAATGTTAAATACTCTTCAGATAGTATAAGGGACAACAAACATGCTCGACTGTAAGCATTCCCTTTAGCATTGTTTTAGAAACTAGTACCAAACTTATATTTTAAGCTATCCAACCCTGAGTAGGAATTTTTTCTTAAAGAAATCTGTTCATTACACGCATACCACCCAGTTCCTATGCATTTACTTATCAAACATATACACTATGCTTTTAACATTTACAACACAAATAATTCTCACATTTTATCAAAAATACCAACTTTTCAACTTTCCAAAAGTGAATATAGCTTCTCGTGCATATTTAAGGTGGAAAATATGAACAAAATGAAGAATAGGTGTGTTAGATATGTAAATGGATAACGATTTTGTGGTTTGTAAGTAAATCTTCAAACAATCAGCTTTATACTTCAGATTTACCTTATGTGGGAAGTCTAGTAGATTCCCATAATTTCAATAGCAAATCTCCAATATTTCAGTGGATACACAAAATCAATCAAATTAAATTAAAGTAAGAAGATGTTTACATATATATCATTCAATATCTATGTATTTACATAAATTTTCTTTGAAATACGTTAAGGAAAATACCTTAATGGTAAAGACCCCGGTCTAGCACCACTATAGTTGAATTTGGGAATTGCACTATCAACCTACAAAAGAAAAAAACAGAACCCGAGTGTGGGGGACGATCCTCTTGATTTTCTAGTTTCAAACTTCTTCTCCTGTGCAGATTTCAACTAGACAAGACGAGAAGTAATCGAAACAACGAAAAGGGAGGTGGAAAATTGCTCGAAACGGTGAAAATGGGGAAGAATATGCACTCGAATCACCTTGGGGAAGCCGACGAGATAGATGCAATTGATCGAGGCGAGAAAGGGGAAAAGGAATCACTACGCCACAGAGAGATCTACATGAGACCCGACGCTCGGGCGGGAGGTAGAAGAGTCGATGGTGCCACGAATCTTATCGTGACAGGGGTCAAGATGATAATATCCGCTCGAGAACGCGGGCCGCAGGGTCGAACCTGTGACTCGACTTTTCACTGAATTTAACTTCCCCAAGTCGCCACCGCTTCTTTCAAATGGAAAAGAAAAAAAAATTGCGGTCTGAGGCCACGCGGCGCAAAAATATCCATCCCAAACAGACCCTTAGTTGAAGGAATGTTTTTTCCAAGCAAGATGGAGTTGCATTGCTTCTCAAGTAGATGGTCCATTAATATTAATTTCAATAATTCAACCGAGCCACCATACACATTCAAAAGATGTAATGTAACCAACTAATGCAAAAAGATTGTTAATTTAAATAATGAAATAATAATGGACAACTAGATTTACTATCAAACTGCATATAACAATGTTGATCCACACTAAAGCAAAGTTTTCATCAATATAGTTATCATATCTAAATATCCATCTAATGATAACATAAGAAATCACGTCATAACAGTCACATTATTGTCTAAAAAAAATCCATTTCTTTTTTGTTAGAAATAAGCTAATTAATAGAATTATTCTCTTCAATTGATTCTTTATTGTTACACAAGACCAAGACACACAAACAAACCCAACAAAACATTAATAATCTATCTTAAAATTCCTTTACATGATAAGTAGAGCAAAAAACATGGGCATACACCGTTCTTTCCATCACTTCGTCGTATAACATAATTATGAACAAAAGAATTGTAAGTATCACAATTCATGCATGGAAATACACCTATAATATATATTATAAAGGTTGTATTACACTTGAGCATATTAATCATAATTATAATTTCAATCATCCATAACTGTGTCATAACTGTGAATTATAATCATAAAAAAGTAAATATTTAAATGTACTCAATATATCTCATGTAACAAGAGAGCATAATTAAGAAACTATGTAATGGAAGGATTTGATGAGGCACACAATTGGCTTAATTTTGTGCTATAATGATGAAAGGATACTTTTTAGATATGTGGAGGGTTTAGATATGTGGAGGGTGGATAAATATAACTAACTTGAGAGGCATTGGTGGAATGAAAGTTATTTATAAAGGTATATGTGTAAGTGGACCATCTTTGCTAGCAAAGGCCATAATTAAAATGTTCTATTAGGTTTTAAAATTAGTGAGTTCATAGTATTTTTTTGTTGATGCATGACAACAACGTTTTAACTGGAAATGACACATGATAACTCTTTATAGATTTTTTCCTAAGTGTATTTCTTCAATGTGTTAATATTTCATCAGCTGTACCTCTTAATTAGTATCTTTATGATTTTTAAAATTTTAGGATCAGCTACATTACAAAATCTAAGAGTAAAATATGTAATGATGTACTAGAACATGCTATAATATAATATACAAGACTATGATATATGGTGTCGTATATTATGCTATGCAATATTAGAATACATCATTTAATAATATGCCCTTTGTGGGATCACTATCTAATGAATTAAACGTTTTTTTATGTAATTCTACTTTTTTGAATACGAGAATGTATATTATATGTCACCGATGACTTTGCATCTCATAACTAATGATGAATTCAAACATGTTTGATTATTTTGATATTCAAATTCATGTTACTATGATTTATAAAATGTTAGGACTAGCTCCATTAAAGAATGATATAATAAAATATGTCATAACATGGCATAACATGGAATAACATAAAAAAGCAAGTTATGACATATTTTAATCTACTAAGCTATTGTGTTTTTTTATACTAAACTATAATGTTATAACTGTCTTAAACTATACTTTGTGAAGGATTTCTTGAAAGTAAAAGAAAAGGCATCCTACTTTTACCAAAAGAGTAAACATATGTTTTTATCGAAAACTCCACATTTTTTGACACAAAGTATATAGTATGTCTCTTTCCCCATGTTCTGCCATAGATCCTATCATGAATTTTGCTTAATTTCATCTTCATGCCCTCCAAGTCAATTTCTTTTAATGATTTATCAAATCTTGAGATCAATTGTATTATACAATAAGAAAATATAATTAGTGATAACATGTTGTAGCATGCAACAATATAATAGGAAATACTAAAACTAGTTATAATGTATTATATTATAGTATCCTATATTATATTATACTTTATCATTGTATATTATCTTACATTATACCATCACTGTAAGAATGTTGGTTATTAGCATTCCTTTTAGCGTCGGAAAATCTCTGACGTAAAATTTGAGTTGAATTTACGTCAGATTTATTGTGAAGCTTATTATGGATGGTTTGTCATCAGTAATACGCCATTATAAACTGTTTATGTCGAACTTGTTTGACAGATTAATTCCTTATAATGTCGACTTATCAAACCCTAATGTCGACGCTAATGTTTTATACATTAGAAAAATGCCGACACAGAAGCTGATGCACAAGCTCTAAAATTCTACTCTTACATCCACTAGCCTCATTCATGCTTCTACTATTTGATTGGTCTCTTAATTTAAGGCTCTGACGATACCCTACTTGGCATGCATTAATTTTGCCTGATTTCACCTATTTTTAATCATGCATTTTACATACTATTTTACCTTATTTATCATGAATTTATGATTGTGGAAGGTTCTTGGTACTATTTTGTAGGCTATAGGAGTTGAACATGCAAAACATAGTTAAAACAAGAAATTTAGTGCTTTCTGCGTCATAATCAGATTTTGAGCGATTTCTTGCCTATTTTTGACCCATTGACAAATTTTTGGAGATATTTATTGCCTCTTTTGGACTTATTGATTGATTTGGAGAGATTACATGCTTATTTTTGACTTACAATGTAAAAACCTAAAATAAATACATATTTCTGTCATGCTAGAAGGTCTTCTTGGCTTTTTGGCCTCTTGGAGGCTTGGATTGGGGTTCTGCATCAGGGAGTCTTTGGAAGATGCTAGAGGCAAGATTTAGAAAAAAATTGAGAGCTTTCCTCAAGGTATTTATCCTCCTTTGGAAACCTTGTAGAGTGAGAGTTTCATCTACTTTGGGAGTTGTGAAAGACTTGTATGGGAGGAGAGATTTCTACAAGTGTGGAGACAAAAAAGTTATTATACGTTTTACATGTTTATGTTTCTTACAATAAAATCCTGCAAAGTTTTGTTTGCTATGGTTTTCTTGATGATGCGTAGCTAAATTCAATCTTTGTGTCTCTGTAATTTTGGGGCAGTGGATTTAATCATGATTTTTCTATAATGTTTTTCAATTAGCATTTCTCGTGCTTTCATGCCCTATGTTGTTGGTTAATCAAAGAACTTCATTTACTCTTATTCTGGCTAACTAAGATGTTAAAATATTTCATGAAGATGCAATCTCTAACTATTGCGTAGTGGAAAAAAGGGTTAACCACAAAGTTACGAGTGGATAGACATATTTCAATGGAATTCTGCAATCATTCTAGAGGATAAGAATAATTATACAGAATGTCATAGAGATTGAGTAAGCCTCAACTTCATGTATTCTAGGCTTCTTTTGACTTAAATATAGGCAAAATGAGTACTATATCCTCGATTGACAACAACGACGTTAAAAAATATTTAGAAAAATCACAATCAACATGATCCCTAAATCATAGAGGCACAAGCCTCTTCAATCTTGAAAGAACTCAAAAAATCTTTCCATTGTTTTTGGTTTTCATTGCCTGACATTCACTCTGTTTTTGATAGAACCTTAGAACTTAAAACATCTTTGCAATCTCGCTAAGTTATCTCCGAAATTATAGATGTGTAAAATTAATAAAGTTGACTCCACTTTGTAATGATGCCAAAAACTTGATTCATTATTTTATTAATAAGAAATTGAAGCAATTTATGTTGGGATTCTACGCAAGTATACGTATCGTTATCAAGTAATATAAGACTTTTTGTTTATGCCCCAAATATCGATCCCACGAGGAAGGTTTAAATTCACAATGGAAATTTAAATTAGCAAATTCACAACAATAAAAAAAATCTACTACACAAATTTCGAATGTTTAAGGTGCTATTAGAACTAAATTACCAACTACTAGAAAAACTGTAAAACAAAGCTAAATAATAACTACCAAACTATATTTTTGTGATGAAGTTATCTAATATGAGAAAACATCTTTCCCACTACACTCAGGGGCTAGCATCTCGTATCAGATCCTAAAACAAAAAACCAAGTTGGGGGCTTTAACCTGTCAGTTTAAAGTCCTCTAACTCTACACTTTTCAAGGATTACTTCCCTATTTATTTGCACTAAATTATATGAATTACATTATCATTCATACAACCTCATTTGATTCATTCCAATTGTTGACTGAGACAATATTAGCCCAGTTCTTACATGTTTTCACAACAAAATTTAACATCTAGATGGGCCAAATTAAGAAGTAAATGAAGTCCATGGAATTGAATCATCACAAATTCTTCCAACATTAAAGATTTGTACTCTCCACAACTTCCATCAAACACTTTAGTTACTTATCAATTTAAGGAGAAATATAAAGAAAACTACTGAGAATCCAAGAAGAAAACAAAACCACACTTTAGTTTAAATGTAGAAATCATTGTCAAACCAACAAGAAGTCTATTTTAAAACCAAAAGTAGTTTAAAAACAAAGATAAAAACTTATCTCAAATCCTCCACCAAACTATTGAAGTTCCTTTGAATCTCTTCTCTCTTATAACACTCTTAACTTTCACAATAAAACTTAAAATAAAAAGGACAAAATAAATTTGTGGTGCCTGAAAATCTCTCCAAACATTCCTCCACCAACTTCTTCAAGAACTTCTAAAGACACCCCCTTTTCAAGCACACTTCTAAAATTCTCAACTTCTTTCATTTATAAATTTTCAAGAGGTACCTTGGTAACTATTCAAAATGTGTCCAAAATTCGATGTATTCTCCAAAGGATGCCTCCTTTCACAAGTCTTTTAATCATATTTTTGTTTCTAGTGGTCATAATCATCCTCTTTAGCCAATAAGTGCCTCAAATGTCCCTTCAAAATTTGAAAAAATGAATTAAACCATCAAATAACTGCCTCCGGTGCTTAAGCGCGGGGCCTCTAGCGCTTAGGCGCGACCTTCTCTGTTTCACTTGCGCTTAAGCACTGGATCTGGAGCTTAGGCGCCAAAACACTTTTGCACCGTTTTCACATTTTTGCTCCAAATTTGATCATTTTTCACTCTTTTTAGAATTTTTCACCTTTTTACTTGTACTTGAATGAAAAACACACAAATACTTTCCATTAAAGCACAATATCTCAACAATAGACATAAAATTGTGTCTAAAAAAATAGATATTTTAGGTGTATCAAAATCCTCCAAACATAAAATGTTACTTGTCTTCAAGTGACACTTCAATCTTTAAAAATTAATTAAGTATGATTATGTATATGAGTTTCTTTAGGAGTTACTAAAATTTAGATTTAGAAATATAGTAGTCCAATTTAGAAAAAAATATTTAGTAAATGAGACCAACTTAAAGTTTAGAAATTTTTAATGTTAAGAAATATGAAAATATGAGTTTCTATCTACTTCAGAAATATTGTAGATTTTCTAAATATAGAATTTTGTTCTTTTATTATCTCTAATTTTTAAATTTTATTAAGAATAATTTTACTTACCATATTATATCCTTAAGCTTAAGAGTTTTTCGAGTCTTATACTTTAAAAAGATCAAATGTGGAATAAATTTTTGATTAGACACTAATCCTTAAGCTTCTCCTTCCTTTTTTTTTATTTTCTTTTTCTTTTTCTTTTTTTTTTCTTTTTTATTTTTCAGGCAATGATTACTATATCTGGATAGGTCTTTAATGGTTTTGAATTCCACTTTTCCTTTCTTAAAGCAAAGTCCCGATATAAATCTTTTACTTATAAATATAATAATAGTTTTGAAAATTACTTTTAATAAAAGAAATTTAAGTATTAAAAATAAAAGTCTAAATTTCTAAATTCTTCAAAAATACAATTTTTCTTACTAAAGATAGTTACACTATATATAGCATTTTCTACACTAAAAAATTTTTAACTGAAAGTTTTTCTTCATTACTAAAAATTTTAACTAAATTTTCTTACTCATTTCTATAATCAAATTTTACTTCCCTAATATAACTTCATATACATGATCATTTTTCTTTTCAAATCAAATTCACGTGTAACACATTTGAGAATAAATAAAATTCAAGTTTTGAAAATAGTTTTCATTCCCCCTCCCCCCAAACTTTAATTTTTAACAAGATTAAACAGACTAGTAGCAGATATATATATATATATAAGCAAGAATGAAAATTGAAATAACATGCTTACAAGAATTTTTATATCTTAAATATACAAGTATAAAGTTAAAAATATGAGTAAAATTAATTTTTGATCAATTTTCTATCATTTTAATTTTAATTTAACATGTCGTTATTCATTAGACTTCTAAGTAGTGGATATAAACATAAAAAAAAACAAACACACTAACTTTGATTTCATAATCTCAACAGAAAAACAAACACACTAACAAGATAAAAGAAAAATACAGGGTAATAGTTTTCTGAAATTAAAGTTTAAAACTAAAGCTATCAAAATTTTGAACTTTTCAAAAGACATAGAAATAAGTTTAATCCTAACTAATTAAAACACATTACTCAACACATAACAATAATTATTAACCTAGAATTTAAAACAAAATACTAACACAACACAAACAACACAATAACAATTAAACAAAAAGTCGAACACATCACATAGTCCAAAAAAGTACATAAACTCAAATATATCAAGTCCTAACCACATAGTCCATCACATATTACAAATATAAAAATAACTCAATCCTCCTCCACATCATCAGAATCATTGCTATTCAAGACATCTTTAGGCTCATAACCAGGGTATCTGGGATACGAAGGAAATTCCACTCCTTTGTTACCCCTAATGAGGGTTTCCAAAGATGAGTGAAATTTCTCCTCATAATCACTTTTCCTTCTATTATACCCATCAATATGATCTACAAAGCTTTCTAAATTTCATACCTTATCTGCGGTATATATAATGTTTTCCATTATCCTCTGTAATAATTGATCCTGAGTTTCAGTAGACTCACCTCTAGTAGTAGAAGCTCGCGAGGTAGATGGTCTAGATGTAGAAGCAGCAGAGGTGGATGCAGCAGACGTTGACATTCCATAACTCTTTGAAAATCCTCCTCT
Organism: Phalaenopsis aphrodite; assembly: GCA_003013225.1. Classification (NCBI taxonomy): domain Eukaryota; kingdom Viridiplantae; phylum Streptophyta; class Magnoliopsida; order Asparagales; family Orchidaceae; genus Phalaenopsis; species Phalaenopsis aphrodite. The sequence goes on from NEWO01000561.1 coordinate 176,687, forward strand.
CCAACCAAAATAGAATGCTCCGAATACGACTTCACATTTACACTTGTAATTGGCTTTAGAGGCAACTACACTTCTTCCCAGCTATCATATCTCACTCTAGCTTGCTCACACAAAGAAAAGATCAAGGAAGCAAATCCCAAACTTGTAGTAGTAGCGGCAGTGACATAACTGATGATAGTCTGACAGATCAAAGCTCCAATATTGATAAGCTTTCCCTCTTGAATACAATAATTCGACGTTGCTCTCTCCCTCATAACTTCACTGAGATGATTCATCAGTAACAGACGAGCTGAAATAAAGTAGTGCCACGCCTTTGATGGTGCACTTAACTTTGAAGTGGAAAAGTTGACTCTTCTCTCATTTGTAATTTTCCAGAGTCCCCTTCCAAAAGTCAAATATGAAATAATCTCGTTCATTTCCATCTCAGTAGGACTATAGTTCGCATAAAAACACAAAGTATTAGGTGGTAAATAGTAGAACATATTGATTACCTCTTGTGAAAAAGGTACCAATTTTCCTCTAACCATGACTCGATCGTCTTCTGGCTCAGGGAGGTTTGCATAAAACTCATGAACTACAAAAATAATAGTCACAACAGAAATACAACAGAATTGTTCCCATTGTTGGCGAACGATCAGATCTTCCACATATCGACCTGGATTTTTGAAACACCTATCATGAATTAACTTTCGTGACTATAGAGCATCACTATACCTATCCTGAGCTTTCAAACTCACAAACTTGCTCGAATCAAAATCGGTCTTTCCCTTACTCCTCTTCATTCTTGGGGCCATTCTATATATTTCAAAAATTCCACAATAACTTCAAAAATCAAGTTTAATCTACTAAACTTAACTCCTATAAGCATAACTACACTTTCCATGCAATTTCTATAGATTTTTCCTCGTTTTTCACTATGCATAGTGATTTTTCAGGTTTTTCCAAATGCACTCAAATTACATGATGAAAATATAAAATTTTTACATAGAAGTGAAGCTCTTACCTTAAGAAATCCGAATCTAGCAAATTTGGCTCAAATCCACCAAGAAATCTCTAAGAAAAGGTTTGCCCTAGACTTCAAAATCGTGAACTCGAGAGGTAGAAGATGACAATAGGAGTAAAAATGGTGATTTTTGGGGTTATTTTTCACTTTTAACCATTCACGAACCGATTTTAGTGAATCGGCGCTTAAGCGTGGATAAGTTACACTTAAGCGCCTGCCTCTCGGGTTACTTCGCGCTTAAGCGTAAGAATGTGGCACTTAGGCGCTAGTGCACTATTTTTAATATTTTTGAACTTAAGTAAACTAAATTATTAGCTTAACTATACCACCTTTAAATGGTCTTATAACACTTAAATGACTATTTTCCTCTCCCTTAACTCTCCTCTCTCTCAAAATTCTCCAATATAACTAATTCGATTCAAGGCTACAATAACATAAATTTTCACACAAACAAAGACTTATATTCATTTACAAACTATTACAAGTACATGTAACACTTAATTCTCATTCCAAATAGTTTCAGATGAGATAATTTTCCTAAATACAAACACTTAACAAACTTACATAATTAAACACATAAAAGACATAAACAATAAAATCAAGATTTAACACTAACACATAAAAACAACAACTCCTAACAAACAAACTCAAACACTGAACTTAATTCCATTCTTCATTTGTTGGGACAAATTCCTGTCTTTCATTAGTCTCCCATTGGGCATTCAGAATATAGAGTTGATAAAACGAACAGTGGTGACAAGCTCTAATACAAGCTTCTTCAATCCATCTCTGCATAAGATACATCGTCTTATCCGCTTCTTCTATATATGTTGTGTGGCTAAATTGCACTTTTAATTGCCATCCAATATGCTCTAGATGCGCATTTACTTCATTTACCTTTGTCTCAAGTAAAGCCACGCCAGTCTCAATTTTGTTGATCATCTCCGCTATTCCTTCAATACTAACGACTAAGAAACTGTTATACATCTCTTATGCACTATGAATAATGAATTTCTCGCTCATGGACACTTACTTTTTCCTTAAATCCATCTCTCATGAAGACATTTTCTCTAAATCTCTCTTTCTCTTAGACTTTAAGGCTAAAAATGATTTTGGGGTGAAGTTCCATCACAAAACCCTTCTAATTATAGGCCTAAATCCCTCAAGTAACTTCTAGGCACCTAAAACTGCCATGACACATTTAAGTCAACCAATTAGTGGTTAAAACTTCTGGAAATTGAATTTTGCACATGGTTTTAAACATCCCACGTTTAAGCACCGAATAATTGTCCTTTAGCGCTAGTGCTCAATTTAACACTAGTCAACTTAACGTCCAAATACTCATTCTAGCATGTCTAGATCACTAAAGAAAGTCTTAAAATCAATACTAACACATAATAGTCTAAAAAATACTACCCCAAATTTTATTAATCACACGCAAACAACATTGAAAACAAAAACACACTCATAACTATGGGTTGCCTCCCACAAAATGCTTGATTTTACTTCATCAGCAACCAGTGATTATTCTGGTTGACCCAACAGCATTTGATCGTTAAATTTACACTGATCCCCTACAAAATAAGGTTTCAGTCTATGACCATTCACTTTAAATACTTTCTCAATTTTAGGATCTTTAATATCCACAACTCCATAAGGATAAACTTTCATCACAAATAATGGGCCCATCCACCTGGACTTAAGTTTTCCTGAAAATAATCTTAACCTTGCATTATATAGTAAAACTTGTTGCTCTAGTTGAAAATTTTTAGTAAGAATCCTTCGATCATGTCACATCTTCATCTTCTCTTTGTATATCTTAGCACTCTCAAAATATTCATTCCTTATCTTTTCAAGCTCATTTAATTGCAATAATCTTTTCTCACCAGCATTTTTCAAATTATAATTGAACTCTTTAATCGTCTAATATGCTTTAAGCTCAAGTTTAACTGGTAAGTGACAAGCTTTCCCAAATACTAGCCTATATGGGGACATTCCTATAGAAGTTCTGTATGCAGTCCTATAATCCCACAAAGCATAGTCAAATTTAACTGACCAATCCATTTTTGTTGGATTCATAGATTTTTTCCATAATTTTTTTTAATTTCCTGATTGGATAATTCAGCCAAACCATTTGTTTGAGGATGATAAACAGTAGAAATTCTATGGTTAATATGATATTTCTTTAATAATTTCTCCATTATGACATTTCTAAAATGACTTCCTCCATTAGTTATGATCACTCACGGCATCCCAAATCTACAAAATATGTTCGTTTTCAAAATTTTGTAACACTTTGAGCATCACATCGAGGTAAATCAATAACTTCTATGCATTTGGATACATAGTCCACTGCTAACAGTATACATAAATATTTGAAAGATGGTCTAAATGGTCCCCTGAAATCTAATCCCCAAACAACAAATATTTCAACTTCTAGCATATAATTGAGGGGCATCTCATTTCTTATAGAAATATTTCCTACTCTTTGATATCTATCACAAATTTTGATACAAGCATTAACATCCCTAAAAATTGTAGGCCAATAGAATCCAAATTGTAAAATTTTGTATGCCAAACCACTTGCCTGAAGATGAAAAGTAATAGCAATTTGATGGTTAATATGATATTTCTTTAATAGTTTTTCTATTATTGCATTTCTAAAATGACTTCCCCCGTCAGTTATAATCACTCTCAGCATCTTAAATCTATAAAATATATTCATTCTTAAAAAGTTTGCAACACTTTGAGCATCACATTGAGGTAAAGCAACATCTTCTATCCATTTTGATACATAATCTACTACTTAAAAAATATATAAATTTTTAAAAGTTATTATAAATGGTCCCATGAAATCTAATCCCCAAACATCAAATATCTGAACTTCCAACATATAATTGAGGGGAATCTCATTTCTCCTAGAAATATTTCCTACACATTGACATCGATCACAAGTTTTGATATAAGTATTAACATCTCTAAAGATTGTAGGCCAATAAAATAGAGATTTCAAAATTTTGTATGATGTGTTATCATCACGAAAATGTCCCCAAAATGAAAATTATGATATTTTTGGATATTTTCATAAGTTTCTTCTATAGGCACACATCTTAGAATAATTAGATCTTTCCTTTTTTATATAAAAATGGGTCATCCCAAAAACAAGTGTTAGCTTCAGATAAAAATTTCTTCTTTTATTGTTATGTCAGATCACATGGTATAATATCAATAAGAATAAAGTTCACAATGTCGGCATACCATGGAACTCACCACTCATTAATACTGAACAATTCTTCATTTGGAAAATGTTCATTAATTTCTTTTTCAAAATATAGTGATTTTTCAAATTCAAGCCTAGATAGATGATTAGTTATTTGATTCTCAGCTCCCTTTCTATCTACTATTTCAAAGTCAAATTGTTGCATATGAAAAATCCATATTATCAGTCTCAGTTTTGCATCCATCTTTTTCATTAAATATTTAATAGTAGAATGATCTGTATGCACAACATATTTTGTTCCAATTAAATATGATTTGAATTTATCAAAAGCATATACTATTACTAATAACTCTTTCTTAGTTATGATATAAATAATTTGAGCTTCATTAAGAGTTCTACTAACATAGTAAATTACTTTAAAAATCTTATCATGATTTGTCCTAAGATAGCCCTAATAGCATAATCACTTGCATCACACATTAATTCAAAATTTTTTTCTAATCTGGTGAAACAATAATTGATGCAGTGACTAATTTTTCTTTTAATAGCTCAAAAGCTTCTAGGCACTCCTTATCAAAATTAAAAATTACATCTTTTTCAAGTAAATGGCATATAGGTTTAACAAAGTTTGAAAAGTCTTTAATATATCACCGGTAGAATCCAACATGTCCTAAAAAACTCTTAATTTCACTCACATTTGTTGGTTGAGGTAAATTAGCGATCACTTGAATTTTTGCAGGATCTACTTCCATACCATTTTCTAATATATGATGTCCTAAAACAATTCCTCCTACTACTATAAATTAGCATTCTTCCCAATTAAGGACTAAATTTGTTTCTTCACAACGTTTAATAACTCTTGGTAAATGTTCTAAATATGATTCAAATGAAGTTCTAAATATTGAAAAATTATCCATTAAAAACTTCAATTCCTTTGTCAATTAAATCACAGAATATAACCATCATACATCTTTGAAATATAGCAGGGGCATTACATAAATCAAAGGGCATTCTTCTAAAAGCAAATGTACCATAAGGATTGGTAAAAGTTATTTTCTCTTGATCCTTAAGAGCTATTTTTATGCAGTGATAACCAATATATCCATCCAGAAAATAAAAGTATTTATGCCCAGCTAGTCTATCCAACATTTGATATAGAAATGGTCGTGGAAAATGATCTTTCCCAGTGGTGAGATTTAATTTTCTATAATAAATGCATATTCATCTCTCTGTGACTTTCCTTGTTGGTATTAACTCATCATGTTCATTCATAGTGAATTTGACTAACCCATGCACTCTCTGAAATAGGATAGATAATTCCAGCATCTAACCACTTTAAAATTTCTTTCTTAACAACTTCTTTCATAACATGATTAAATCTCCTTTGAGGATTAGCTTTGTGTTTGCAACTCTCTTCCAAATGAATTTTATGCAAACAAATTGAAGGACTCATTCCTTTAATATCAATAATTGTCCATCCAAAGGCTTTACTATAATTCTTCAAAGTTTTCATTAAACTTTAATCTTTTTCTAAAGTTAAATTTGAGGAAATTATAACCAGTAATGTTTAGAAATCGCATAAAAAACATATTTTAATTGTTGAGGAAGTAACTTCAACTCAAGTTCTGGAGTTTTTTCAATTAATGGACAAAAAGATTTATCTTTTTCTATCGTATCCAAAACTTCAAAAATTTCTCGAACATAATTTGAATCTTCCTTATAATAATCTTCAATTTGCTTTAATTCCTCTTCTTGCTCATGTTCCAACTCTTTCGTTTCAGATTTCTCTTCAAAAGATGTTAATGGTATTCACTCAAATATCTTATTAAATCCATTCTGTAACATTTATCATCTTTACTTTTGGAGGACATTTCATTGATTTTCAAATATTAAAGGTAATTGTTTGATCATTGAAACACATAGTGAATTCCACTTTCTACATATCTATCATTGCTTTTCCTGTAGCTAGGAAAGGTCTCCCAAAAATGATGAGTATCTCTTTATCTTCCTCCATATCTAGCATAATTAAATCAATTTGAAAGATAAATTGATCCACTTTCACTAAAACATCTTCCATAACTTTCTTAAGATATGTTATTGAATGATCTACTAACTACAAAGTTACAATTATGGGGGATATTTCTCCTAATCCTAATTTTTTAAATATTGAAATCACATAAAGTTTTCTCATAAAATATATCTTCTATTGCACATGGAAGTGTGAAGCTACCAATATCTTTAAGTTTTTCAGGAAGTTTTTTTTTTGAATTATAGCACTGCACTTCTCACTAGGTGCAACAGTTTTGTTATCTTCAAACATCCTTTTTCTGTTAAGAATATCCTTCATAAACTTCACATAGCTTAGCATTTGTTCTAAGACTTTAGTAAATGATTAATATTATTCAACTTTTGTTAACGAAGTCTCCGAGGAAATGGAGGTGGTGGTTTTTCTAAGCATATTTTTTGTAGAGAAATAGGTCTCTATAAACCTTTCAAAGCATCCTCTTTAGGCTCTTCAATTTCTTCTCTCTCTACTTCAATCTCTTTTTGAACTCTACCTTCCAACTCTCTTCTAATTCTAAGTTGAATGACTTTTGATTGCTCTTTATTCTGGTCTTTTGTATTTACTTCTGTATTACTAGGAAGTGTTTCTTGGGATCTATTACTTAATGAATTGGCTATTTGTCCTAGTTGATGCTCAATATTTCTAATTATAGCTCCTTGACTTTGTAACTGATTGCCCATTTTTAACACCACTTCTTATATAAATAACCTTTTCTCCTTAAATTATGGCTTACTGTTAAAACTTGGAGGATAACTAGATCTATGATTACTATTTCCTTAGTTATTCCAGTTTTCGCCCACTGCTGATTATTACCACCCAAAGTATTGTTATTATAGTTAAAGTTATGATGATTTTTCCAACCTGGGTTATAATAAGTTGAATATGGGTTACTTAGCTCATTATTTATGGCATTCAAATTTTTTAGGGAGGTTTGAGAACCTACCATTTGGCCTAATGAATTTTCTTATTCATTGAAATTAGTTCAGAAAAATTCATTCCAAATTGGTCTAACTTCCCTGAAATTGTAGCAACTTGTTTTGCTAACATTGCAAAAGCAAAAGATTCATGAATAATGGCTACTTTCTTAGGATTCACCCTCTCAAAAGGCCATTTAAATATATTAGTAGCCATCTCTTCAATTAAAGCATAAGCGTAATGAAATGATTTTGACATAAGTGAACCACTAGTACAACATTGATAATAGATCTAAGAGATCCAACTAAATCAATCTGGTATAGCATAGTGTGGACACTTTCTCAGTAGTTCTTTAAATTGTTCTCATGCTTCATAAACATATTTCCCTTCAAACTAACAAAAAGCTATCGTTTCAAAGCTTTACAGTTTTCTATGGTGGAAAATATTTAGCAAGGAATTTCTGCGCTAAATCACCCCATGTTCTAATAGATCCATGTGCTAACAAATTTGACCATATATTCACCTTATACCTCAGTGAGAATGGAAAAATTCAAAGTCTAATAGCATCATCTGAAACACTATCATATTTAAATGTAGCACACAATTCTAAATAATTGGTAAGATGTAAATTTGGATCTTTAGTTGGTGCTCCTTCAAACTGATTATTTGATACCATTTGAATAATAGTAGGGTTAATTTCAAATGAATTAGTAACTACAGCATGTTTTTGAATGCTACAATGAAGTTCTTCTACTGTAGGGTTTGCATAATCTCTTAAAGGTCTAAATTCTTGATCAATTTCATCATTTTGATTATTTTGATTTGTCATTTCTTGAATTTTTTTTATTATTTTCAGCATTTTTGATTTTTTTTATTTTTTATAATAGTTCTTTCTACTTCAGAATTGCAGGACACTAGTCCTTTAGAACCTGAACTATGCATACATTACTGCTAAACAACATAAAATAAAATCACATAAGAAAAAACTTATATAAAAACAACACTACAATATTTCTACAATAAATATAAAAAGTTTAAATATGACTTTCTAAAAATAGAAAATTACTCGCTCTTAAAAATTCCTTCAAAAATTTTTATTCTCTCTGGCAACGATGCCAAAAACTTGATCCCGATGTTATATGACAGTACAACAACGTATGTGTTTATATCTATGTTTTCCATACTTATATTTCTTACTTTACAACGACTACCAAAAAAATTGATTCCAAAGCAAATAAGAGTGCAATTATTATATTTAAATTATGGGATACTACACAAGTATAAGTATCGTTATCAAGTAATATAAGACTTTTCAATTAAGCCATGAAAATCAAACCCACGGGGAGAATTAAAATCTTTTAAGTCAGAAGAATTTAGATAACAAATTCTACTATGCAAAATATTCTTACTCAAACTATAGAAGCTATATTAGGAATGAAAGTTTGAGTATTTTTGGTAATTTTTTATAATTGAAAATATAGTAAACAACTAACTAGATTTAACTAGATATTTGTAAGATGAAGGAAATATAAATAAAATACTTTTTTTCTTATCATGAATCAGTAACAAGTACATAAATTCTATTTTGGAAGTATTCAAATTGGGTTGTGCAAACTAGGAGTGATAATATTCTTTACCCTCACTAGAGATGCTATAAAGAACATTAGCCAATTTAAAGTTTAAATAGTCCTAAAGATGGGCTAGGTAGGGAAAATACTACCTCTCACTCTAGAGTTCCCTCTTCTCCCTCCCCCTGGGGACAAAACCTTGTATCAAGATCTAAAATAATATACCAAATTGGGGGCTTTAGCCTGTCACTCTAAAGTCCTCTAACCCTGCACCCTTCAAAAATTTATTTCCCTATTTATTTGCACTCAACCATATGAATTACATTCTCATTCATACAATTTCATGTGATTCTTACCACTAATTGAGTGAGACAATACCTTCTCGGATCTTACATGTTCTCACAACACATATTTACATCTTAATTTGCCAAATCAAGAAGTACATGAAGTGCAAGGTTTAAAATCAACACAATATATTCCAACATTAAAGATTAAAACATCCCACAAATTCATCCAAAACTTAATTACTTATCATTTTAATGAAAAATATAAAGAAAACTACTCAGAATTCATGGAGAAAACACAACCACACTTAAGTTTTAAAAGTAGAGATTATATAAACATATAAGAAGTCCATATTAAATCCAAATGTAGTCATATAGATAAAAACATATCTCAAAATCCTCTCCACCAAAATTTTGAAATTCCTCTAAATCTCTTCTCTTCCTTTCTCCTACAATACTCTTTATTAACACACTACAACTCCTCGCTTTATTCTCTCTAAAATTTTCCTAGTTAATCTATGAGAGAGGGGCGTTGGCTGCAAATTGAGAGTCTCTAAAGGGCGTCCAATCATTCAATCCAAGTCTTCTGTTATAATTTTCCAAAAGGTGCTTTGGCATTTTTTTAAAATGTGTCCACACTCAATGAATCTTCTAAGATTTGCCTTATTTCAATAGCCAATTGAATGTATTTTTGTATTCATTAACCATAAACCATGTTTTCACCAAGAGTTGCTTCAAACTCCCTTCCAAAAATTTGTACAAATTCATTGAAATTCAACAACCACATCAAAACTCCAATCAACTGCATCAAAACACCCATCCAATCAACGTTCAAGAGTTGCCTCCTTTCAATAGAAATCCTTGTTGACCTGATATATTTTTACATCAAAGCTCCAATAATTGTCTGTCAAGTGTATAGTTCGGGCCCCTTAGTAAAAAAATTAAATAATTTAACACAGGATGGGGCTGGATGTAATATTTTCTTCCTAAAATAGTCGTCCTTTCAAAGGGTTTTGGGACTATTTTAGCTCATTCTAAATAAGTTTTACGATTAAACTGACACTTTTATAAACTCCAAGAATAAAATGGCTTCAAGCACGGGCATAATCAAATTTTGTTCAGAGCAGGCAATTGTTTCATAGGAATTAGACATTCGATGATTTTTCCCTAAAAAATAATGTTGGTTCTGCCCATAGCCCAAGGGACCATTTTGTTACCATTCTTTGAATTCATATCTCAAAAATAAATTAAACTACTTTTTTTAAATTCATTAGAAATTCGATTACAAAGATGTGTCATGATCCAAATGTAACATTAGTAATTTATATTCCTTAAAAAAATAAAGTAAAAGCTTAATAATATTAAAATAAACAATCTGCATGCCATCAACATATAATTAGATTTAATTGCCTTTTTTTTTATTTTAAGCACATTTGCAGTCACAAGGCACGACGATAGGGTTACACCGAAAACATATAGTATTTTTAGACACATTTTTATACCTTTTTTTTGAGATATTGCGCTTTAATGTGACGTATTTTTGTGTTTTTTATGCAGATACAAATAAAAAGTTGAAAAATGCTTAAATGAGTAAAAAATGATCAAATTTGGAGCAAAAAAGTGAAAAATGTGCAAATGAGTTTTGGCGCCTAAGCGCCAGATCTGACGCTTATGCTCTGGTTAAACAGAAGCACCAGAGGTCCCGCGGTTAAGCATCAATGGCACTTACTAGATGAGTAAAGTTAGTTTCTATGAATTTTGAAGAGGTTTTTGAGGCACCCTTTTGCTTAATAGGTGGCTATAACCACCATGGATAAAAATTATCACGAAAGGATGTATCTCTTTGGGAAATACATCAAATTGGGACACATTTTGAAGAGTTTCCAACGCACCTCTTGGAAAACTATAAAAGAAAGAAGAGGACTTTGAAAAGAGTTTTGAAAATACTTGGAAAGTTTTGAGAGGTCATCAAATTGGGGAGTTAGTTGGAGAGATTTTCAGGCTCCACTTTTACTTTTCTTTTATCCTTTTTGTTAGTTTATTTTGAGAGATTGTAAAGAGATGAGATTCAAAGGAACTTCAAGAGCTTGGTAGAAAACTTGAGATAAGTTTTTTTTCTTTTTTTCTTTCAGAGTACTTTTGGTTTTAATTGAGACTTGTTGTTGGTTTTACAATGATTTCTACTTTTAAACTAAAGTGTGGTTTTATTTTTTCAATGGATTCTTAGTAGTTCTCTTTATCTTTCTTCTTAAATTGATAAGTCAATAAGTTTTTAATGGAAATTGTGGAGAGTTTTGATCTTTAATGTTGGAAGAAGTTGTGATGATTTAAATCCATGCACTTCATTTACTTCTTGATTTGACCAATCCATATGTTAAAATTTTTTGTGAGAACATGTAAGAACTGGGCCGGTATTTTCTCAGTCAACAATTGGAAAGAATCACATGAGGTTGTATGAATGAGAATGTAGTTCATATGATTGAGTGCAAATAAATAGGGAAATATTCACTGAAGGGTGTAGAGTTAGAGGACTTTAAAGTGATAGGTTAAAACCCTCAACTTGGTTTATTGTTTTAGATTCTGATACGAGATGCTAGCCCCCAGGTGGAGGGAATCGAGGGAACTCTAGAGTGAGAGCTAGTTTCTTTCCTACCTAGCCGGTCTTCAGAACTATTCAAACTTTAAATTAGCCAATCTTCTTTATAGCAACTGTAGTAATGATAAAGAATATTATTGCTCATATTTGACACAACACAATTTGCATACTTCCACAACATAATTCCTATACTTTTTAGTGATTCATAATAAGAAGAAAGATATTTTTCTTATTAGGTGTTTTTCATCTACAAAACTCTAGTTATCTTTTTAAGTTGTTACTGTTTTGTCAAAATATTAAAAATACCAAAAATATTTGAATTTTTATTACAGCAAAATACATTTAGTTTAAGTAACTTTATTTTTAAAAATAGAAAGTTTTCTAAAAGTGCATATTGTATAAATTCCCTATGGGTTCGATATTCATGTTTTAATCAAAAAGTCCTATATTAATTGATAACGATATGTATACTTTTATAGTATCCCAATATATATAAATTAAAAGTTAAATTTTTATTTTTCTTCAGGATGAAGTTTTTTGGTTTTGTTGCAAAGTAAGGAAATACAAGTGAAATATAATCTGAATTATTGTTGTACTTTATATATTAGCAATATCCAGGGATCAGTTAGTCACAAGGTATGTTGCACTTTAGGGTGTTTGGTAGAAATCCTTGTTGACCTTCAAAAATTTGTCCAAATTCATTGACCCCATCACCAAGGGTTAGTCACAAGGTATGTCTCACTTTGGCGTGGTCTTCTCTATTATCCTAGCGCTTAAGCACCAGTCCTGGCTGCTTAGGTGCAACAGTTCTTTTGTACTTTTTCATTCTTGCTCCAAATTGATCATTTTTCACTCCTTTCACAATTTTTCATCCATTTGATTGTACCTGAAATAAAAATACATAAATACTTTTCATTAAAGTGCAATATCCTAAAAAATAGGTATAAAAATTTGTACATAAATGCTATATATATTAGGTGCATTAGGAAGCATGATAAGGATGTATAGAAGAACACCTTCAAGAGAATAAGACGATCTCCAACAATAAATATTTTCCTTACAATTAAATAACAAGCCATTTGACTTCGAGGTAGCTCGTCTAGTATGACTGAAATCCTTATTGACCTCATTTTTGGTTGAGGTCTATCTTTTTCCTCTTTAGTAGCCTAGGGTCTAGCCATAAAACTTTCCTATTTATTATTCCTAGAGGACTAAAAAAGAAACCCTCACCATGAGAAATTCTACACTTCTCTACTCAACTTGAAGTTCCACATAGTGGTTCTAACCTCTAGCACTTAGTCGGTGGGGTCAGTATGGAGGAGCTCAAGAGAAGTCCCACATAGGATGGTCAAACCTTAGGACTAAACCTTGGAGTTCTGGTCTTAGATTAGCAAGCTTGCACAAAACACACTTTCTCACACACCCGAAACCCTAGCACCCATTTAACTTAGTCTCCTGACTCCTTTTGGGAAGCTCATGTGGACGAACCCAAACCCCTAGCAATTGGCTAAGAGGGTTAGAACCAGCATTTTGAACATCCAAAATGAGTCCTCATATGGCTCCTATTGGTTTGGCATGGCTTCATGGCCTACTGTCCATTCTAGCCTAAAATCACTAAATTACAAAAATACCCCTACAACCCTAATTTTTGCCCAAAATCCCAAAATTTCCTAAAATACTTAAATTTGTCTAAAATTCATCTCAAATCACTCACCACTACCTAAATTGACCAAAATTTACCAAAATCTCTAAATTTCCAAAATACCATCAAAATTGCAAAAAATTACCAAAATGCCCCTTCATAGCCCAAAAATTCAAACAATTCCCAAAAATTCCAAAATCATCCCAAATATTACCAATTTTAATTTTTAATCATCACATTGACCCAGTTTGACCAATTTTACCCAATTTCACCTTAAAGGCCTAATTTCCCCAAATTAGCCCAAATCTTGGCCCAATTAACCCTAATCTTGCACAATTTCAATTCCAAACCAATATTCAACATTCCTAATACTAATTGAAACCAAACATAAGCTCATTTTGACCCAATTTCAAGCTTAATTTCACTCAAATCAAAAAGCCTCAATTTCGACCATATGTCTAAATCCACCAAATTGGTCTTCCAATGCAATTCAAAATCACTTGAAATCCTTTACCAAATTCAACATTCAATTAGCCCAAATTCAATATCAATTTTAAAAAGCCAAAACCCACCATGTTTAATTCCAAACGCCCAAATGTAAATCCCACATGATAATTTTTCTCGTCATCATCCGTTTCATTAAAATCACTACCTAAGTCTAAAGTCCATGATCAAATCATTCCATATTATACCTCATGAAAAAATTCACCAAAAATACCACATAAATCCAAAATCCCTTCTCATGAAAATTAGCCAAGCCAAGGACAATCCATGAAGCCATCTCCAAGCCACATGCAAGCCATATGAGTCATGCTCATGTCACCATGCAATCTTGGGCAAAAGCAGAAGCCTCTTTAGTGATCCCCTCACACATGATTAACCACTCCCATTACTCACTTAAGCACACCATTAGCCCTAATCCACTTGGATGAGGACTTCACCATGCTAACCAAACTGAACCATTTGATTTACCTCAAAATCCAAACCCTCCTTGATAAGTGAACCCAACCCCAAACCATGACTTAACCTAATTTGACCCAAAATATCTCTTCCCCCATTCCATTTCAATTCAATGCTTTTACACATGGACAACCCCAATTGAGTTCACTAAAACCAAGCCCTAACCTCTCTGAGTCAGATGCTGACCCCTCCCTGGCCGGCCGATCACCTTGGCTGCCTTTAAATCCAAGTTCAAATGCTCCACCTAGGCCAAAACTCAAAATTGAACCCATCCAAACTGCCTCATTCCAATTGGACACTTGCACTCTTCTTCAATCCACCTAAGCAAGCTTTTCCACCCTTCAATTGCTCCAGATGGCCTCTCCTCCCCTCTCTATTTAAACTCACCCTCCACGACCAAGGGGGGTGAGCTTGAAATTACTTGGGGAAACTCTGCCAAATTGATCCCAAAGCTTCTTCAAGACCCACTAAGTTCAATCCAACCATCATTAAGCCCTCAAACCCACTGTTTGAGCTAAATTTCAAAGCTCAAAATCAAGCCTGAAACAGGACATCCTTCTAGACTCCACCAAATCCAAATCAATTGCACTCACACCATCCCTTGGGTGACAAAAAAAGATCCCTCATAGAAGCTCCATTACCAGACCACCCTAGGGTGGCCTTTGATTGAACCCCTAAATTGGCCTTGGTCAATTTCATAATTAAGCATTTCATCAAGACTCGAGGCTTCATCTAGGAGCTCTCTAGACTCAAGGCAAGCTTTTGGAAGCACCCAATCGAGGCCACTTCTCTATTTTTCAAGTATATCATGCCTATTTTGGTAAAATAATTATTAAAATTAAAATATTCATTAAAAAAAATACAAAACTTTATTTGGTAAGTTGAATGTGGTCATAGGACCCTAGGAAAACTATAAACATGGCTTAACTCATAAAAATAATCCTAATTGTCAATAATCCTAAAAAATGAAATAAAATTAATTTGGAGTAATTATATATATAAATTGCCTAAAAATCATTCTCTACTCTAACTTATAGTTAGATGAACTCCCCATATAAATCAAGTCAATTGGAGTTAATTTTACCATTCAAAAGGATTAATAAAGTGAAATCACATTTTTGGCGCAAAAATAATTATAATAATTAAAATACAATTCAAAAAATCACCAAATTAGTTTTGGTAGCTCCTTATGACCAAAGGGACCCAAGAAAAATTAAATTGGGATTAAAATAAACAATTCATTTTTTTAGCTATTTTTAAGCATTTAAATAATTAAAAATCAAATAAAAATCATAAAAATTGCAAAAATTGTAAAAACACAATAAAATGCCACCTTTGGCTTCCTGATCACTTTGGACCAATCAAAATAATTTTCATAATTTTCTAAGTCAAGATATCAATTTTAAAGGCTTAAAAAATGAGTTTTCTCTAATTTTTCACTAAAATATTTGTAATAATTAAAATATAAATAAAAAAACTAAAATTTATTTCTTTGGGTTCCCTAGACTCAAAGAGATTTAATAAAAATATAAAACCTAATTTTCTACTTAAATACTATTTTATATTTAATTATTTATCATAACAAACAAATAATTTTAATAATTACATCAAACTACTAAAAATCATGAAAATTGGTCCAAGTGGTCCTCTGAACTAGATGAACCTCCAATAATTTTCTTAAGGATAGAAGCTTAGTTTTGGGTGAGTTATTAAAAATCCCTATTTTTGCATTAAAAATAATTTTACAATTAAATAAATTCAGAAAAATTACATTTTCGCTGATGTTTTAATCAACCCATGAGTGGGGCAACACAAAATTTTCAAGTCATTTGAGTTCAATTTAATGAATTATAGGGTGTTAAGGCCTTAGGAGTAAAAAGGGTAATTTTTGAATTTAAGGCTTAATTAATACTTAGGCTTAACTAAAGGGCTAATGGGGCAACAAATAATCTTAATTGATATGTTTTGATGATTGAAATATGAAAGGGATAAATGGTAGCCACCAATCTCACTTTGGTCTTATAAAAGAAAACTTAAAATTAATGAAATTTGGAGGAAAATATTAAGGTGAGGGTTTAATTTTGGAAGATCATAACTCTATAATTTTAAACCCTAATTAATGGTGTATGATTCAGGATAATGATCAAGAACATAAACATCTAAAAATATATTTCTTAAAATTACAAATCTACTCATTAAGCGTTAAGGGCTCAGTAGTGAATTAGGTCTAATCAAATTTGGTCCAATGAGGTTTAGAAAATAATCTATAAGCAATTTAAAAAATTTTAAAACACTACAAGCCCATCTTTAAAATCAATGTGCTAAGTTTCTTAATTAGGCCAAATTGTCCCTAAAAGTATGTTCCTATATAATTTATAAATAAAAGATTAAGTGATAATTACCCCATCCTTAGGGTTGGATAGCACATCAGTTCATTGAGCATAAGAGTATCATAAGGATGAGTTATTAAGCAACCTAATGAGTTTGAATGAGCTCAAGACTTTTTCAAGAGATAGTGAGATGCCTGGGGCCCGGTCTCTGGACCTTTCTCATACTCGTTCGGATATCTTGAAGCATGATTAAACTCATTATGCCTTGCTTAAGAAACCATCTATACACTTAAATAAATAGTACCTACTAAGATATGGCATAAGATCTAGTAGACATATCTCAAACCTGTACTTTCTATTTTTCCTACCAGCATATTTTAATTTTTGCATATACATATATATATATATATATATATATATATATATATATATATATATATATATATATATATATATATATATATATATATATAT
>NEWO01000561.1:193948-205361 GCA_003013225.1 Phalaenopsis aphrodite
TATATATATATATATATATATATATATATATATATGCCTTGCAAGTACTGAACATTCAGGTAGAGGAACGAGAAGACTCAACAGGTACGCTTTTATAGTTTACACACATTCTTTTCCTGCACTTTCTTCATTGTACTTTTTCTGCTTGTGAACTTGCATGTTAAAAAACGATAGCATCTTGCATGTCAAAACTGAAACTTTTAGGATAGCCACAAAACTGAAACTTTTAGAATAGCCACAAAACTGAAACAAAAACTAAAATTGAATAAGATAAAATTTGCTGCCACAACATTTAAAATATAAAGACAACTCAAAATTTAATCACAAACATCACAAAACAAAAATTGCAACTAAATTAAGATGTCTCTTTCAATAATTAGGAATCCCTTGGAGGAGGTAACATACGGTTGCTAACTAGATTTCTTATGGTCTAAATGAAAGTATGGAACTCATTAAGTAGAGTTTAGTAAATTCATTTGGGTAAGTGAATCTGAAAGAAAATAGTGGTGTCAGAACGAGGGAACCATAGGATCCTAACTGGTGTCACCTAATCAACCTTAATATCCCCCATAAAATTTAAATAACCATAACTATAGAAAATATCTTGTTTGACATCATGACTTAACACATTAGAAAACTTAAAATTGCTATGACCAGGAGCTTGGAGCTAGCATCGTGGGCAACATGATCATAGTCAACAACAAAACATGTCTACACCAGCTAAACCATTTTTTAGAATTAAACAACCATCCCTAGGACTTCGAAGTTGTTTGCTTATGTGACATAAATCCTCAACTTATCTTTAGGCCTTTGTATGCTTCTGATATACAATATAAGCCGTAACTTGTCTTAAAATTTTGAGGTTGTTGTTCATTATGACCTAAATCCTCACATCTTTCACGTTATTTGTGTGATTGTTTCACACGAATGTGAGCGCTAAATAATAAATGGGTAGGATGAAACACTTCAATATTTCTCTTATAAATTGAAGCCAAATAGCATGATACCTTGAGAAGTCATCAAGGTTCTCCTCAGGATCTATGATATCCCCAAGTTCTTCTTCCTTTAGATACTAATATAAAATATTACAAATATGAGTCATTATTCTATCACACCTCTTTGTTTGATCTCATTTAAAATTTCTATTTCTTGGAACTCCTCGAAGATAGTATCCCTTGATGTTTATTGAGAGTTTTCTTAAGTGACTTCAGTCATCTAGGATGCAATTAACTATAAGACTTGCCTTTTTAGGAAGCTTTTCCGAAGCTTGCTTAATATAAACCCTAGTTGATTTTTCATATTAAATAACGGGAACTTATTGGCTTATAATAAAATGGATTCGCAGGCAAAACAAATGTCATATATTTCTTAGTTTATTTGATCGAGCCTCACCCTCAAGTCTTGCGTTTATCTTTTGGGATAGATACATAGCTTGAGGTGTAGTGCTCTTTCATCTAAACTTTGAAAGATATGAGATCAGTTTGATTTTATATTTTTCTAAACTTATAGATTCTGATTCTGCCAACCAACATCTTCCATAGGACGACACCCTTAAAATTGTGATGATAATCCCTACTTTATCTTTAGGCTTTTGCATAATCATATTGTGAAATTTAAGCCCTAAATTGCCTTAGGCTCCGAGGTCGCCATTTGTTATGACATAATCCTCCTATCATCCATGTTATATGTATGACTTTTTCATGTAAATATAAGCCCTAATTAATAAAACTAGCAAGATGAAACATTTAATAATATCTCTTCAAAATTGAAGCCAAACTATATGATAGCTTGGGAAGTCACCAAGGTTTCCCTCAGGATCCATGAAATTCCTAAGTCTTCTCCCTTTAGATTCCATAATAAATATTTCAAATTTGAGCCTTGCCTACTTGATACTCTTTTCTCCAACCCTGAGAGTCCTAAACTTTAAATTCTTTGAGATAATGCTTTCTGATCTAAATTGAGAGTTTTCTGAGGTGAACTAGGTCCTTTAAGATGAAATTAACTATAAGGGCTTTCCCTTATAGGAAACTTTAGAACTTAGCTTAATATAAACCCTATCTAACTTTTTGTAATATATAAGGGAACTTGTTGGTCAACATAAAGGTTTGTAGATCAAAATGAATTTCATAAATTTATTATTTTATATAATCTAGCAATATTATCAAGCAATATGTCTATTCATCAGGATAGGTGCATAGCTTGTGGTGGGGAGCTTGTTTATTTAAATTATTGTATTGACCAAAGGAAAATATGTTGAGATTTTCATACCTATTTTATATTGTTTTTTATGATATTTCACTTTAAAGAAAGGTATTTTTGATGTTTTGTTGCAAGAATGATGAATTAGGATCATTGGAGCAAAAAGATGCAAAAAGGAGCAAATTTGGAGCGAAAAGGACAAAAATGTGAAGATTTGAAGTAGGTCGTCGATGGTGCCCTCGACACTGCCGACAGCGAGATTTTGCCGAGACTACAGGACAAAAATTCTCTAGAAGCCCGCCAACGGCGCCCTCGAGGCCGCCGACTGCGAGGCCGACGGTTATGCCTACTCAAGCTTTGGATGAGGCCAAATTTTGAAGGGATGCTTAGGAAAATCTTGGGAAAGCTTATCTACAACTTTAAAGAAACATTTTGGCCGAAAATAGAAGGAGTCTAAGAGAGTCTAAGGAATCTTGAGTGTATAGAATTACTATTAGAGTGTAACAATTGTGAGGAATTCTTCGAGAGATTGTAAGAGAGGAGGGAAAGTGAGAGATTTCTTCTTCCTTGCTACTTCAAAGAGGAATTATGTGTGCTGTAAAGAAATGAAGAGATTCAGAGGAACTTTGAGGAGTGTTCTTGGGGAGAAATTAGAGATATGTTATTTACTTGTTGTAGTTTGTATGAATTTGATTTTATATATGAATTCTGAGTTTTTTTGTGTTTTCCTCATGAGTTCTGAGTAGTTTTCTCTGTCTTTCTCCTTATCTCGAGATTTGTGAAATGGTGATTTGAATTGGTGAAGCCATGAAAATGTTTAAGAAATTGTGATGGTCTTTTCACTTAGATCTTAATTTACTTTCAATATGGCCAATTGATTTATTAAAATATGTTGAGTTTTACAACTAAAGTGAAGGTTACATCCAAGATTCAGGGAGGTCAAAGCCCTTGAAAGTTAGATGCAAATAAATAGGGAAATATTATTATCGGGTGAGGAATTGTAGATTTTAGAGTGACAGACTAAAATCCCCAATTCGGTCCTATCGTTTGGGTACTGATGTGTAGATGTTAGCCCTCAGGTGAGGAGAACGTGGGAGCTCCGAAGTGAGAGCCGGTATCCTCCCAGCCTAGCCGCAGAATCAGTAACCAAGCATAGGATTAGTCAATGTTCTTTATGCCTGGACCAAAGGGTAAAGAATATTTATGCTCCTATTTGGCACAATATAAATTGAACTAATTCATTTTATCCATTCACTATAATTTCTTGACAACGATAAGGATGCTTTCTTATATATTGAATATCACAATTAAACCCTACTTTATATCATTAATTATTTATTAGTTATTAAAATTATCTATTTATTTCAATTTCTTGTTAGTGACAGATAAGCAAATTGAACGTCATTGCTGTGATTAAAGTCTTGCTTTTCTAAAGTCTTAGTCTGTAATTCTAAACCACTTCTTGTGGGATCAATATCTAGGACTCCATTAGAGCCCTATATTACTTGAGCGATACGTATACTTGCATTGACAAATTCGACTTTAACATTATTAAATATTATAATTATACATCTTAACCAAATCAAACACATCTATAAAGTCGCGATCAAGTCTTTCGACACCGTTACTGGAAATTAAATCTTCTAGTAGCATCATCAAATTCTTGTATTTGTCGATTACAAAAAAAGTTGGTCGAGTTTTTGGCGCCGTTGCCGGAGAGTGATTGAGTGAGTGAGTAAAATCATGATCATAGTAATAGAAAAATTAGGATTATTGAAAAATTTTTACTTAAATTGCAACTTATTTTTATATTTATATTTAAGTTAATTATATTACTGAGTACTAATTTCAAACTGTATGCGTAAATTTGGACCTGAAAATCTTATACCCTATGATTTGGAATTAGAACGCACTGTTGGAAGGATAAAAAAATTAAGAAGAGAACCTAGAAATTATGATACAATGGAAAACAACCTGAACAATCACGGAATAGAAAATGAGCACCAACCTAGACCCTTAAGAGATTATGCAAATCCTACAACAGATGAGATTCACTTATCTATCCAAAATCCTGATGTAGCTGCTAATTCATTTGAGCTTAAACCTGCTATTATCCAAATGGTACAAAACAATCAATTTGGAGGTACACCAAATGAAGATCCTAGTTTACATCTCGCTAGTTTTTTAGAACTATTTGCTACTTTTAAATATGACAGAGTCTCAAACGATGCTGTTAGACTTAGACTTTTTCCTTTTTCACTGAGGGATAAGGCTAAGATGTGGTTAAATTCATTAGTACCTGGATCTATTAGAACTTGGGGAGAACTTTCACAAAAATTTCTATCCAAATATTTCCCTCCATCCAAAACTACTAAACTAAGATTTGACATAACATCGTTCTGTGAGATTGATGGAGAGTCAATATTTGAAGATTGAGAGAGATTTAAAGATCTTCTTAGGAAATGTCCTCATCATTCGTTACCAAATTGGTTAATAATTCAAACTTTTTATAATGGATTAGTGGGATCTTTTAGATCGATTATAGATGCTGTGGCTGGTGGTTCTCTAATGTCAAAACATTTTGATGAGGCTTATTCATTAATAGAAGAGATGGCTACCAAAAATTTTCAATGGCCCTCTAAGCAAGTAAATCCTAAAAGAGTAGTTAGTATCCATGATTCTGAAGCAATATCTATGTTAGCTTCGCAGATTGCTGCAATATCAAAGAAATTAGATCATTATGGGATGAATTATTCTTCAACACCTCCTATGATGGAAGAAAATTTACCTGGGCAATTTGTGGATGTTCAACCTTCATATGAGACCTTAAATGCTATTAATAGACCCAACAACCTGTATTTGAATTATTATAACCCAGGTTGGAAGAATCATCCAAATTTTAATTGGAATAACAATTCTTCTACAAATCAATAATGGGCAAATAACTCAGTGAACCCATTAGGAAATTCATCCAACCAGGGAAATGTTAACTAGGACCTTTAATGACTGAAACTTTCCTTAGGGGCATTCACCTACATAAGTTTTAAGTGAAATATCAACTGATTAATTGGGTACCCTATCCTCGGGACGATTAAAATTTCTAAGTTTACCAAATAGTAGAGTAATTTTAATTTGACCTAGGATGATCATTAGAACAATATGATAAGTTCAAAATAAACTCAAATATTTTAAGGGATCTTTAAAGTAGATCAGGGTCACTCCCCAAACACTTTATAATCTCTTGAATATTTTGAAGGATAAATTGAACGTGCTAGATTTTGTTCTAAAATCATCAATTAATATCTTTCGAGACTCAATAAGTCATAACTTGGGGTTTTTTAGTTACACCTTCAACTACTCAAAACTTGTATTTCTTAGTTTATCTTCTACAAAATACACGCATGTTAGAAAAAACTAACATTTCAGTTGGAATGCCGAGAAGATGATGATTCAATTTTTTATTGCGATAGATTGTGTAAAATTTAATTAAATATAATCAAATAATATGCAGATTCTATGCAAGTATACGAATCGTTATCAAGTAATAATGAACTTTCTATTTAAGCCCCAAATATAAATCTTACGGGGAAGGTTTAAATTGGAAATGACAAATTTGCTAGGAAATTCACAGAAAATCAATTGAAATCACTGTCACTAATTTCAATTGTTGAGATGTAATCAAAATTAAATTTCTAAACTATTATCATATCAAATATGCAAATTTTAAAACACTAAATACTAATCTATTAACAATGTTTTTGTAACGGAGATTCTTTTGTGAAAAAGCATCCTTCCCACTACAATGAGACTATGGTAAAATGAGATGAGATAAATGTTCATAATATGTATTGTGTCAAATAAGAGCAATTTTAATTCTCTACTCAAATAAGAGCAATCTTTAATCATCTGGACTGGAGGATGCAAGAACATTTTGAACATTCTGGACATTTAGAAGATAGTTTGATACGACTGATGAGAAGGATGAAATTAATTGAGGAGGATTCTACTGAAGAATTGCCATTCCAACCCTTCTACAACCTCTTCGTTCATGTTCAATCAATAGGCAATCTCAAAGGAGAATCGAGTACCGAGTCTGAGGATTACTAGAATTATATTACTACCTATATGTCTATCTATGTATTTTGATTTGAACTTTGTAGTTGCTTTGCTTTGGAATTATGCTTATAGATCTCTGTAAAGTTCAGACTAAGCATAGGATTTTTTGTTTTCAGCGTTTTGAGTGTTGTGGCTTGGATTGTGACGCTGAATTAATGTATTGAGGTTGAGAAAATACCAAACTTAGATGTGTTATGTAACGTATATTGTACCCCTATGAATTTATATATAAATGTGATGTTTTGTGTTGTGAAAGTTTATATGTGCTAAGTACATCATTTAATTATTTAAAATTATGACTATAACGATTAAATGAATTTCATTTAGGCTTGGAATTGATCAAAATTGCAAAAATCTGGAATTTGGACAAAAAATAATAGAGCCCGCCGATGGCGCCCTCGATGCCGCCGACGGTGGGATTTTCCCGAGACTTAGGATTTAAATTCAAATTAAGCGCGTCCAAGGCGCCCTCGACCCCGCCGACATCGAGCTCACAAAAAACACCTTTAACCGCAATTTTGACCAGTCAACTGCCACTATTCATCATCCCCTTCCTCCTAAAAACGTCATTTTTTGCTTAGGGCTTGAAAGATCTTGGATTGGGAGGCAATTTTAAGGCTTTTTGACACCGGATTTGATCATCTCTAGGTAAGAGCTTCACTTCAAGATAAAAATATTTGATTTTCACTATGAATTTCTCCCACATTGAGGAGATCCAAAAAATTTGGGAATGTGAAGAAAATTTGGGAAGAGATTCATGGATTTTATTGTTGAACTCTTAGGATAACTATTGGAAGCCATGATTTACATATTTGAAGAAATTTTTGGAATTTTTTTTCTATAATTTGATTAGATTGAAATGGCACCACGACAAAAGAGAAGAGTTGAGTTAGACGAGCCTTGCTTTATCAATGCGATGGCTCAAACAAAATTACTTCCTTATTTAAAGGAAAGAAGTGCATACAAGATCGAGTTTTTGAATGTCCGGGAGGAGAAATCGAACAAGTTATTGCAGAGCGAAGGTAGGAAAACTTTTGTTACACAACTAATAATGTGGATACAAATGTTGTGAAGGAGTTCTACGCCAATGTGATTTATTCTGATGACTGAATCGTTCAACTGTGTAGATTCCCTGTTGAGTTTACTGCCGCCTCCATCAACACTTTTTATGAAGTTCCAGACTCTTATAGTTGCCACTATGAATCCTTTAGTACGATGGAAGACCCAATCAATGATGTGATCAACTTTCTCACTGATGGGAAAGGAACATAGAAGATAAAATAGCGAGAATGGGTAAAATTTTATGCTTCCATGTTGAATGCCACCTCTAAGGCATGACACTTTTTCATTTATTTTACTCTGTTACCAAACTATCACCATAGTGAGGTAACTAGAGATAGAGCTATTCTGAATTTTTGTATTCAGAATAGTAGAACTATAAATGTGGGGAGAATAATTCATAAGAATATATTGACTATAGTGAGGAGTGAGACTTGTTGAGGTCTAGGACATCTTGGACTTATTTATGCAATTTGTAAACTTTCTGGAGTAGAATTTGGAGATGAAGAATGGGTTTATCCTATGAAACCTTTTAGTAAGACTAATCTAAAGACTTATGAATCCCATGAGAAATGGAGAACTGGGAGTAGAAGTCAAGAACCTTCTACTAGTAGAGATGTTCCCTCTACAAGTTATAATCTTCCACCTTCTAGTTCCCCTACCCTCCCTGATTTGATGAATGAGTTAACCTTACAGCGGAAGAGCATAGAATTGATAAGTGAAAGGATTGGAGGTTTAGAACGCCGACACGATTATGATAGTGAGTACCTGCAGAGGCATTAAAACTTTGAGGTAGCTTATTATGAAGCTCAGGCCCGACACTACAGAGGTGAGCCTGATGTTACGTTTCTTGAGTGCCCCCGATGTTCTCAGTATCAACCCAATCCACCTGCTGATCAACGAGATGAAGATATAGCTTGGGATTTTGATATAGAATGAAATTGATGTACTTATGTTTGTATTTTTATTTTATGTAATCTTGTTGTAATAGAAGTGGATTTTTATGTATTTGGGCTTTCATTTTTATTTTGTGTACTTGGATGATTTTTAATTCTTGTTGTAAAGTTAGTGTGGTAGTTAATTGTGCATGTATAGATGTTGAGTAGTATTGTGGATTGTAATGTAATGAGATTTTTATTTCGCATTTTAGTTTCAATTATTTAGTATTTTGGTTGTGTTAAGAAATGTTGGGCTTATTTAATGTTTCAATTTTATTCTTATTTTTTTAATTTCATTACCCAGACATTCCTCTAATGATTTATATGTGCAGAAAGTTCATAATATTACAGACCAGGTGAAGTAAAAATTTAAGAAGGCCTGCAGAAATTTTAGAATGATAAAAATGGCTACAATACTGAGGTATGATCTATATTTATAGTTTTTCTTTCCACCTCTATTATTTCATATTTAAAAATTTAAGTTTGGGGGAGGGAAGAAAAAGATTAACTATTAGATGTCCTCTATTTCAATATTTTAAAAAAATTATTTTTATGATTTCATGAAGTGAATTTAATTCAGGTAACTATATTTTTGTTACTATTTAAATATTATAGTAGATTTAAAGAAATATTTTGTAATGAAAATTAATTTTTGTAACTTAAGATATTTAGTATAAGAGAATAAGATTATAGTTAAATATTTAAAGTAAAAGAAACTATATTTTGAAGTATTAAGAATTTGGAAATTCATTTGAGAAAAAAAGATTGGGGCTTAATGATGTAAAAACTATGAAGTATTTATAAGGTAAAGAAATGTTTTGCGTTTCAAATTTAGAGAAAGAAAAGTGAAGTTCAAAATCATTAAAGGCTATTTAGATATAATAATCCTCACTTAAAAAAGGAAAAAGAAAGGATTGAAAACAATCCCTAAAAAGAAAAGAAAAATATATATAGGATTAAAAGCAATCTAAATGAAAAGAAAAAAAAAGAGAAAAGAAAGAAAAATTATGGAAGTGAGGAGAAGCTTGAGGATATGCCTAATCAAAAATTGACTTTATTGGACCTACCTAAAGGGAAAACTTAAATACATTCCTGAACTTATATTTATGGAATTATACCTTTTATTAGTAGAGTTCTGATGAAGTTCCTATCTCTTCAATATTCTAAGTGACTTAATATTGCAACATATTGTCATTCTTTAAATAAATAGAAGACTAGAACTCATAAACTTGATGACTAGATAATCTTGTGGCTACTGAGTTAATTCAATTACTTGAATTTTTTTTTAAAATCTCACTATGATATTTATTTAAATCAAACTTATAGTATTTCTGAATTAAAACTTTACTACATTAGATCATAACTTTTATATAGTACTAAAATTACTGGGGGACAAGTAATAGTTAAGTTTGAGGGATTTTGACCAAAGGAAAATATGTTGAGATTTTCATACCTATTTTATATTATTTTTTATGATACTGCACTTTAAAGAAAGGTATTTTTGATGTTTTGTTGCAGGAATGATGAATTAGGGTCATTGGAGCAAAAAGATGCAAAAAGGAGCGAATTTGAAGCGAAAATGACCAAAATTAGAAGATTTGAACTAGGCCGCCGACAGCGAGATTTTCCCGAGACTACAGGACAAAAATTCTCTAGAAGCCCGCCGACGGCACTCTCGAGGCCGCCGAAGGCGAGTCCAACAGTTATGCCTACTCAAGCTTTGGATGAGGCCAAATTTTGAAGGGATGCTTAGGCAACTCTTGGGAAAGCTCATCTACAACTTCAAAAGAACATTTTGGCCGAAAATAGAAGGAGTCTAAGAGTGTATAGGAATCTAGAGTGTATAGAATTATCATTAGAGTGTAACAATTGTGAGGAATTCTTCGATAGATTGTAAGAGAGGAGGGAAAGTGAGAGATTTCTTCTTCCTTGCTACTTTGAAGATAAATTCTGTGCGTTGTAAAGAAAGGAAGAGATTTAGAGGAACTTCAAGGAGTGTTCTTGGGGAGAAATTAGAGATAAGTTATTTACTTATTGTAGTTTATATGACTTTGATTTTATATATGAATTCCAAGTTTTGTTGTGTTTTCCCCATGAGTTCTGAGTAGTTTTCTCTGTCTTTCTCCTTGTCTCGAGATTTATGAAATGGTGATTTGAATTGGTGAAGCCATGAAAATGTTTAAGAAATTGTGATGATCTTTTCACTTAGAACTTAATTTACTTTCAATTGTGCCAATTGATTTGTTAAAATATGTGGAGTTTTACAACTAAAGTGAAGGTTATATCCAAGATTCAGGGAGGTCAAAGCCCTTGGAAGTTGGGTGCAAATAAATAGAGAAATATTATTATCGGGTGAAGAATTAGAGATTTTAGATTGACAGACTAAAATCCCCAATTTGGTATTATTGTTTGGGTGCTGATGTGTAGATGTTATCCCTCAGGTGAGGGGAACGTCAGAGCTCTAACGTGAGAGCCGGTATCCTCCTAGCCTAGCCGCAGAATCAGTAACCAAGCATAGCATTAGTCAATGTTCTTTATGCGTGGACCAAAGGGTAAAGATTATGTATGCTTCTATTTGGCACAATATAAATTGAATTACTTCATTTTATCCATTCACTATAATTTCTTGACAAGGACAACGATGCTTTCTTATATATTGAATATCACAATTAAACCCTACTTTATATCATTAGTTATATATTAGTTATTAAAATTATCTATTTATTTCAATTACCTATTAGTGACAGATAAGAAAATTGAAAGTCGTTGTTGTGATTAAAGTATTGCTTTTCTAAAGACTTGGTCCGTAATTCTAAACCACTCCTTGTGGGATTGATATCTAGGACTCCATTAGAGCCATATATTACTTGAGCGATACGTATACTTATGTTGAAAAATTCTACTTTAAAATTATTGAATATTATAATTATACATCTTAACCAAATCAGACACATCTATAAGTCGTGATCAAGTCTTTGGACACCATTGCTGAAAATTAAATCTTCTAGTAGCATCATCAAATTCTTGTATTTGTCGAGTACAAAAAAAAGTCGGTCATGCATATATGGGAGCTGTTTGATCTCGTATTTAAAAAAAAATTA
>NEWO01000561.1:212599-262959 GCA_003013225.1 Phalaenopsis aphrodite
TATTTATTTATTTATTTATTTATATTTATATATGGGTTCCCTCCCACAAAGTGCTTGGTTTAACGTAGTGAGCTCGACATACCATTTGATTAGTTAGGTTGACTTAACATTAAGACTTCTTTAAATTGTGGTATGTACCCTTCATAATAATGTTTCTATTGATGCCCATTAACTTTAAATATCTTTCCAATGTTAGGATCTTTAAAAACAACAGTTACAAAATGATAGACTTTAATCACTTTAAATTTTCCTAACCATTTGGATTTCAGTTTTCCTGGAAATAATCTCGATATTGTATTTTATAGTAAAACTTCTTATCCAGGTTCAAACTTCTTTTGAATAATCTTCGAATCATGCCATATTTTCATTTTCTCTTTATAGTTTTTTGCATTATCACATGCTTCATTTTTAATCTCCTCTAGTTCATTGAGTTGCAATAATGTTTTCTCACTAGCAGCCTTTAAATTAACACTAAATTTCCTAATAGCCCAAAATGCTTTATGCTCCAATTCTACTGGAAAAAGACATTGTTTTTTTGAAAAATTAGTCTGTATAGGGGCATTCCTATAGGAGTCTTATAAGCAGTTTTGTATGCCCATAATGCAGTATCTAATCTAGCAAACCAATCCAATTTATAAGAATTTACAGCTTTTTCTAAAATTTGTTTAATTTCACGATTTGATATCTCTACTAAACCGCTAGTCGGTGGATGATAAGTAGTAGAGAATCTATGCATAATATCATATTTCTTAATTAATTTATTGATTCTCTTACTCCTAAAATGATATCCTCCATCAATAATAATTACTCTCAGCATTTCATATCTTGTAAAAATATTTTAATTAAAAATCTATAAAGACTACGAGCATCACATCTAGGTACAACAATAGCTTCAATCCATTTGGACATAGAATCAACAATAAGTAATATATATAAGTTCCTATATGAAGGCATAAATGGTCTCATAAAATCTAATCCTCACACATCAAAAATTTTAACTTCTAATGTGTAATTTAAAGGCATTTCATTTCTTCTATAAATATTTCCTACCCATTGACATCGATTGTATGTTTTAATATATTCACTAACATCTCTAAAAAGAGTAGTACAATAAAATTCAGCTTCTAAAATATCTTCCTAAATCAAAATCATGGCATCTTTCAATTATTTGTTGAGTTTCTTCATAAGGCACACATCTTCTAATAATTACATCTTTACATTATTTATATAAATAAGGGTCATCCCAAAAATAGAATTTTGAATCATATATAAATTTCTTTAATTGTAGATTTTTGATATGAGGTTGTAATATATAACTTACAATATAATTATTTTATCGAATACCACAGTATATTCAATTCATCAATACTATATAATTATTCATCAGGGAAATTTTCTAAAAATTCATTTGCAAAATTAGTTAATATTTCTCTTTCTAGTCTAGAAAAATGATCGGCTATTTAATTATCATTTTCCTTTCTATCAACTACGGAAAAATCAAAATCTTGCAATAGAAGTATCTAACTAATTAATCTTGGTTTAGCATCCTTCTTTTGCATCAAGTATTTAATAATAGAATGATCTATATGTACTATACATTTAGTTCCAATTAAGTAAGGTCTAAATTTATCAAACTCATAAACAATAGTGAGTAACTCTCTTTCATTAGTAGTGTAGTTAATTCGAGCATCATTTAGAGTTTTACTAGCATAAAAAATTACTTTAAAAACTTTATTGTGCTTTGCACTAACATAGCCCAAATAGCATAACCACTAGCATCACACATTATTTCAAATGGTTTCTCCCAATTAGGTGGAACTATTATAGGTGCAGTGATTAATTTTACTTTCAATAATTCAAATGCTTTCATACAATCCTCATTAAAATCAAATTTTGTGTCTTTTTCTAAAAGTTGGCATAATGGCTTTGTTATTTTAGAAAAATTATTTATGTAACGCCTGTAGAAACTAGCATATTCTAAAAAGCTTCTTATCTCTTTAACATTAGTCGGATATGGTAATTTTTCAATAACTTGAATTTTTGTAGGATCTGCATCCATGCAATTTACAAAATTTTATGCCCAAGTACAATTCCTCCTCCAACCATAAATTGACATTTTTCCCAAGTTGGTACTAGGTTGATTTTTTTACATACTTCCAGAAATATTTATGAATTATTTAAACATAATTCAAATGAAGTTCAAATACCAAAAAATCATCCATAAACACTTTCCATTTCATGTTCAATAAAATTGCTAAAAATTAACATCAAACATCTTTGAAATATTTCAAGTGCGTTACATAGTCCAAAATGCATTATACGAAAAGCAAATGTTCCTTATGGGCTTGTAAATGTTGTCTTCTCTTGATTCTCTCGAGCAATTAGAATTTAGTGATAACTGGTATATCCATCTAAAAAGTAATAATATTTGTTCTCAACCAATCTATCCAATATTTGATCTAGAAAAGGTAAAGGAAAGTAATCTTTTCTTGTAGTCATTTTTAATTTTCTATAGTCAATAGAAATTCGCCAACCAGTAACTTGTCTTACTGGTATTAATTAATTTTTCTTATTTTCTTCAACAGTCACTCCTTTCTCCAAAATACAGTGAATTGGACGTAACGAAGCACTGTCTGAAATAGAATATATAATTCCAGCATCGAGTTATTTTAAAATTTCTTTTTTAACATCTTCTTTCATTATTGCTTTTAATCTCTTCTGAGGATCAGCTTTAGGTTCATATTGTTCATCTAATAGAATTTTGTGCATACAAATAGAAGGACTAATTTCTTTAATATCTGCTAAAGTCCATCCAAAAGCCTTTTTATATCTTTTCAACATCTCTATTAATTTTTCTTCTTGAATTTCAGTTAATTCTTAAGATACAATAACAGGCAATGTAGATGACTCTCCTAAAAACACATATTTTCAATGGGCAGGTAATATTTTCAGTTCAAGTTCAGGTGGTTTAATACTTGATGGAATAAGATTTTTTCTATTGTTTTTCAACAAGTCTAAAGTTTCAAATTTGCCCTGAATATAATCCAAATCTTCTTCTTTTATTTTTTCCTTGTTTTCAAACAATTCTCCTTGCCTTAATTTGTCTTCAAACTCTTCCTTAAATTTCTCATTACTCAAACAATCGGTTACTTCCATCCTAAAACATTCATTATCTTTTTCTATTGTTAGATATTTCATAGCATTTGCAGTATTAAATGTTAATTCTTGATCATTAACTCTCATTATTAATTCTCTTTTTTGCACATTTATCATGACTCTCCCTGTTGCAAGAAATGGTCTCCACAAAATAATAGGAATTTATTTATCTTCCTCCATATCCAATACTATAAAGTCTACAGGAAAAATAAATTTATCCACTTTTACTAATACATCCTCTATAACTTCTTTTGGATAAGTTATTGATCGATCAACTAACTGAAGAGTTATAGTAGTAGAGAAAATCTCTCTCAAATCTAAACATTTAAAGGTCGATAAAGGCATAAGATTGATACTCCCTCCTAAATCACATAAAGCTTTTCCAAAAAACTTTTTACTGATAGCACAAGGTATAGTAAAACTACCATGATCTTTTAATTTTTTTGGGATGTTTTTTCTGAATAATAGCACTACACTCTTCAGTGAGCGCAACAGTCTCATAATCTGTAAACTTCCTTTTCTTGTTTAGCATATCCTTCATAAATTTCACATTACTTGGCATTTATTCCAAAGCATCAACAAAAAGGAATGTTTATCGTTAACTTCTTAAGGATTTCTAAAAATTTTGTAAATTGCTTATCTTTGTTCTTCTGCTTCAGACTTTGAGGAAACAGAGGTAATGGTTTTTTCTGAAAGACCTTGTGTTTGTTCATTTTCATTTTGGTTGCTTTACATTTCTTTCTTTTCTTCATCAACTTCAGTTTCTCTTTGGATCCTTGCTTCAACTTCTTTTCCACTTCGTAATTAAATAGCTTTTAATTTTCTCCTTATTTTGATCTATTGGATTAACTTCCATCGTACTTGGAAGAATTCTAGAAGGTATGTTTTTGAGTGGAGTAGCAATATGTCCTAATTGATTTTCAATATTTCTAATAGCAGCTCATTGATTCTGTATTTGATTTCTCATGTTTAACATTACTTCTTCCATCATCAACTACTTTTTCTTAACTTGTGGGTTAGGATTAGAGTTAAATCTAGGAGGATAATAAGGTTGATAACTAGGATTTCATTTATTGTTCAAATTTTCGGAGGGTTTCACCGAATTGTTATCATTATTCTAACTAAAATTTGGGTGATTTTTTTCATTTAGGATTATAAAAGTTAGAATAGGGATTGTTATTTCGATTATTTATAGCATTTAACGTTTTATAAGATGATTGAGTATCAATGATCTGTCCTAGTGAATTTTCCTGTAATATTGGGGGTATTTGAGAATAGTTCACTCTTATTTAATCAATTTTTTTGAAATAGCAGCAATTTGAGATGCTAAAATAGACATTGCATCAGAATCATGAATACTAGTTACTCTCTTAGGATTTACCCTTTCAGAGGGCCATTAAAAATTGTTAGTAGTCATTCTTCAATTAAAGAATATGCTTCATCAAAAGATTTTGATATTAGAGATCCATGTGCAGTAGAATCTATATTAGATCTAAGTGATCCTACTAATCCATTATAAAATGTTTGAATTATTAACCAATCTGGTAGAGCATTGTGTGGACATTTTCTAAGATGATCTTTAAATATTTCTCAAGCTTCATATATTGATTCCCCTTCAAACTGACAAAAAGATGTAATATAATTTCTAAGCGTAGCAATTTTCACGGGTGGAAAATATTTAGCTAAGAGTTTTTGTGATGGTTCTCCCTAAGTTCTAATAGATCCAGGTGCTAATGAATTTAACCAAGCCTTAGCTTTATCCCTTAATAAAAAAGGAAAATGTGTAAGCCTAACAACATCATTAGACACTCCGTCATATTTAAAAGTAGCTCAAATTTCAAGAAAACTAGCAAGATGTAAGTTTGGATCTTCAGTAGGTGTTCCTCCAAACTGATTGTTTTGTACCATTTGGATAATAGCAAGTTTAAGCTTAAATGAATTAACAGCAGCATCAGGATTTTGAATAATCAAATGAAGTTCATCTGCTCCTGAATTAACACAATCTTTTAAAGGTCTTTATCGATTTCCGTTTATTTGATTATTTAAGTTATTCATCATTTCGTTTTAATTTTTAAACTTTTGATTATTTTTGAATTTTTCTAATAGTGTGCTCTTTATCTGAATCGTAAGGTACTAAACCTTCAAATCCAAGATTTCACATAAAAAATTATAATAAGCAAAGAAAAATTTCTCAAAAATAACTCTTAAATAAAAATATATTTCTTATTAGATTTTTTAATTTTTCATTCTTTTTATAGTTATATTATCCTTAAATTTTCTAATATACCAAGTCTATTTAATTTACCGCTATCTTCCCAACAACGTCGCCAAAAACTTGATCCTGAGAATATAGTTGTGTAAAAATTATATAGTTGACTCCGCTATGCAATGATGCCAAAAACATGATGTAATATTTTATGATTAATAAACTTAAGCAATTAATATTGGGATTTTGCGCATGTATACATATCGTTATCAAGTAATAAATAACTTTCTATCTAAGCCCCAAATATCGATCCCACGTGGAAGGTTTAAATTTGAAATGATAAATTTACTAGAAAATTCATAGAAAGTCAAAATGAAATTAATGTCACCAATTTTGAAAGTTGAGATATTATCAAAACTAAAATATTTATCTAATAACAAAACTGAAATACAAAGTTTAAACAGTAACTACTAAACTATTAAACTATATTTATGTGTTGAAGATTTCTTAAGTGAAAATGCATCTTTCCCGCTACAATGAGGTTTTGGTAAAATGAGATGAGAAAAACGGTTCTAATATGTATTGTGCTAAATATAAGCAGTTTTAATTGTCTACCCTGAGACAGTGTTATAGAAAATCATTAGTTAATCCCAGCTTTAGTCCCTAAATCCGTGGCTAGGCTAGGAGGATACTGACTCCCACTCAAGAGTTCCCACTTCCCTTCACCTGAAGGCTAACTCTCACTTTAGTTTTTAAGCACTAAGACATAATTGGGGATTTTAGTCTGTCACCCTAAAGATTCTCCAATTCTACGCCCAATAAAGAATATTTCCCTATTTATTTGCACTTAATTCCATGAACGAAATTCTCCTTCATGGAAACAAATGTGATCCTCACTCTGTTGTAGATCATATTCCATTTTCCAAATCATATGTTTCACAACACATTTTAACAATTTAATTGTCCAGATCAAAAAGTAAATTAAGTTCAGAGTTGAAAAATCATCACAATTTGATTTATATTTTAATATTGGCACATCTATTATCTCTTCATTTCACCATATCTCATAGTAGGGAGAAAGATAAAGTAAACTAGTTAGACTTCATGAGAAAAACACAACAAAACATAAATTTCATATATAAAAGAAAGTTCATACAATATTAATAAACAAACAACAATTATTTGAAACTCTTTCTCAGAGCAAATCCCTTATAGTTTCTTCTAAGAAATGTACGAAGAAAAAATCTCTCACTTTTCTCCTTCTTCAATACTCTTAGAGAAGAATTCACACTTAATCTCAGCACAAAAACTCTAAACTTCAATACTCTTAGTGAATAATGACCAAGAGAGAGATTTTTTCTGATGAATTTTAGCCTTAAATAGAGCCTAGAGTCGGTTCTCCAATAGATGCATCCAAAAATTCTTCAAGAAGCATTCAGATTCATTGAATCTTCTAGTAGTAGGGCCTAATCCACCATAAGCACCGCGGCGCCCATTCTTGTACCGTCGGTGCCATTGTTCATTTAATTAATTGCCGCTCTCTGTCAAGTGGCACCATTGGGGCCTAGTCTAGCGTCGTCGGTGCTGAACAAATTTTCAACTTCTTCATTTTTGCTCCAAATTTCATCCTTTTTTGTTCTTTTTTGTTTAAAGTTCAAAAATTCAACAACCTGCAAGAAAACATAAAAATACCTTCCATTAAAGTGAAATATCACCAAAAATGAGTATAAAATATGGGTCTAAAAATACATATATTTTTGGTGTACCATTGGTGAACTAGTTTCACCTGAGTGACGTGCGTTTGTGAAGTTGATCCCACACTAGGTCTTAAGCTTCACCTTTCTCTCGCATCTTTCCGGTTTGGTTTTTTTTTTGAAAATTGAGCCAGGTATATACATGTCTTCATCCTTGTTTAATTTCAATCGATAACCTTTAACATTATAATCATAAATATGAAAAATTTTGAAAATGAAAAGAAGAAAGAGTGTACAGTTCGTAGAACGAGCTTCGTAAACTTTATGCTTGCACTAAAATTATGAGATATTCATCGATAATAACCCTCAAAACCCTTTTTTTTTAAGCTGCTACGATGGTATTTCTAACTCTCACATTTTATTGCAAGCTACCCGTCGGACACAAGGCCCACAACCTATCTCCCATGATCAAATTTTGGATCCGGATTCGAAGAGTTTGAGGTCATGCTCGGTAAGGTCCTGTTTGTCATCTTTAAAGTTAACCCCCGGATGTCCAGGAGCCATCCACTGAATTTGATTTGAGCTACCATTAGGACTTCCCTTCTTAAAAGAATGTGAAGATCGCTACCTCCCAGATATTGCACTCCCGTGTCAAGGAGAGTCATTACACCTACTACCGTCGTATTCACTGTTCTTTTGCCTACAACATCATCAACCAAGTGAAATAAAGTTTTGATTGAAGAAGATTCAGTTGATACATTTTCAAATCTACCGTAAGTATTTAAGATTTGTTTCAGTCCAAGAGTTAATCAGCTGACCAAACACAAAAGATAAATAGTAACTGCAAGATCCAGCGGGTTGATAGGAACATGATTATAGAATTAGCTCCTATTGATGTGATTTTTTAACATTAGGAACTCAGAATGATTGAGACCTCTCCTCTCCTATGAGGGAGTAGGTTCCATCCCTTGTGAGATACCACTGGAGATGAGAGGCTTCAAAGGATTATTGCTGCTCTGCCGTCACCACAAGATTATGGCTAGGAGAGGGAGAAAGCCACTCCTATCAATAAAGTTTGTATTGTATTTAAGAGGCTAGCTGCCAAGTAGGGATGTTTTTTTTGCCAAGCTGCTCAAGTGAGTAGGTTGTGTAGTTTCTCCACAGATGAAAAATGAGATTTTAAAGAAGGTCAGACTTGTTTGTCAGTTACAGAAATCAATAGAGGTGCCCTCAGCCTATGTTCCATTCAAATTTCATCTTAAGAATCAAGTCGGTACTATTGTCATTGTCATAGATTCTGCCACCATTACTCCAAAGCCCATAGGACGTCGACTGATTAAGTCAAGTCTAGGTTTGAGGATACCACCTACCACTATTCATGAGGACTTTCTAAAGAGGAGTAAAGGGAAGAGAACACTTACTTTCTTACTTGGTCCGCACCATGGGGAGCATAGTCTTCTTTGACACAATGATGCCTCCACCGAGACACTCAGTATCAAGGCATCGAAGTCAAAGGAGAAAGTGTGGGCACCCAAGGGTGTCACTCCAGTACATTCTGATGAGCCTGTAGGGCAGTTTCATGTAATGAAGGATATGTTTGATGTGCTAGATGTTGTTACCACTATTTCTATAGAGTCTGTTATAAAGCAAGACGATGTTCAAGAAATACCCATAGATCTCAAGATGATCCAAGAGAAAGAAATCAATGATAAAGTGAAAAGGCTCAGAGCCGAGATTACAGAGCTGAAAAAAGAGTGAGTGGGTGTCAATGATGTAGATTCTGATTTCACATATTATCTTGATGAGGAGTTTATGGAGCTTAATGTCATTGAGACTAGGGTCGTTGCAACTGTTCGTGATGCTCTACTTTCTAGTGAAGAGAACATCATGGATGACCTGCAAAGGGCCATTCAACTGAGAGATGAACAGATCAACCAAATGAAGAAATGGATGGAGGAGATGGGCACCACATTGGTCGCTATGGCTATAATACATGGATAGTCTTAGTCACAGTAGATGACATCTCTAGAGGTAAATCAACCTGAGATTATACATAATACTAACGAAAGTAAAGAAGTTGCTTTCGTCAATAGAGATGAGCCACAGAGGAATGAGTTTATTCAGAGTGTGATGCTAGAGAAAGATATCGATCAGTTGGTTGAGCAGTAAGTATGGGAAGCTTTAGGATAATGCAAAAGAGGGGCATCAATTTGAAAGGGTAGACCTTACTAATGCTGGTAGATTTAGTGTGCAAATTTTGTAAACATCTTTCAATATTACAAAATACACATGACAGATATAAGAATAAATATGCAATATAATCCCAACAAAAATACCTTTTATAAAAAAAGTTTATCTTTAAAACTCTTTTTTAATTGTCAAATCCCCATAAAATTCAACGCAAGTAAATGTATCACTCATGTTATGAAAGGCTCTGATGCGCCCCTAGTGCATGTTGTCTTTCTATATGTTTTATGTTAATTCAATTTCTCTGAGATGGTGCCAAAAACTTGACCCAACCCGTAATTATGCAGTAATTTGGCTTTCAAAAGACGGCCAAAAACTTGACCCAATTTATAGTTAGCAGCCAATACACAAAATTGAAATGTTATGAAATATAGCAAATAGTTCGCACACAATGGGTTCTACACAAGTGCACGTATCGCTTCAAGTAATATAGGACTTTTTGATTAAGACCTGAATATGATCCCATGAGGATGCGAGGAAAGATGTCCTTAGTCAAATTTCAGTCTACTACTATTAGACCTTAGTTTGGAATGAGTTTAATGTAAATGTAAGGATAATAACTATTTTTAAATGTAAATATTAATTCTAAAGATAACCCTCTTTGGATGAGTTGGTTTGGAGAATTTTAAGATGTTAAAAACTACTATTCTTTTGTAGTGAATTGGATAATGCAAAGGAATGAGATACATTAAATATTTTCTGTGTCAAATAGAAGCAATTTTAATTCTCTATCCGGATTAAGTGTTGTAGAAAATCATTAGTTAATTTACGTTTAGTCCCTAAATCGATGGCTAAGGTAGGAGGATACTGGCTCCCACTCCAAAACTCCCACTTCCCTTCCCCTAAAGGCTAACTCTTGATTTAGTTTTTAAACACTAAGATCGAATTGGGGATATTTAGTCTGTCACCCTTAAAATCTCCAATTCTACACCCAACAAAGCATATTTCCCTATTTATTTGCACTCAATCCCATGAACAAAATATTCCTTCATAGACTTACATGTGATTCTCAGACTATTTTAGAACTCATACACAATTTCCCAGATCATAAGCTTCACAACATAGTTTAACAACTCAATTGGCCAAATTGAAAAGTAAATTAAGAGCGGAGTTGAAAAACCATCACAATTTATAATTAAAACTTCTTCTAGCATGCATCCCAATATTGTAAACATGAATTCTACTCATTACAAAAGAAAAGTAAAAGAAAAATAATGGCATAATCTTCTCATGCCACTATTTCCAAAAAAAGAAGAAAGAGTAAGAGTAACACATCAGAAAGCATGAAGAAAACACAACAAAAAAGTTCATTAAATCAAAAAACTCTAATAGATAAGTGTTTACAAAATCATAAGATAATGAAGAACACAATACTTAGTTTTTTCCTCTTGAAAGAAAGATGAAAATCTCTCCCACAAAGTCTCCCGCTGATCCATGCAATGCTAGAACATTCCCTTGCAGATTCTCACAAAATCCTCTCACTAATCTCTCCAAAAAAGGTAGAAATCTACATTTCTACTTCTATTCTAAAATCTCAAAAAATTCTCCACATTTTTCCACTCACATACACCACCTTTTCTGACATAAAAGCACTCTACTATAGTGTAGGGACGAATTTCCTAAGAGATGTCTCAAGCAACCTTCCAAAAAGCGTCCAAATACATTGAATCTTCTAGAAATTCACCCAAGATCGCGTCCAAACTATCTCGAGCACTTTCGGTGCGATCTTGGGCACTTTCGGTACCATTTTGGCATCATTATCTGCACTTTTGTGATGTCGGTGTCTGTTTTGGCACTGTCGACACCCACCCTACGCAGTTCCACCATTTTGCGTCGCTTGGCTTCGTTTTAGCTCTATTCGCTGATTTTCAGTTGTGTTGCATTCCTAGTAGATAGACCTAAAAAATAAGCATAAAAGCAGCCTTCCTTTAAAGTTTAATTTAATTTTAAAATGTGTGATAAGTTTAAAATAGATTAAACATAGAAAGACATATCGAAATGTGTCAGGTCAAAATTTTTTTTCTTGCTCGTTTATGCTCTAAATTGCACTGTTTTTGCTTCCCTTTTTCCAAACTCCATTTTATGTACCAGAAACAAAAAATATATAAAACATCTTCCTTTAAAGTGCAATATTATAGAAAATCACCAAATATAGGCATTAAGAATATATGAAAAATTGCACATTTTTTAGGAGTATCAAAATCCCCCAAATTTAACTGTTACTTGTCCTCAAGTAACGCATTTACTACATAAAAGTTATGACTAATGCTAGAGAGTTTAACTTCTAAATTTCTATAATTTGGTCTATAAAATATAATAGTACAACTTAAGAAAAATTTTTAACTTAAGTCAAAACTAATAATATAAGAACATCTAATAGTCAAGTCTAAGATTTTTTATTCTCTGTTCATTTCAAGAAGAATTATAATTTGTCTTATTAAAGTCACTTAGAAATCCATATGAAAAAGAACTTTATGAGAACTCAAATACAAGTTTAGAAAATGTAATAAAGGCTTCTTCCTCAAGTTGATTCTAGTGAAGCCAAATTTTTATTAGGCATCTCCTCAAGCTTCTCCTCACATATTTTTCTTTTCTTTTTTTTTTCTTTAAGGATCATTTTTAATCCTTTCTTTTTTTTTTCTTTTTCATGTGAGGTTTACTATATCTGGATAGCCATTAATAATTTTGAACTTCACTATCCTCTTCTTAAAGTTAAAAACTTTTCACATTCCTTCACTTTATAAATATATATTAGCTTTGAAGATTTTTCATAAAGCCTCATTCTTTTCTTCTTACACGAAACTCTAAGATTCTTAATATTTCGAAAATATAATTTCCTTTAGTTGAAATAGAAAAAGCATATTGTTATTCTTTCGTACAAAATATCTTAACTCTATAATAAACTTTCATTATTGAAAACTTTTACTTAAGTCTACTATATATTTAGAAACACAAATATAGTTATCAAAAGTTAGCCTCTAAACCAAACGTCCTGTCAAATTAGACTTTGAAAATATAGCTAATTGAGGGCAAATAAAATTTAGTTTCTTTCTCTTAAAAGAAATTTTTCTTCCCCCCAAACTTAAATTTTTAAAGATTTTGCAACAAATCCATAAAATGTAGCATGAAGAAAAAGTAAAAGTTGAATTTACTTACTACTACAACATCCTATCAAATTCACATGCATGCATAATAAAGATAGAATAATTGCAGGAGAAAGTAAATCTAGCCTAAAACATGCTTGCAATAATATTTAACTGAAAGCAAGTATACTCAATTTAAAATTTTATTTTTCCTACCCTTAAACTTGATTTTTTAAAATGTTTAGCATTTAGTACAAAATATATA
This sequence comes from Phalaenopsis aphrodite, assembly GCA_003013225.1. Classification (NCBI taxonomy): domain Eukaryota; kingdom Viridiplantae; phylum Streptophyta; class Magnoliopsida; order Asparagales; family Orchidaceae; genus Phalaenopsis; species Phalaenopsis aphrodite. The sequence goes on from NEWO01000561.1 coordinate 225,251, forward strand.
AGTAGGAAGTAAAACAGTTCAGAAATTCTATCCACCACAAATGTCTATCGGAAATATCTACAAACAGGATAAAAAACATGTAGTAGAAAGTTAATCTAAAATAAACATGCCAGAATGAAATTAACTAAATAAAAGTCTAACTAGCATAACATGTATCAGCATTAGAATATAAAAATGTTCTTCAAGTATTATAAAATTGTAACATAAACACAAACAAAAAAACAAGATAAATGAGGTCAATTCTTCCTCCATTTCAAGCATCTCACTAACTTACTTCCAATTTATAAAGGAATCACTTCACAGATATATTGGGTACTTATAAATGATTTTATAGATTTTAATCCCAAAGATAAAATTATCTCTGATACATTGGGTCGCGAACACCAACCTCAGGTGTTACCATATCCCATTAATTAAGCACTTCTAGTAGTTATAAGGATAGTGTAAAATCATCGACATGTTACTCATTAAATAGGTTAGCTACTCCTATCAAATGAAAACAAAGTTAGTGAAAGGAAGTAATAAAATTGAGATGGAATTTTCACTGATAAATTCATAGTGTCTCTTCTAAAACTCAAGTTCGGGTAAGACACAAGTTGTAGTGGATTAGTCAATCCAACTAGTACAAGAGAACATACAAGTCTAACCATAATAAGAAGTTAAGAAATCATTTCCCTCATGACACACAAAAAGCAAGTCAAACCACTAACAATCCAAACATTTACCAAACATCAATCAAACTAACCAATCCACACTAAAACAAACACAATACAACACTAACAATCATAACTCTCAAGCACACTAAATCAAACCACACTGATAAATGTGAGTTGTCTCCCATAAAGCGCCTTGTTTAATGTTGTCATCTTGACAAATGATTCCACCTGTATAAAAATTCCATTTAAGTAATCCTTGAACAATCACCCAATCTTTTCTAGATCTAGAGATTCCTATAAAGTCCTCAAATTTAATTTTTTCTTTCAGCTCTTCCTATTTAGATTTATTTATATCCTTGTTCCTCATATTTCTTTCTAGATCCAATATTTTTCTAGTAATTTTCTCAATTTTCATATTAATATCATCTTTGAAATTTATAAGGAATGGATCTTTATATGATACTTCATGATCTCCCAAATTTTGAAGTTGATTCTCTCTAGATAATTTTGATTCTAAAACAATCTCTTCTACATTACTTATGTCCTTTAATCTATCTCCTAATTCTTCCCCATGGTACTAAGTTAATAGTAGAGGTGGTCTTTCTATATATCTTTCTGACTCCTTAGAAATTTCTTCTATTGGTCTTTCAATATCCTTATCCTCATCTCTTAACTCAAAGTTATTTTGAAACATATCCTTGATTTCTCTTCTAAATATCAGTTCAATAATTTCAAATTGCTCATCATTCATCTCCATAGGATTTATCTCTGAGTCACTAGATAAAATCTCTCGGGGGTAACTGTTAATTACATTTATAATCTACACCAACATCAGAATCTCATTCATTTTGTCTGTATACCATGGAATATGTCATTCAGTGATTTTGAATAACTCTTTCATAGGAGATTTTATACTGATTTTATCATTCAATTCAGGTTCATCTTGTGATTGAGTCGAATATGAAGATATAAAGACTAGTGATGTAGATGAAATCTCTAAATAGGTTGGCTTTAAAATTGTATGCGGTATATTCATTTTTAGTTCATGAGATTTTTCAACAGATGGAATTAAAAGTTTACTATTTTCGGTAACGTCTATCATTTCACACCTCTCCTGAACATACATACAATATTTTTTAAATAACATTTTAGACTCATCATGAAAGTCCATTTTGATCTCATTTGTTAACTTACTCTCAAAACTTTTTTTGAAATGGTCTTTACTTAGATAATCAATTTCATCCATCCAAAAACAGTCATCATCTTTTCTCTCATCTAGATATTTCATAGTCTTTAACACATAAAAAGTGACTTCCTGGTCATTAATATTCACAGTTAACTCTCCTTCTTGCACATCTATCATAGCTTGTCTAGTAACAAGAAAAGGTCTTCCCAAAATAATTGGATTTTCTTTATTTTCCTCCATATTTAATACAATAAAGTCCATAACGAAGATAAATTTATTCACTTTAACAAACACATAAATAATAAATCGGTCAGTTAACTGTAGGGTTACAGTAGTGGGAGAAATATTGGCTAAATCTAACCTTATAAATATTGATAGAGGCATCACATTAATGCTCGATCCTAAATGGCTTAAAGCTTTTCCACATAATCTTTCTCCAAATACATAAGGACATGTTAAGCTAGAAGGATCTTTAAGTTTCTTAGGAAGCTTTTTCAGAAATATAGCGCTGCACTCCTCACTTAGTGCAACTGTGTCGTAATCCCCAAATTTTCTTTTCTTGATTAATATCTTCTTCATAATTTTTGCATAACTTGGCATCTGTTCTAAAGCTTCAACGAAAGAAATATTTATCGTTAACTTCTTAAGTACGTCCATGAGCTTTGAAAATTGTTTCCCAACTCATGTTGTCTAAGTCATTAAGGAAATGGAGGTGTTGGTCTTTCTAAATTGATTTTAGTTGGAGATATAAATTTTATCAGATCCTTAGAAACATGTTCTTCAGGTCTTTTATTTTTCTTTGTTTCTCTCACATCTCATTTTTCTTTTCTGATCACATCCTCGGTCTCTCTTACATTTCTTAATTGTACATATTCTATTTGTTCGTTATTTTTCTCTTTAAGGTTGATCTTAGTGTTTATAAGAATTTTTCCTTATGGTCTATTTCTAAGTGAATTAGCAATTTGTCCAAGTTGATTCTTTATATTTCTAATTGCAGCATTGTAACTTTGCAACTGATTTCCCATTTGTAATACCACTTCTTCTATAGACATATTCTTATCCTCAAATTGATGATCATTGTTAGAGTATGATGGATTTGAAGGTCTATATTTTGTGTTCCCCTGATTATTCCAACTTCCATTAGGATTTGCATGATTATTTTCCTATTGTTGATTTCCACCCCAAGTAGTGTGATTCCAGTTAAAATTGGATGGTTCATCCAACCTAGGTTGTAAAAGTTAGAATACAAGTTTTTTATGGTATTTAAAATTTCAGATGATATGTTAGAATCAATCATATGCTCTAATGAACTTTCCTCACTTACTAGGGTAAATTAAGGCAGGTTTACTCCAAATTGGTCAAATTTCCTTGAAATTGCAGCAACCTGAGATGCAAGAATTACAATGGCATCTGTATCATGAACACTGGCTACATTTTTAGGATATACCATTATAAAAGGCCATTGAAATTCATTTGTAGCCATTAATTCAATTAATGCATATTTTCATTTAATGGTTTTGACATTAATGATCCACCAACAGCAGCGTCAATTGTAAACCTAAGGGATTCCACTAACTCATTGTAAAATGTTTGAATGATTAACCAATCGGGCAGAGTATGGTGTTGACACTTTCTTGGGAGTTCCTTAAATCTTTCCGAGGCTTCTTATATTGATTCCCTTTTATACTGACAAAATGAGATAATATTGTTTCTAAATTTTGTATTCCTTGAAGGTGGAAAATACTTCGCTAGGAATTTTTGAGTTAACTCCTCCCAATTTTTAATAGAGCCAGGATCTAATGAGTATAACCACATTTTAGCCTTATCCCTTAGTGAGAAAGGAAAAACATTAATCTAACAACAACGTCTGACATGCCGTTATAACGAAATGTAGTACAAAGTTCTAGAAAACTTGATAAGTGTAAATAGGGATCCTCCGAAGGAATTCCCCTAAACAGGTTGTTCCGTGCCAGTAGAATAATATCTGGATTTATTTCAAATGATCCAGCTTCTACGATAGGGGTTTTTATAATTGAGTGAATTTCATCTGTTGTAGGAGTTCTATAATCCCTCAATGATTTATGATAATTTTCCAACATATTATTTTGAATGTTTTCCATTTCCATTTCTAGTTCTTCAAGTCCTTTCCTTTTTTTAATTTTTTTCCTTTTTTTAACACAAGATCATAATGCACAAATCCTGAGGATCCTTTATTTCACATACGCAACACAACAAACAATATAATAAAAATTAAACAAATAAAATAAAAGATATATTCAACACAACAAAATATTTTCACAAATACCTTGTTATTGTCACAAATAATTTTTTCACAACAATTTTTCATACAAAAAGAAATTCACACAAAAATACTTTTTACGACACTGCAGTTTTCCAAGTCTAAGCATAATTACTTCAAATAAAATTCTCCTAAAGTTCTTACCGAAGCATCCCGACAACGGTCCCAAAAACTTGATGCGGTCTTAATGCGTGTTGTTTTTCTGCGTGTTTTATGTCAATTAAAATCCCCTGAGATGGTGCCAAGAACTTGACCCGACTTGTAATTAAGCAGTAATTTGGCTTTCAAAAGACGGCCAAAAACTTGACCCAATTTATATTTAGCATCTAATATACAAAATTGAAATATTATGAAACATAACAAGTAGTTCACACACTATGGGCTCTACTCAAGTGCACGTATCGCTTCAAATAATATAGGATTTTTTTGTTAAGCCCCAAATATCAATCCCACGAGAAAGCGAGGAAAGATGTCCTTAGTCAAATTCCAGTCTACTACTATTAGACCTTTGTTTGGAATGTCGATTAAAATGGTGTTTTATCTATCAACTACTCTTAAATGCGAAAGTTAAATGTAAGGATAGTATCCATTCCTAAATGTAAATATTATATCTAAAGATAACCTTTTTAGATGAGTTAGTTTAGAGAATTTTAAGATGTTAAAAACTACTTTTCTTTTGTAGAAAATTGGATAATGCAAAGGAATGAGATACATTAAATATTGTGTGTGTCAAATAGGAATAATTTTAATTCTCTACCCTGATTCAGTGTTATAGAAAATCATTGGTTAATCTTAGGTTTAGTCCCTAAATCCGTGGCTAGGCTAGGAGAATACTGGCTCCCACTCCAGAGCTCCCACTTCCCTTCCCCTAAAGGCTAACTCTCCCTTTAGTTTTTAAACACTAAGATCAAATTGGCAATTTTTAGTCTGTCAACCTAGAAATCTCCAATTCTACACCCAACAATGTACATTTCCCTATTTATTTGCACTTAATCCCATGAACGAAATACTCCTTCATGGACTTAAATGCAATTCTCACTTTGTTTTAGAACTCATACTCCATTCCCGGATCATATGTTTCAGAACATATTTTAACAATTCAATTGGCTAGATCGAAAAGTAAATTAAGAGCGAAGTTAAAAAATCATCACAATTTATAATTAAAACTTCTTCTAACATGTATCCTAATATCCTAAACATCAATCTTACTCATTACAAAAGAAAAGTAAAAGGACAATAATGACATAATCTTCTCATGCCTCTATTTCCAAAAAAGAAGAACGAGTAAGGGAAACATATCACAAAGCAAGAAGAAAACACAAAAAAAACATCATTAAATTAAAGAAAATCCACTAGAAAAGTGTTTAAAAAATCATAAGATAATGAAAAATACAATACTTAGCTTTTTTCCCTTAAAAAAAAGATGAAAATCTCTCCCACAAAGTCTCCCGCTGATCCATGTAATGCTAGAACATTCCCTTACATATTCTCTCAAAATCCCCTCACTAATCTCTCCAAAAAGGTAGAAATCTACATGTTTACTCCTATTCTAAGATCTCTAAACATTCTCCACACTTTTCCACTCATACACACCATTTTTTCTGACATAAAAGCACTCTATTATAGTGTAGGGACGAATTTCCCAAGAGATGCCTCAAGCAACCTTCCAAAAGGCATCTAAATACATTGAATCTTCTAGAAATTCGCCTAGGATCTTGTTCAAACTGTCTCGGGTCCTGTTAGTACCGTTTTGGCATCATTTTTTGCACTTTGGCGCTGTTAGCGCCAGTTTTGACACCTTCGGCGCCCACCCTGCGCAACTCCACCATTTTGCTTCGTTTGGCTCCGTTTTAGCTCTGTTTTGCCCCGTTTCAGTTGCATTGCATTCCTAGCAGATAAACCTATAAAATAAGCATAAAAATAAAATTCCTTTAAATATTGTAATTTCATTTAAAAATTTGTGAGAAGTGTAAAAGAGAACAAGCATAGAAAGACATATCGAAATGTGACAGGACAGAATTTTCTTTCTTGCTCGTGTTTGCCCCAAATTGCGCAATTTTTGCTTTTTTTCCTCCAAAAATCCATTTTTTATACGTGAAACCAATAAAATAACTTTCTTTAATGTGAAATATCATTGAAAATCACCAAATATAGACATTAAAAACATATGAAAAATTCAATCTTTTTTAGGCATATTAGGCTCTAATGGAGTCCTAGATATCGATCCCACAGAGAAGTTGGAAAAAGCTATAAGTAAATTCTGAAATATATTTCATAATATAAAAATACAAAAATAAAAGTAAAATGCGAAGTTTGAATATCAACTAAGTGAATGCTGCATAAAACATAGTTTAAAGACAGAGTTAGCTAACTAAAAACAAAACTTTTAAAATTAAAATTACAAAAACTAAAGAAAGTTTTTATTGATGGAAGATTTAAATTTAAGAGAGCATATATCCCCTTTATAGTGAGTATATGGATTGTGAAGAAATTAAAATCATTTTAAAATGTATATATAAAAATGGTTTTGTTCCAAATATGAGCAATCCTAATCATTACCCTCTTCCATGTGCTATAAAGAACATTGACTAATCCAGAGTTTGGTGCTTAAATCCATTTTTAGGTGATACACCTAAAATTAATAGTGTTTTTAGACACATTTTAATACTTATTTTTGAGCTATTGCGCTTTAATGGAATGTATTTTTTTATTTTTCTTGCAGATACAAGTAAAAATAGAAAAAATGGTTAAAAGAGTAAAAAAGGATCAAATTTGGAGCAAAAAGGTGAAAAATTGTGCAAAAGAGTTTTGGAGCCTAAGCGCCACATGTGGCGCTTACGCACCGGTTAAGCAAAGAAGGTCATGCCTAAGGGCCGAGACCCCGCACTTAAGCGCTAGTAGAAGTTACTAGACGAGTAAAATTGGTTTTCACGAATTTTAATGAGATTTTTTAGGCACCTATTGGCTTAATAGGTGGTTGTAACCACCATGGATGAAAATTATCATGAAAGGATGTGTCTCTTAAGAAAATACATCGAATCAAGACACATTTTGAAGAGAACCCAAGGCACTTCTTGGAAAACTATAAAAAAAAAAGAAGAGGGGACTTAGAAAAGAGTCATGAAAATATTGGCAAGTTTTGAAAGTTCTTCAATAGGGAGTTAGTTTGGAGAGATTTTCAGGAAAAACATTTTATTTACTTTATCCTTTTTGTTTTTTTTGTTTTGAGTGATTGTAAAAGAGAAGAGATTCAAAGGAACTTCAAGAGTTTAGTGGAGGACTTGAGATAAGTTTTTATCTTTTTATTTTAGACTACTTTTGATTTGAATCAAGAATTGTTATTGGTTTGACAATGATTTCTTTTTATAAACTAAAGTGTGGTTTTATTTTCTCCATGGATTCTGAGTAGTTTTCTTTATCTTTCTTCTTAAAATGATAAGTAATTAAGTTTTGGATGAAAATTGTAGAGATTATTGATCTTTAATGTTGGAAAAAGTTGTGATGATTTAAATTCATGCATTTCATTTACTTCTTGATTTGGTCAATCCGGATGTTAAAATTTATTGTGAGAACATGTAAGAACCGTGCTGGTATTGTCTCAGTCAACAATTGGAAAGAATCACATGAGGCTGTATGAATGAGAATGTAGTTCATATGATTGAGTAAAAATAAATAGGGAAATATTCATTGATGGGTGTAGAGTTAGAGGACTTTAAAGTGACAGGTTAAAGCCCCCAACTTGGTTTATTGTTTTAGGTTCTGATATGAGAATGTTAGCTCCCAGATGGAGGGAATCGAGGGAACTCTAGAGTGANTCTGATATGAGAATGTTAGCTCCCAGATGGAGGGAATCGAGGGAACTCTAGAGTGAGAGCTAGTATCTTCTCTGCCTAGTCCGTCTTCAGAACTATTCAAACTTTAAATTAGCCAATGTTCTTTATAGCATCTCTAGTAAGGGTAAAGAATATTATTGCTCCTATTTGGCACAACACAATTTGCATACTTCCACAACAAAACTCCTATACTTATCACTAATTCGTGATAAGAAGAAAGATATTTTCATATTAAATACTTGTCTTCTACAAAAACTTTAGTTATCTTTTTAAGTTGTTACAGTTTCATTAAAATATCAAAAATACCAAAAATATTTAAATTTGAAATTCCTAAGAAAATCATTTTTAGTTTAAGTAATTATCTTTTTAAAAAATATAAAAACTTTCTAAAAGTGCATATTGCATAATCTTCCATATGGGTTCGATATTCAGGTCTTTTTCAAAAAGTCTTGTATTACTTGATAATGATACGTATACTTGTGTAGTATCGCAATGTAAATATATATAAATTAAAAAGTTAAATTCTTATTTTTTTGTCAGGATCAAGTTTTTGGTTTTGTTGAAAAATAAGGAAATATAAGTGAAAAATACCATCATAGCTATTGTTATATTGTTTATAAGCATTAGGGCGAGATCATTAGGCTTAGAGGATACCAGCTACCAATCCAGTGCTTCCACTACTCCCTCCCCTTAAGTCTAACAATCTCGCATTAGTTTCCAATCAACTGGACAAAATTGGGGATTTTAATCTGCCACCTTAAAATCTCTAATTTTGCATCCAACAAAGTATATTTCCTTATTTATTTTCACTTAATTCCATGGATGACATAATATCCCATGAAATCAAATGTGATTCTCCCCCTATTGTAGAAGTCATAACCTTTTTCATAACATATGTTTCTCAACATGTTTTAACATTACAATTGGCAAAATCAAAAAGTAAACGAAGATCGAAGTTCAAATCATCACAAATTATTAACATTTAAAACCATAAAAAATAAAATCAATTCTTCACAAAACCATATCTCAAAGTAGGAAGAAGGATAAAGAAGACTACTCAGAAGTGATGAGAAAGATACGATAAAATATGGATTTCATATATAAAAAAAAAGTTTACAAAATAAATGAAATAAAAGACAACCTATCTCACAATCCTTCTCTAGAAAATTCCTAGAAGTTCTCTCCAAGCGTTTCTCTATTTACAAGCACACTCAATTCTCTCTTAGAAGTGTTATGAAGTAGAAATCTCTCACCTTCCCTCTCCTCTTACAACCCTAGAAGAAAATCTCCTCTTCTTCTCTCCTTACCTTTCACACCACCCCCACTCTCTTATCCTTTTTGTCCCAACTTCAACTCCTTGAAATCTTCCTCTTTTTTTGGGCTACCTCCTTTCAAAAGAAATTCAAAATTTCTCTAAAAGTCAACTCTTTTGAATTCAAAACATGTTTCATTTGATCCAAGAGACATATCCCTTCATAAAAGAACCTTCCAAAGTGTCTAAATGCGTTGAATTACTCCAATAGGTGTGTAGAACAAGTGTCCCTTTGAAAATTCCTGCAAAATTTGATTTGAACTACCTTAATCCACAAAAAGTCATCTCTGGCATTTCATGTGCTAGTTCTGGCGCATCATGCACCAAGTCTCTGTCAAACGATGTATCATGCGCCAAAATTCTAAAACTCACTATTTTAGCTCCAAATTTCATCCTTTATGCGATTTTTGCTCCAAATACCTAAAAATGATATACCTACAAAAAAACATGAAAATACCATACTTTAAAGTGCAATATCACCAAAAATAAGCATAAAATATGTACTTATAACAGTATATTATTTTGGTGTATCACTTAAAATATGTACCTGAACCTATCAAAACATGGGGGGATTTGTCACAAAATATGGACTGTTTTAAGTACATATTTTAAGTACATATATATTGTTTTAAGTATTTATAGATCCATTAGCACCTGGATTTATCAGAACATGGGGAGATTTGTCATAAAATTTTTTATCAAAATATTTCCCACCTTCAAAAAATGTTAAGCTTAGAAATGATATCATATCTTCTTGTCAGTTTGAAGTGGAATCAATTTATGAAGCCTAGGAAAGATTTAAAGATCTCCTTAGAAAGTGTCCTCACCATTCATTGCCAGATTGGTTAATAACTCTAATTTTTTATAATGGGTTGGTTGGATCTCTTAGATTGATAATTGATGTTGCTGCTGGTGGATCGTTAATAACAAAACCATTCAATGAAGCATATTCATTAATTGGAGAGATGACTACTAACAATTTTTAATGGTCCTCTGATGCAATATCTATGTTAACTAGTATTCATGATTCTGATGTAATAGGTATGTTAGCTGCCTTAACAGCTACTATATCAAAGAAAATAGATCAATATGGAATGAATTATTCTCAGACAGCACATGCTATTGAGAAAAACACATTAGGACAAATGATAGAATCTTAATACTCTTATGAGACTTTAAATGGAATAAATAATAGTTCTAATAATCCTTATGCTAATTATTATAATCTTGGTTGGAAGAATCATTCGTACTTTAGTTGGAGTAAAAATAATTTTAATGCTGCAAATCCGCAATGGGGAAACAATACTGCGAACCCATTGAGAAACTCCTACAATTAAGGGAATCAAGCTTATAAATCTTATTACCCCCCAAGTTTTAATGATTTGCAAAGGAGAAAAATTTGACAATGGAAGAATTGATATTACAAATGGGAGTAAATTACAAAGTCAAGGAGCTCCAATTAAAAACATGAAAAATCAATTGGGATGTATTACTACTGCACTTAGCAATAAACCTCCAGCAACATTGCCTAGTAATGTTGAAGTAAATTTTAAAGATCAGGTCAAAGATCAAGTTAAAGCTATTCAACTAAGAAGTGGAAAAGAATTAGAAAATAGAGTTCAATAAGAAGTTGAAATTGAAAAAGATGAGGTGGAAAATTAAAAAACTGGTGAGGATTTATATTTTGAACTAGAAAGTCCTACTAAAACAATGAAAATCATTATAGAAAGACCACCACCTCCATTTCCTCAAATTTTCAAGCACAAAATTAGAGAAAACCAAATTTCTAAATTTTTGGAAATTTTGAGGAAATTAATGATAAACGTTCCATTTATTGATGCTTTGGAACAAATATCACGCTATGTGAAGTTCTTGAAGGATATACTTAATAAGAAAAGGAAGTTTATAGATAATTAGACTGTTGCACTCAATGAAGAGTGTAGCATTATAATTCAGAAAAAGCTTCCTGAAAAACTTAAAGATCTTCTAAGTTTTACAATTCATTGTGCTATTGGCAAACAATTTTATGGAAAAGCTTTATGTGATTTAGGAGCCAGTATTAATCATATGTCGTTATTAATTTTAATAAGGTTGGGCTTAAGAGATATTTCACCTACTGCGGTAACTCTTCAGCAAGTTGATCGTTCGATTATCTATACTCAAGGTGTTATAGAAGATGTTTAGTAAATGTTAATAAATTTATCTTTCTTGTGAACTTTATTATATTAAATATGGATGAAGATAAAGAAATTCCTGTCATTTTAAGAAGACCATTCCTGGCCACTGGATGAGCTTTGATAGAAGTGCATAAATGAGAACTAACTATGAGAGTTAGTGATCAAGAGATTACATTTAATATTGCAAAATCAATGAGATACCCTGCAAAAGAGCAAGAGATTGAATGCTTCAGAATTGATATTAACAAATATTTAAGCCGTGAATATTTTAAGAAGACTTTTGAAAGAGAATTTGAAAAGAAATATATGGAATATCATAATGAGGATAAAATTCAAGATGAACATATGGAAGTGAGTAAAGAGGATTTGGATTATGTTCAAGAAAAATTTGAAATGTTAGATCCTATAGAAAGTAACAAGAATTCGATTTCGTCTGTTGAGAAACCTCCTGAACTATAACTGAAAACACTTCCTAAACATATGAAGTATGCATTCTTAGGAGATTTATCTACATTACCTGTTATAGTATCCTAAGAATTAACTGATAAGCAAGAACAACAGTTGTTGAAATCTTTAAAAATATATAAGAAAGTCTTTGGATGGACATTAGTTGATATTAAAGGAAGTAGTCCTTCAATTTGTATGCATAGAATTTTATTAGATGATCAACATGAACCAGGAGTTGATCCTCAATGGACATTGAATCCTATGATGAAAGAAGTTGTGAAGAAAAAAATTTTAAAATGGATAGATGTTGGAATAGTGTAACTTATTTCAGATAGTTCTTGGGTAGGTCCAATTCGTTGTGTTTCAAAGCAAGGTGTGACTCTAGTGACAAATGAGCATAATAAATTTATATCAAAAAGACAAGTCACTGTTTGGAGAATCTGCATAGACGATAGAAAATTAAATTTTGCCACTAGGAAGGATTATTTTCCTTTATCTTCCTTGGACCAGATGTTGGATAAGCTGGTTGGGCACAAATATTTTTATTTTCTAGATGGATATATTGATTATCATCAAATAGCTATTGCTTTAGAGGATCAAGAGAAAACAACATTTACTAGTCCTTATGGAATGTTTGCTTTTTGGTGAATGACTTTCGGATTGTGTAATGCCCAGGAAACATTTCAATAATGTATGATGTCAATTTTTAGTGATTTGATTGAAACAGGGATTGAAGTCTTTATGAACATTTTTTTTGTATTTGGAACTTCATTCAAAATATGTTTAAATCATTTAAAGAAAGTTCTGGAATGTTGCAAAAAGACTAATCTCTTATTGAACTGGAAAAAATGTCAATTCATGGTTGTAGGAGGAACTGTGTTTGGACATAAAATTTCAGAAAATGGCATGGAAGTAGATGCTACAAAAATACAGGTTATAACAAGCCTACCTCTACCTACTACGGTAATAGGAGTTAGGAGCTTTTTAGAACATGCTGGATTTTAGATGAGATATATTAAAGATTTTTCAAAAATCACTAAACCTTTATTACAACTTCTGGAAAAAGATAAAAAATTTGATTTTAATCAAGATTGTCTTAAAGCCATTGAATCTTTAAAAGAAAAAATTAATAGCAATTTTTTTAGGGCAGAGATATGATAAGATTTTTAAAGTCATATACTATGCTAATAAGACTCTTAATGATCTCAGATTAATTAAGCCACCACTAAAAGAGAGTTATTAGCAACTGTGTATGCTTTTGATAAGTTTAAATCATATTTTATTGAAGCTAAATGTGTTGTGTATAGTGACCATTCAGCTTGTAAAAATTTGATGCAAAAGAAGGATGCTAAACCAAGATTAATTAGATGGGTACTTCTGATGCAAGAGTTTAATTTTGTAATAGTTTATAGAAAATAAACTGATAATCAAATTGTTGATCATTTATCTAAGCTAGAACAAGAAGAAATACTTGATTTAGAAAAAGAAATTAATGAAACTTTTCATGATGAACAAATTTATGCTCTATAAGGATGGGAAATACCTTAGTGTGCTAATATAGTAAATTATATTGTTACTGGTATTTTACTATATGGAGTGACAAAACTGATGGAAAAAAAAATCATTCATGATGCAAAATCTTATTTTTGGGATGATCCTTATTTGTACAAATAATGTAAAGATTCAGTAATGAGACGATGTGTGCCTTATAAAGAAATTAATTAAATTATTCAGAAATGTCATGATTCTAAATTTAGATATCATTTTGGAAATGATAGAACTATTCATAAAATTTTACAATCTAGATTTTATTGACCTACTCTATTTAAATAAGTTAATATATACATAAAAACATGTGATCGGTGTCACGGAGTAGGTATTATTTCAAAAAGTAACGAAATGCCTCTAAATTATAATTTGGAGATTGAAATTTTTTAAGCAAGGGGATTAGATTTTATGGGACCATTTATACCTTCATTTAGATACATACATATATATATACATACATATATATATATATATATATATATATATAGATATATATATATATATTAATTTTTATGGATTATGTTTCAAAATGGATTGAAGCAATCGCTTTACCTAGATGTGATGCTTGGAGTGTTTCAAAATTTTTAATTAAAAATATTTTTACAAGATATTGAATGCCGAGAGTAATCATTACTGATAGAGTATCTCATTTTAAGAATGTAACAATTGCAAGATTGGTTGGAAAATATAATATATTGCATAAAATTGCAATTGCTTATCATCCCCAGACTAGTGGTTTAGTAGAAGTATCTAATCGTGAAATTAAGAGAATTTTGGAAAAGAGTGCTAATCCTAATAAAATGGATTGGTCCGTTAGATTAGATACGACATTATGAGCAAATAGGACTGCTTCTAAGACACCTATAAGAATGTCCCCATCTAGATTAATTTTTAGGATAACTTGTCACTTGCCAGTTGAATTGGAGTATGAAGCTTATTAGGAGATAAATGAATTCAATTTTAATTTGAAAGAAGCTGGTGAGAAATGATTATTACAATTGAATGAGCTTGAGGAAATTAGGAATGAATCATATGATAATGTAAAGATTTACAAGGAAAAGATGAAAGAATGGCATCATCGGAAGATAATCATAAGAGAATTTAAACTTAGATAAGAAGTTTTTTTATACAATACAAGATTGAAATTATTTCCTTGAAAATTAAAGTCTAGGTGGAAAGGGTCATTTAAATGTTGACCTCACTTTTGGTTAATGTTTAGTTTTTCCTCTTTAGTAGCCTAAGTTCTAACCATAGGACTTTTCTATTGACTATTCCCTCACCATTAGAAATTCTACCTTCCTCTTTGCTCAACTTGAAGTTCCACATATTGGTCCTAACCTCTAGCACTTAGTAGGTAGAGGCAATGTGAGGAAACTCAAGGTGAGTCTCTATCGGACTGCTTGCCCTTAGGTTAGACTCTGGGTACTTGTCTAGAGCTAAGGCACGCACTCTCACTCACAATCACTCACAACCCTAAACCTAAATTTTCCTAACTTTGGATCATTGATCCTTTGGGAGACTCATGTAGATGGTCCCCTAAATCCACTGGCCCTAGGCTAGGGTTTAGTTAAAACTAGTACATAGAGGACCCAAATGGGGTTTTCAGTGGTCTATAGCTCATTTATGGTGGTTATCTCCCCATTTCGACCTAAAATATTCAACTTTGCCTTTTGCTCAAAATCCCCCAAATTACCTAGATACCTTTGGAGCCCTAAATTTGGTCAAAATCCTCAAAATCATTTAAAATATCCAAATTTGTTCAAAAATCATTTCAAACTTTTTCAAAATACCCAAATTACCCAAAACTACCCAAAAATTCCAAATGTACCAAAATACCCCCAAAATTGCCAAAATTACAAAAATACCCTTAGCACCCCAAACTTTCCCAAAACTTACAAAATCACTACGAATGTCTCTAAAACCCATTTGGATTCAATTGGACCCACTTGACCAATTTTATCATTTTGACCAAAACCCCCAAATTGCCTTTAAAGGCCCAACTTCCCCAAATTTACCTCAAATGTCCATCAATTTGGTCCAAATTTCCCACAATTTCAATATTAAACTCAAATTCACCTTCCATATAACTAATTTAAACCAAATCCAAGCTCAATTGGCCCATTCTTTGAGCCCAATTTTGATTTAGGTCAAACCCCCAATTTTGGCTACATGACTTAATCTCACCAAATTGAACCACATAGTCTACTCAATTTGCTACAATTTGTGTTCAAAACTTTTCATAACAATCCTACACATCAAACTTGAACTTCAGTTGGCCTTGGTGAAGCCTCAATTTCATTTAATCTTAACCCAAGTCCAAGAATCCTCAAATTTGCCCTAAATTGACTAAGACTCCAAACTTCACCAAATTGAATGCCTTGGCCCCGAAATTGGCACCCAATTTATGTTGAAAACTCTTCATGAAATTTTTATTGATCATTTTCAACAATCAATTTAGACTTAGCCCAAGCTTAGCTCAATCTAAACTAAAGTCTAGCCCAACATGCTCAAAGTGACCAAATTTCCAAAATCCTTCAAAGTGAACCCCAATTGAACTCAAAATCATTTCAATCCTTAACCAAAAATTTTCATTACAATCATATACACAATCTTAATCAGTCATTTGGGCTTAAATTCATGGCTAGCCTAACCCAAACTTAACTTTTAGCCATTTGGACCCAAATTGAACCTATACCCAAAAATTGACCAAACCACTCTAAAGTCACCAAATTTGTGACTCCACAGCCATTAAGCTCCTCCTAAAGATCAGGCTAAAGCATCCCAAATCCACCAAAGCATGCTATGGTCCATTGGATCCCCAAATTAAGGGATTCATTCCCTTTTTAGGCCTTAACCACAAAATCTCCTCCATCATTGATTGTCATAGGGAGTTAATCATAATTAGCCACCTCATGACGTTTTTGAGCCAAGAGGTGACCACTCCCTGGCCGGCCAGCCACCTCGGTGGCTGAAAAATGGCCAAACTGAGAGCTACCACCCTTGAATCAAACCCAATCTTAAACTTAGGTGCTAGCTCACCAATATCAAACCTTAGAGCTTTTTTAGCCTACCAAAGGCAGACATTTGCACCCATGACCAGGCTATGAGCTCCCCTCTCCGGCCATGGCTATAAAATGACCCATTCATGACCAAGAGAGAGGTGCTAAAATTTTCTCAAGGAGACCCCTCTAAATTGCTCCCATAGCCTCTTTGAGACCTCGTCAGTGCAACCCAATCACTTCCTTGACCTAATTCCCCTTATCATAGATCAATTTTTGAGCTCAAATCCTTGCCAAAAATAGGAAAGAACTCTCCACACCTCCAGAGTGAATAAAAATCAAATTAAACTCACCCACACCTTCACCACAGTGAAAGATGACAAAGCCCCATCAAACCCCCCTCACAGAGAGCCTCTACACTAGACTTTGATCAACACCGAAATTCAGCCTTGATCGAATTTAGGTCTAGACCTTTCACTACGACCAGAGGCTCAATCCCTAGCCTTCTTGGACATCTATAAACATGTCGAGCACCTCTAATTAAAGCTTCCCTTCTCAGAGCAAAGGTATTGAACTCCCCCTCTTCTCGAGCCTATTTTCATTCTCCAATTAATTTGAGTTGATATAATGGCATGTTTACCATGTGGATGTGTTTGTCTCACTTAGATAAGTCTATAGGATCAAACCTAATGAGATCTGGTTGAGTCTAGAGGGAGATCTTAAGGTTTTAGTGTGAATGGTTCTCGTGTTAGCCTATTTGGGGAAGATGACCCACAACCGTTGGATCGCACGTGTATCAAATGGAGGGCTCTGATTGCGCCAATGGGAGCATGATCCATAAAGCGCGGGCTGACTCAGATGGTAGAGTCGAATCAGAAGACGTCATGCGGAGCTTCGGAGCCACTGTAGGATGACGCGGCGCCGCGTGTTTAAGTAGAAAAATAGGGAATTAAATAATTCAGAAAGTGCTTCCTACCTTCAAAAATTCATATCTTGGTGTAAAAAAAATCACAAAAATAAAATAAAAATATCCTAGTGCTTAGTGAATAGAGGAAAACAATGTGAAAATGGTTTGAAGTTTATTTTATCAATATTTTATTTTTAATTAATTAAATACTTATTTGAGTATTTTAACTCTCCATGCATGTAGACATTTCACCAAGGCTTGATATTTTGGCATGTTGTTGCCTTTGTCTTGGGGGATATTCTCTAGTCTTGTAAAGGTTAGAGAAGACCTCCAGAAAGAGATCCATTTTTTTCAAGTTTATGTCTATTATTTGCATAAATTAATCATAATATTTAGCATGTTGCTTATAAAAATCAAAAGAAATTTTGAAAAGTTTATTGTGACCAGAGAACCCTTTGTAAAATTTTTCATGGGCCAAGTCATTAAGAACACACTTAAATCTCACAAAACTGTAAAACAAAAAGAAAATTAATTTGGGAAAACTAAACATCTAAATGACTTAATTTTTCTCCTTTGTGATTTAAAGTTCAGAGAACTCCCCATAAAATTTTCAAAATATTTGGCGCTCATTTTATAACTTAACATAATTTTCTAAGTTAAATGGCAATTTTGATACTAAAATTATTTTTAATAATTAAAATATAACTCAAAAAATCATAAGAATTGGTTTTCGGAGTTCTCTGTGATTAGAGAATTTTTTTAAGAATAAAATTGTAAATAAAATAAAAACTTCATTTTTAAGCCTATTTTGAATATTTAAAACAATTAAAATTTAATAAAAATCACAAAATTAGTAAAGTTCATGAAAATAATCTAAATTGTTTCCTAAGAAATTAGGAATAATTAGAATATTTTTCCTAATTTTCTAAGTGAAGATATTGAATTTTAAAGCTAAAAATAGTTTTTAAAGGCTAAAAATGAATGTTTCTTAATATTTCACTTAAAAAAACTCTAATAATTCAAAGAAAAGTCCAAAAAATGTTAACTTTGTTTCTCTGGTTTCCTTGACCTCAAAGAGATTTAATAAAAAATGTAAAACTTAATTTTTCACATTTAAAATATTTTATAATTAATTAATACTCAAGAACTTAAAATAATTTTAATAATTCAAATAAAACTAAAAAATCATGAAATGTGGTCCAATTGTTTCTCTAGTCTAAGTGTACCTCTAGTAAAAATTTCAAGTGGTTAGACTTTGCCTTGGTCACGTTATGGAATTTTCTTTGAAAAATCCTATTTTTGCATGAAAATAAATATATAAATTGAATTAAAATTTGAAAAATCACATTTTATCCTTTGATGTCTTAATTGACCCATTATTATGGGTGGCATGAAGATTCCAAAGTCATTTGAATTTAATTTGATAATTTATGAAGTGACAGAGCCTTAAGGGCAAAAGTGTAATTTTGGAAAATTGGCCTTAATTAAAACTTAAGCTTAATTCAAGAAAGGGAAATGGGCAATCTTTGATCCTAATTAACATATTTGAATGATTGAAACACAAGGGATTAATTGGTAGAAACCAATCTCACTTTTTCCAATTAAAGGATAAATTCAAAATTTCATAGACGAATAAAATTTGGAAGTCTACCAAATTGAATGATCCTAGACTTAGTGGTATAGTTTTGGGTGTTAATAACTCATTAATTTAATACCCTTATCTGGTGTTCAAGTGACATTCAAATGTTTTGGTGATGAATTATGGTCATTTAAAATTTAATCTTTTTTAAAATGACCAAGACTTCCATCAGGATTTTAAGGGCTGGTGACTTAAGTTAAATCAAATTGGGTTAAATGAATTTTAAAAAAGTGAATAAAACTTGAACACCTTTGAAACACTACAAGCCCAAGTTAAAACAAAAATTTTTAAAGTGTCTTAATAACACTAACTTGCCCCTTTAAGGTTCTTCACATGCATAATTCTCAAATTGAAGGATAAATGATAATCACCCTACTCCTGGGGATAATCGAAACATCACTGTTCATTGAACACTATAAATATTTATAGGGCGGATTATTAAGCAACATAATAAGTTTAAATGAGCTCGAGACTTTTCATCAGGCGGTGAGGGGAAAGCATGGACCTGCCTTTTTGTCCTGACTTGTTGGATACCTCGAAGGACTACTAAACCTAACATGTTTTGCTTAATGAAATCATCCTTAGTCAAATTAATAGGTGCTCACCATGATATGATTTAGGATTTTGGTAGATCACCATAACCTTATTTTTTCATTATACATAAAATGCCCTCAAATGCATTTTGAGTTTCAGTTGGAGATGACGGGAAGACCATTCAGGTACGCTTTTATTGTGATTTATTTACCTGTATTTTTCATTTCTCATAATTTTTTTTATTACATTACTGTACTTACTCACCTGCATGTATAACCAAAATACGAACTTGCATGCTAAACAATAATGTCACCCTACATGAAAACCAAAACTACTAGGATAGCTGCAAAACCAAAACAAAACTAAAATCAACCAAGATAAAATTCACCCGCACAACACTCATAATATAAGACAACTCAAAATTTAATCACAAACATCAAAAAACCACAATTGCAACTGAATTAAGACGTCTTAATCGGATGATTGGGAATCCTTAGAAGGAGTTAACCTATGGTTGTTAACGAGGCTTCCTACGGTCTAAATGAAAGTATGGAACTCATTAAGTTGAGTTTAGTAAATTCATTTGAACTAAGTGAATTTGATTGAAAATTATGGTATCGAAATGAGGGAACCATAGGATCCTAATCTGTGTAGCTCTAATCAACTTTAACATGCCCCCATAATTTTTTTAAAAGAACTACAACCATAGGGTCGTCTGATTTGACAACATAACTTGATACCCTAGAAAACTTAAACTCGTCACGGCAAGGAGCTTACAACTAGCATGGTGGACAGCACGGCCATCATCAATAGCAAAACATTTCTCCATCAGCTAAACCAATTTTCTTCCTTAAACTAAAACAACAAAGCCATAGGACTTTGAGGTCGTTTGCTTATGCAACATAAATCTTCACCTTATCTTTAGGCCTTTGTACAGCTATGTTGTACAATATAAACTTTAACTCGTCTTAAGATTCTGAGGTTTTCATCCGTCACGACCTAAACCCTCACATCTTCTAGGTTATTTGTCTGATCACTTCACACAAATGTAAACCCTAAACTAATAAAATTGGCTCGATGAAACACATAAATAAATTTCTCCTCAAAACTGAAACCAAATAATAGGATTGATTGGGAAGTCACTGAGGTTCTCCTCGAGATCTATGACAACCCCTAGTTCTTCCTCCTTTAGATTCCACAATAAATGTTACAAATTTGAGTCATTCCCATTTCACACTTCTTTGTCCAATTTTGTTGAAAAGTTCTATCCTTTGACCTCTTTGAAGATAATATTTTCTGATTTTTATCGAGAGTTTTCTTATGTGACTTTGGTCATTTAAGATGTAATTAACTATAGAGGCTTGCCCTTATAGGAAGCTTGTCCAAAATGAGCTTAAAATAAACCCTATTTAATCCATCATATTAAATAGGGAAATTTGTCTACAAATAAATGATTTTGCAGACCAAACATATGTCATATATTTCTTAGTTTATTTGATCGAACCTCATCCTCGAGTCTTGTGTTTATCCTTCGGGATAGATACAGGGTTTGAGGTATATTGCTCTTTCATTTAAACTATGAAAAATATGGGGTCAATTTGATTTCATATTTTTCTAAAACTTATATATATATATATGTAATTTAAATGTCCTTTTGAGGCGGGCAACGGGATTTTGATTACGGTAACTGACAGCTTCCAACGAGCAACTCCACAACCTAAAATAGTGTTGACATCAAAGTTATAAAATAGGACAACTCCACAACAGCTTCCAATAAGCCCCATTTGTCATAATGAAAGTTGTCGCTCCAGAACTTTAGGATCCATCTGCTGAATTTAACCTGAACTGCCTTTAGGACATCCCTTCTTATAAGACAGTCAAGACTACTGCAGCCACAACACCCACCAAGTCTGCTGTTCTCACTTCTGCTAAGAGAAAAGAAGTTATGATCATTAAAGATTTGACTGAGGGATTGGTTATCTCGCCATCAATATTTGAAATCAGATCAAGTTCAAAGACTACACCGCTAACTCCAACCCAAAGGAGAAACTGTAATAGGAGGGTGTGGATAGCTACTAAAGCCCGGGCTCCTAAGTAGACACCTCTTGAGGAAGATCCTCACAAGGATGAGTTGGAATTACTAGAAACCTATCCACTTCTGTGAGGAAGTGCACTCCATCCTTTAATGGGCACCAATGGGTACGAGAGTATCTTGAAAATTGCCGCTATTTTACCATCACTTCATGGACATGGTGAGGAGAGAAAGAAGTCCACTCCTATCACCCGAGTTAGTTCAGTTTTCAAGAGGCTAGCTGCCAATGAAGGTTGCTCAGTTAATTAACTACTCAAATGAGTGGGACATGCAATATCCCCTCGCATAAAGAAAAAAATCTTAAAGGACATCAGATCTGCCAGACGATCTCAGAAGGCAACTGAAGCTTTTCCTACTCGTATTCCTGTCTGGTTCCCTTAGGGACCAGAGTTGATACCACCATAGTTACCACCAATTTTACCATCACTAGGACCGCAAATCGTCGACTAGCCAAATCATGATTGGGTCCAAGAATTCTACCGATCACCCGTTACAAGGACGTTCCTAAAGTTTTCAAGGAAAAGATGAAGAAATTACTTGGTACTGTAGTTAGACTGCACCATGGGGAGCATACTTCTTTTTGACATACCGATGTTTCTGCTGAGACACTTCATCTCAAGACATCACCATAAGAAAAAGGTATGGATAATCAAGGTCACCGCAGGGCAAGATCATGGAATAAAGCCAGGGTTCGAAGTATCTAACTTAGTCACAACAATTGCCAGCGAGATGGAAGAACAAGAGGAGGAGGTCTAGCAGGGTCCTCTAAATTTTAAGGCACTTCAAGAATGAATAATTGAAGGAAAAGTTGAAAACCTCAGGGTTGATATTTTTGAGTTTTCTCGAGAACATGGAGTCTCCATCGATGATGATGAATGCTTTGACTATAATGATTACCTCGAAGAAGATTTAATGGATGTGCATGTCATTGAAACCAGAGCCGCTACATATGCACGCGAGGCTCAACATCTCATCAAAGAGAATGGTGTAGATGAGTTGTGTAAGTCTATCCTCCTAAGGGATGAGCAAGTCAGCCAACTAGAGAAAAGGATAGAAGAGATGGCCACTGTCGGAACTATTTTTGGTTAAGGAGTTGCCCGTAAGAAGCCATGAGCCACCGGAATCGAAATCTCATCACCCTCTTCAGAAGGACACTACAATTTAAATTTATATATAAGTTTTTAAAAGAATATGAAATCAAACTGACCTCATATTTTTTATAATTTAAATGAAAAAAGATTTTAGCTTAAACCCTATATCTATCCTGAAAGATAAACACTAGACTTGAGGATGAGACTCAATCAAATAAATGAAGAAATGTATGACATCCGTTTGGTCTGCAAAACCATTTTATTTGCTGACACTTTCCCCTATTTAATATGAAGAATTAAGTAGGGTTTATATTAAGCTGGGTTCGGACAAGCTTCCTATAAGGGCAAGCTCCTATAGTTAATTACATCTTAAATAACCAAAGTCACCTAAGAAAACTTTCGATAAAAATCTGGAAATATTACCTTCAAAGAGGTCAAAAGGATAGGTTGTTTCAACAAAATCGGACAAAGAGGTGTGAAAAAGGAATGGTTCAATTTTGGAACATTTATTATAGAATCCAAAGGAAGAAGAACTAGAGGATGTTACAAATCTGAAGGAGAACCTCGGTGACTTCCCAGTCTACCCAATGGTTTGGCTTCAGTTTAGAGGAGAAATTATTCAAGTGTTTCATTTTGCCAATTTTATTTAATTAGGGCTTACATTCGTATGAAACGATCACACAAATAGCCTGAAAGATGTGAGGGTTTAGGTCATGACAAACGACAACCCCAGAATCCTAAGATGAGTTAGGGCTATATTGTACAGCAAAGCTGTACAAAGGCCTAAAGATGAGTTGAGGATTTATGTTGCATAATCAGACTACCTCGAAGTCTTATGGCTTGTTGTTTTAATTTCTAAGGAAAGAAGTTGGTTTAGCTTGGGAAGATATTTTTTGTTGTTGAAGATGGACGTGTTGCCCACATGCTAGTTCCAAGCTCCTTGTCATGATGAGTTTGATTTTTCTAAGGTGTCAAGTTATGATGTCAAATCTAGTGGCGCTGTGGTTGTAGTTCTTTAAATTTTCATGGGATGTTAAAGTTGATTAGAGCAACACTGGTTAGGATCCCACAGTTCCCTCATTCTAGCACCACTATTTTCTATTTGATTCACTTAGTCCAAATGAATTTACTAAACCCAACTTAATGAGTTCCACAATTTCATTTAGACCGTGGGAAGCTTCGTTAGCAACCGTAGGTTAACTCCTCTGAGGGATTCCTGATCATCCGATAGAGACGTCTTAGTTTAGTTGTAGTTGTTGTTTTATGTGNTCTTAGTTTAGTTGTAGTTGTTGTTTTATGTGTTGTTTGTGATTAAATTTTGAGTTGTCTTATATTTTGAATGTTGTGGAGGTGAATTTTAACTTTAGTTTTGGTTTTGGTTTTGTGGTTGTCCTGATAGTTTTAGTTTTCATGCAGGTGGCCTCATTGTTTAGCATGCAAATTTTGCAAGTATAAAAAGTACAATAAATACAGCACTGTAAACTATAAAAAGCGTATCTGGCGAGTCTTCTCGTTCCACCACCTAAAACTTAAAATGCATGTCAAAGCATTTTATATGAAATAGGAAAGTAAAGTTTTGACAACCTACCTAACCCTAGGTCATATCTTGGTGGGTCCCTATTAGTTTGATTAAGGATGATTTTGTTAAGCAAAGCATATCAAGTTTAGTAGACCCTTAGGTATCCAACAGGTTAGAAGGAAGAAGCATATCCATGCTTCCCTCTTATCACCTGGTGAAAAGCCTCGAGCTCATTTAAACTTATTATGTTGCTTAATAATTCATCCTATGAATACCTTAATGCTCAATGAACATTGGTATCCTAATTATCCCTAAGAGTAGGGTAATTATCATTTGTAATTTAATTTTGAAGATTATGTGAATGAAGACCCTTAAAGGGGGCAATTTAGTGTTGTTGGAACACTTAGCCAAATTTTCGTCCTAATTGGGCTTGTGGTGTTTTAACAGTGTTAAATTGTACCTATGTTTGCTTTTATAATCCTCATTTAATCAATCTTGATTAAACTTAGATCACTACTAAGCCCTTAAGACCTATGTGAGTGCCTTACTTAATTTTGAAATGGTTAAGTTTTAGATGGTCTTCATTCATTATTTGAATTTCATTTGAAAATCAAATAAGGGCATTAAATTGATTAGTTATTGACTTCAAAAGTCATACCGCTAAGTCCTAGGTTCATTTAATTTTAATCAATCTCCAAATTTTAATAATTTAGGAATTTTTTATTTTATCCTTTTAATTAAGGACTCTAGATTGATTTCTACAAATTAATCCCCTTTTTAATTTTAGTCATCCAAACAAGTTAATTAAGATCAGAGGTTGCCCATTTCCCTCATTGAAATAAGCTTAAATGTTAATTAAGGCCAAATTCCTGAAATTACACTTTTGCCCCTAAGGCTCTAACACTTCATAATTTGTCAAATTCAAATAAAATGACTTTAAAATTTTAATCCTACCTCATATATGGGTCAATTAAGACATCAGAGGAGAAAATGTGATTTTTTTCAAAATTTAATTTAATTTATATAATTATTTTCATGCAATAATGGGATTTTCAAAGAAAATTGGCTAACTTGACCAAGGTGAAGCCTAATATTTGAAATTTTTACTAGAGGTAGACCTGGAATAGAGAGCCATTTGGACAAAATTTCATGATTTTTTGAACTTTATTTGAATTACTAGAATAATTTTAATTCAAGGGATATTTAATAAATATAAAATATTTTAAATGTGGAAAATTAAATTTTACATTTTTGAAAAATCTCGCTTAGGTTAGAGAACCCAGAGAAGCAAATTTTATATTTTTTTGGTTTTTCTTTGATTTATTGGATTTATTTTTAGTGGAAATTCATTTTTTAGCCTTTAAAAAAGCTTCAAAATACAATATCTTTATTTAGAAAATCAGGAAAAATATTTTAATTATTTTTAAGTATTTAAAAAATAATTTAGAACATTTCCATGAATTTTATTACTTTTTGTGATTTTTAGGAATTTTTAATTATTTTAAATATTTAAAAATAGGTTAAAAATAAAGTTTTTATTTTAAATACCATTTTATTTTTATAAAATTTCCCTGATCACAGAGAACTCCAAAAACAAGTTTTCATAATTTTTTAAGTTATATTTTGGTCATTAAAAATCATTTTTAGTGCCAAGAAAAATTTTTAACTTGAAAAATCAATTTAGGCCATTAAATGGACTCAAAATGCTTTGAAATTTTTATGGGGAGTTCTCTGGATCTTAGACAATAGTGGAGATCAAAATTCAAGTAATTTTGATATTTGTGTTTTCTAAAATTAATTACCTTAGTGATTTATAGTATATGAAGATTAGATGCATTTTAAATGACTTGACTCATGAGAAATTTTCCTAAGGGTTCTCTAGTCATAGTAAACCTTCCAAATTTTCTTGAATTCTTCTAAGAAACATGCCAATTATTATGATTAATTTTAGCAAATAATATCAATAAACTTGAAAAATATGGATCTCTGTCTAGAGGTCTCCCCTGACTTTGAAAAAATCAGGAAGTGTTCCCCTTGACAGAGGATACAACATGCCAAAAATTCAAGCCATGATAAAATGCCTATATGCATGGAGAATCAAAAAGACTCAAAATAGTGTTTAATTAATTAAAAATAAAACTTGCATCAAATAGACTTCAAATTATTTCCACATTATTCTCCTCTGTTCACTGACCAAGTGAGTATTTTTATTTTATTCTTTTGATTTTTCTACACCAAGATATGGATTTTTAAAGTTAGGGGTCATTTTCTAATTTTTTTAATTCCCTATATCTATTTAAGCGTGTGGCAGTGACTGGATACTAGGCAGCTCCGAAGCTCCATGTGGTGCACTCCCATTTGACGTCACCGTCCACGCTAGCAGCCATGTGTCCCACGGTTCTTGTAAAGAAGCGCTATCCGGCTTCATCTTGATCGTCCATCCGATACATGCTCGATCAAATGGCACTCTGTCATCGTCCCTAATGGCCTAGTCCGAGAGCTATCCATCTTCAAGGCTTGATATCTCCCTCATTTCTCAAACAAATTGAATGATTTTTTTTTAAAATGCTCATCTAGACTAGAGGAACACATCTATACAGTTAAGATGCCATGAAATTAAGCCCAAGAAAATGGAGAATCAAAAGAGGCTCTGTAAGAAGAGAAGTTCAATACCTTGGCTCTGAGAAGGGAAGCTTCAACTAGAGGTGCTTGACACGTTTGTTGGAGACCAAGGAGGCTAAGGATTGAGCCTCTTGCTATGGTTTAAGGTCTAGGTATGAATTAGACCACGCTCGATTTCAAGTGGTTATCAAAGTATATGCTTGGGGCTCTGAAGAAGCAGGATTTGATGGGACTTTATCTTCTTTCAGTGCTGTGAAGGTGTAGGTAAGTTTAATTTTAGTTTGGTGGACTGTGGAGGTGTGTTCAGCTTTGTCCTGATTTTAGGCAAAAGTTTGAGCTCAAAATTGAGCTTCTACAGTAGGAATCAGTGGGAGAAGATTGTTGGATTGCTCTGAGGGGTCTCAAAGAAGATTTGTGAGTAATTTGGGAGGCTCTCTCTGAGAAAATTTCAGCACTCCCTCCATGGCCATGGAGGTGAGCTTTTATATAATTGGCTAAGGGGTGGCTGTCATGCTTAATTGGGGGTGCAATCTGGTGCTTAGGTGGAGGGCAAAGAGGCTCTAACATGTCATTTGGGTGAGGTGGCCTCTAGGTTTGAATTGAGTGAAGTTTAAGAGGAGGTGACCCTCAGTTTTAGCTTCTCTGGTGACTAGGCTGACCAACCATGGCAGGGGGAGGTGGCTAGGAGCCCTGGGAACCTAGAGGAATATGTCACAGCAATTTAATGGGCTTGGGTTTGGTTTTGGCAAAAAGAATCTTAAGCCTAAGCAATTATGGCATAAAATCCATTCATTTAAGTGACCATTGGTCCATGGATTAGCTTAGGTTGTTAGGAGAGTTTTGGTTCAATCTTAGGGTCCAACTAATGGTTGTGGAGACATTAATTTGATAGCTTTGGGGTGAATAGGCTACATTTAGTGCATGGGTCCAATTGGGTGCAAATGACCAAAACTTGGGTTTGGGCTAGACAGACTATATCCTTGATCCCAATTGATTGATGCACTTGATGTAAATGATTGCAATGAACATTTTTGGTGAAGGATTGAAAGGATTTTGAGTTCAATTGAAGGGTCAATTTAAATGAATTTGAAAATTGGTCATTTTAGGCATGTTGGGCTAACCTTAGGTCTAGATTGAGATAGCCTTGGGCTAACTCCAATTTCATTATTAATAATATTCAATATGAATTCCATGAAGAGTTTGCAACATGAATTGGGTGCCGAGTTTGGGATTAAGGCAATCAGTTTGGTGAAATTTGAGGACATAGTCAATTTGGGGAAATTTGGGAATTTTGAATTTAAGTTGAAATTAAATGAAATTGAGACTTCAAAAAGGCCAATTGATGGTCAATTTTGATGTGTAGAAATGTTATAAAGATTTTTCAACATAAACAATGGCCAATTGAGGGGGCTATGGATTCAATTTGGTGAGATTAGGTCATGTGTCTAAAATTGGGGGTTTGACCTAAATTAAAAATTGAGCTCAAATAATAGGCCAATTGAGCTTGGATTTGGTTTATTTTGGTTACATTAAACGTAAATTTGAGTTTTGGATTGAAATTCGGGGAGATTGGGATCAAATTGATGGACATTTGAAGTGGATTTAAGGAGATTTGGGACTTTAAAGGCAATTTGGGGGTTTTGGTCAAAGATGGTCAAATTGGCTAAATTGGATTATGTAGTAGTTGAGAAAAATGAAATTGGGAATATTTGGAATATTTGGGGAATTTTTGGGATTTTTTGGAATTTTTTAAACTTTGGGCTAAAGAGGGGCATTTTGGTAATTTGGCAATTTTTTTGGTGATTTTGGGTAATTTGGGTGTTTTCAAAAGGTTTGAAATTATTTTTGAATAAGTTTGGGTATTTTAGATAAATTTGGGAATTTTGGATAAATTTGGGAATTTTGACTAAATGTAGGGTTTCAATGGTACTTAGGTAATTTGGGGCAGTTTACGGGCAAAAGGCCAGGATGGGTATTTTAGGTAAGATTGGGGAACTAACTAACAAAAGTAAGCCATGGGCCAATGAATATCCCATTTGAGTCCTCTATGTACTAGTCTTAGCTAAATCATAGCCTAAAGCTAGTAGGTTTAGGGGACCATCTACATGAGTTTCCCAAAGGCTCTGTGTTTAGGGTAGTGAGTGATTATGAGTGAAGTGAGTGCCTTAGCTCTAGACCAACACCCAAGGTCAACCCTAAGGTCAAATAGCCATATAGGAACTCTCCTTGAGCTCCCCCATAATGACCCCATCTAGTAAGTGCTAGAGGTTAGGACCAATATGTGGAACTTCAAGTTGAGTAAAGAAGAGTTTAGAATGTCTAATTGTGAGGGTGCTTTTTCTAGTTATCTAAGAATAGTCAATAGGAAGTCCTATGGCTAGATCTTAGGCTACTAAAGAGAAAGACTAGACCTCAACCAAAAATGAGATCAATGGCCGCAGCCATGACTGCTACGGCCACAATTCAAGGACAATCTGAACCCCCAAAGTTAGCATCTCTAGAGGTCAACCAACCAGAAATTATACATATTACAGATGAAAGAAGAGAAGTCGCCTCAACAAACAGAGATGAGCAACCAAATAAGGATTCTCCATCGAGCGCCATGTCGGAGAAGGACTTTAAGCAAATGGTCGAGCAGGTTCGGGAGGCCTTAACCAAATCTAAGGGTGGTGCATTGGTTTTAAAGGGTAGACGCTACCCAAAAGAATTCGATGACTTACCTTCCCCAAGGGTTTCGTGTCCCCAAACTTCAAGATATTTGATAGGATTGGAAATCCCAGATAGCACATAGCATATTTTTGAGCCTGTTGTTGCAACACAAGAAGTAACGAAGCTTTACTCTTCCAATTGTTTGTCAGTAGTCTGTTAGGGATTGCTTTAAATTGGTATGCCAATTTGCCCAATGGATCAGTTAAGACATTTGCCGAGCTGGAACAATTATTTGTGAAGAGATTTGCTGGAGCACAACACCATGTCTCCATAGAAGAGCTCCTGATGGAAAAGCAAAAGCCCAACGAGACTTTGGTGAATTACAGTTTGAGGTGGAGAAACCTTAGCATGAAGTGTGAACCTCAGCTACAGGAACATTACCTAATTCAGATTTTACTCAAAGGCATTCATGGGCCAGTAGCTTTCATGCTCAAGGAACTCACTATCAAATCCTTCGAGAAGCTACTTAGCAAAGTTAGCAGTCTTCAAGAAGAAATCAAACATATGGATTCTCTTGAGAAATCCAAGGCAACCAGAGTATTTGAAAAGAAGTTGGGAACAGTAGCGACTGTCGATAAAGGAAAACAACTAATGAAGATATATTCAGAAAATCCTCACCAATCTTCACAGCATGCTCAGAAACAGAGTAGCGAGTCCAACCAGCAACAGCCTCAAGGAGGATCATCCCGAATAGAGAATAAAAGAATATTTTTAGCAGAACGATAGAAAATGATCTATTCTTTCAAAGATGAAGCTGTATCTTGAATGTTCAGAAGTCTGATGAAGAAGCTTGAATTCAGACTACCAGATTCAAAGAAACCCAAAAAGGTCTATAAGAATGATCGACCAAATTATTGCTCATATCACAGGTTGCTTAGGCACACTATAGAAGAATGTTTCATCTTTAAGGATTGGCTTAAGAAGAATCTTAAAGTTGGGAATATAACAATCCAAAAAGAGTATTTAAGAGAACCTGAAAAAGGTTTCATAAATATGATTTAGGCTGAGCCAATCTCTCTGATTGATCCATATACTAGAGAATATGGATGCAGTACGACTTGGGATAAGCTCAAGAGGGTCCTAAACCAAATTTAGGATGCATCAAAACAATCTTCCGCATATACCGGAGAAAATTGATGGAAGGCAGTCTGGAGCAAATAGTCCAAGAAAATATTGAACCAAATCAAGAATGCTTCAAAACAAGCCCCCGTTCAAAATCTTCAGCCTTCCAAACCCGAGATGAAGATTTCACTAGGTGATTCGTCATTGTCAAAGACAAAGAAGAAGAAGAACACCACTACAAAGTATGATAGCAAGGGGAGATGATAGGGGCTGCCTTTGCTATATTAGTTGTTTCAAATTTGGGGAAGAAAATTCTCGAACCCCTGACTTTGTATGATTATCGTTTTACCCCTCCGGGGTCTTATGAATATAATGATTGTGATTTTGGCTACGTTTTAACTATTTTTGGTGATAACATAACAGATTTTGACCAATCTAGCCTCAATCTCGATTCTTAAAATGATCCTCAAATTTTACTTGAGTCCGAAGAGCTCCCTAATAAAACTAAAGAAGATATTGATGATACCGCTTACGATAGCACTGGGAGTGAGGAACCATTTCTCGAGCACCATGGTGCATCACATGCCATCAATTTAGATCAATTTAGATCTTTTTGAAAAATTGTGGAATGCTAAAAGTCGAACTCCCAACTCAAAAGTGGGTCTTGGATTTGGTACAGTCAGACCAGTCAATGATTCAAAATTTTTTATGGTTGTTACTTGTGAATTTGAAGGGGATTGCCTCAATATGGAGGATGACTCTACTAATCAGCTGATAGAAAATGCTCCACTGGAATTTGAGGAGGAAATTAAATCAACTATTGATGAATTAAAGGAAATTAACCTCGAGACTGGAGAACTGCCCTGACCTACATTTATAAATTCTCTACTCAACGATGAAGAATCTTTACAACTGACAAAATGCTCATAGAATTTAAAGATTGCTTCGCATGAAGCTATGATGAAATTTCAGGATTGTCAGCAGAGGTTGCAGTTCATAAACTCAGGGTAGAAAAAGATATGACCCCAGTAAAACAAGCTCCCAGAAGATTGCACCTTGAAATAGAGCAGCAAGTCATCGCTGAGGTGAAGAAATTAATAGACGCTAACTTTGTAAAAGAAGAGCAATACCCCACATGGTTAGCTAACATTGTCCCAGTTAAGAAGAAAAATTGACAAATACGTGTTTGTGTCGACTTTAGGAATTTGAACAAAGCGTGTCCAAAAGACGAATTCCTGTTACCATTACCAAAAATGATAGTGGACATCGCTTCTAACACGTGAAATCTTCTCTTTTATGGACGGATCATCGGGATACAACCAAATCAAGATGGCTTATGAAGAGGCAGCACTTATAACCATCAGAACACCTATCAGGATTTTCTGATACACAGTGATGTCATTTGGATTGATTAACGCTGGAGCAACATACTAACGTGCAATGACAAAGATTTTTGACGACCTCATTCACAATCAAGTGGAATGCTACGTGGATGATTTAGTCATCAAAAGAAAATAAAAATAGACTATTTGTACGATTTGAGGATCTTGTTCGAACGGTTATGATGATATAACCTTAAAATGAATCCCTTAAAGTGCGCCTTCGGTGTTACATCAGGGAAATTTCTAGGATTCGTTGTCTGTCATCGGTGAATCAAGATCGACCCCTATAAGATTAAAGCTATCTTGGAAATGCCTCCACCCAAAACCTTAAAACAACTATATTCTTTTCAAGGAAAGTTGGCATATCTGAGACGCTTTATTTCTAATCTCTCAGGTAGGTGTCAACCCTTCTCAGCATTAATTAAAATAGATGTCAAATTTGTTTGGAAAGAGAAATATTAGCGAGCCTTTGAGGATGTTAAGCATTATTTAATGGTACCTCCTGTCTTGGCAGCCCCTATCCCAGGAAAACCTTTGATACTTTATACTGTGGCCATAGACGACTCTCTTAGAGCCCTCTTCGCCCAAGTCAATGACGAGGGTAAGGAAAACAAACTCTTCTACTTGAGTCGCTGCCTAATACTGATGGAGATAAAGTATCCACCTATTGAGAAGCATTGTTTAGTATTGATTTTTGCCGCCCAAAAACTTAAACATTACATACTTGCTCATAACATAACCTTAATTTCAAAAGTTAATCTATTGCAATGTTTGATGACCCGACCAACACTCTCCGGATGTCTAGCAAGATGGTCGATGATTTTATTATAATTTGATATAACTTTTGTTCCCCTCTGTGCTATCAAGGGACAGATTTTAGCAGACTTCCTCACTACACACCCACTTCCAGTTGGGTCCCCTCTTAATGATGAACTACCAGATGAACAGGTACTACAAACTGAATTCTCCAATGTGCAATGCTGGGAAATGTAATTTGACGGAGCTTCGTCAGCTAGAAAGGACAAAGGATCAGGCATAATTACACTAGGCAAAGCAGGCATTGGATTGATCTTTATCATGCCAGATAAGGGTATGCTGAGGTTCTCATACCACCTGACAGAGCTATGTACCAACAACGAAGCAGAATATGAAGCCTTAATCACCGAATTAGATTTGTCAATCTCGATGGACATAACAGACATTACCATCTATAGTGACTCACAACTCGTCATCCAACAAGTCGTCGGACAATACAAGATTTTGAAACCAAGACTAGTAGAATATCACTGATACACGATGAAGCAGCTAGAACAGATTCTCAATGTAATTTTCTACTCAATTCCTAAGGGAGATAATGTCAATGCTGACGCTTTAGCAAAACTTGCAAAAGAATTGGCATATCCCTCAGAGGATTCTATTGATATCACAGTACAAGGAAGACAAGTTTTGTCTCATATCGACCTCGAAACTCTACATAAGCTTGAGAAAGAAGAAGAAATGATAATTACGGTTGTGGATATCAACGAAGATTGGCGCAAGCCATCAATAGAATATTTGCATACTGGAAAGCAACCAGAAGACAAGTCTAAAGTACATCACTTTACAAAAAGGGCTATGTCATACTCTCTAGTAGATGATGTCCTCTACAAGAGATCGTTCGACCAGATGTGGATACGATGTTTAAGAAAAATAGAAGCACAAAAATTGTCAAACAAGTACATGTCGGATTGTGTGGCGCTCACTAGTCAGGGTCAAAGATGAAACTGAAGATCAAAAGTCTTGGACATTATTAACCAGCAATGATGTCCGACTGCATGGATACAGCCAGAAGATGTCACCAGTGTCAGGTGCATGAGATGGTCTTACACCAACCTCCAAATGTGCTACACCCAAATGTTTTCTCGTGGTCATTCGAGTGTTGGGGCACATACATAATAGGTCTGATAGACCCTTTATCCTCCAAAGGACATAGATTTATACTTGCCACTACAGATTATTTCTCCAAATAGGCAGAGGCAGTGTCATTATGAGAGGTTACGACATAGCACATCCATTAATTCTTCAAAAGCCAAGTCCTCCACCATTTTGGAGTACCGCGAAGAATAACTTTTGACAATGGAACATCCTTTAAAAGCACCAAAATCAACAATTTCATCAAACAACATGGGATAGATTTGAGATACTCTATAATTTACTATCCCATAGCCAATGGCCTGGCTGAAGCCTTCAATAATATGTTGGTACAAATTGTAAAGAAAACAATATAAAATACAAAAGAGATTGACATAACAAGTTATTAAAAGCTTTGTGGGCTTATCGAACAACATTCAAGACTCCTACTTAGTGCACCCCCTACATGCTCGTGTACGGGTCCAAGGTCATACTACCATTAGAAGTTCAGACACCTTCTCTCACAGTCGCTATTACCAATCAACTTACAACAGAAGAAAGTGCAAAACTCATACTTGAAGAATTAGAGAGTATTGAGTGAAAATGACTAGAAGTAAAACAATATTTGAAACTTTATCAAGCAAAGATGGTACAAGCTCATGACAAATTGGTCCACCCAAGGACATTCAAAGTTGGTGACCTTGTTTTCGTGCTCAAAAGACCCATTCTTGCACGTCGCAAGATAGGTGGAAAATTCGAGCCAACTTGAGAGGGACCATTTGTCATAGAAAAGGTCTATGGAGGAAGAGCCTACCAGCTAGTAAATTTCCATGGTGAAAGACCCATGCTGCCAATCAACAGACAATACTGAAAGACAAACTACACAACTTGACATTGCTTGACATCGCTTGATTTTGAAATTTTGAAATTTAAATTATTGTGGGGTTATTTATTTGGCCAAATGGCTGTGACCGGGTTCAAAATTTTATAATAAGATTAACCTCAATTTAATAAAAATTTTTGAAATTACACACTTCAATTTTCTCCTTTTTAAACTTAAAATTATACTAATTTAAATGAAATATACACATAAACAAATTGTTTTCTCACCAACATAAACTAAAAATTTCCTTTAATAAACACTTTGTTTTGTTCTTTTTCACGTTAAGTTTCAGCTCACTGATATTTTTCCTGTTGTTTACAGAGGAATGTCAAACTAGAGGCTAATCTTTGCTTTTAAGGATGGTTGGAACCTTGCACTCAACGAGGGAAGGACGCCGCAGGGCAGCACCATAGACTTTGACATGGATTTAAGCCAAGTTGACATGGACTATAAGGGTCCTCTAATGGATGTGTTCAACTGTCAGAAAAAAGAATGGCTACCCTCACTGCTAAGGTTCGGCACCAAAAATAGTTCCTCACTGAAGGGGAAAAATGTAATAGTACAACAAGACCCAATGGAGGGGACCAGTCGCCTACCTTCCATGATAGCTATGCTGGCTGGAGGCCAAGTTGCTACCAATAATGAAAGACTTCCAGATGCACCTCTAAGGAGGACTCAGTATAGAAACACTAGCCACCAAAAACATTGGGCTATCCTACGCGAGGAGAGGAGATGCCAGAAAGAGTCAGAGAACTTGATCACCCTCATCTCTAAAGGGGATATCTATGATCCGGGCATAAGAGATACATCTTCCAGCCTGCCTGCTGCAGACAATGAGTCAGGTTTTGTTACAGAGCCAGAAATACCACCAGCTTCAGATGTTCTTCGTAAGGGTTGCCCGACCTGCAACGTTTAAATACCAGCACGACGTCTGCCACAGAGGCATTGGTGGAGTGCCCGGACTGCAATGTCCTCCACCTTCAGTGCTACAGTACTTTTGAGGAATACGTATCCTCTGATGATGGATTTCAGATCACCAATTACTCGATGGATGTATAACAACATGTCATGTTGGGTACAGAGCCATATATCCCATCAGACGCAGAGTCATACATTCTACTACAGACAAAGACAACACCGGCCTGGATTCCCGTCGACGTTGAAATAAGGAAACATCCCCAACAGCCACCGATCATCAGTACTGCAAAACACAAAAAGATGAGCTAGTTAAGCAAAAGGGACTTTGAGTTCTATGAAGAAGTGTAAGGTAGATTCATCAACATATTAGAAGGATTTGAGCTATACACCAAGGTCTTCTTCAAGAGCGATGAACGAAATATTATTGACTGCATTTTTTATTTGAGAGATAGAGATCAAGCAGGCCTGCTAATGGAAAGAACCTATTCCAAGCCAAGAAAGTGGATGTGAGGAAAGGGCAGGACCATTATACAGTGCGGCTGCTATTACAACTTTATTAACAATACACAAGGAAATCTCCTGGGATTCTGACATATGATCAGCTGGACCCAATACCTCCCATGATAAAATGGATGATTAAAAGAATGGTCTGATGGAGCATACTGTCAGCTGGTTGTATTTCTAACTGTTGTATCATCAACATATATGGTGAAGGAGACTGCATACGACCGCACCTTGACCATCATTACTTTGTGAGGCCTTTCTACACGGTCTCATTCATGAGTAAGAGAAACATCTTATTTGGAAAATAAATAGATTTCATTGGCCCTGACAAATTTAGAGGAGCCATGGAAATTCCTCTACATGTTGGTTTTGTACTATTTCTTAAAGGAAACGGAGCAGATTTTGCAAAACATTGCATTTCAGGGGTGCGACACCGCAAAGTGTCCGTGACTTTCCGGAGGATGGATGACAACAAAATGCCATATATATTCCAACCAGACCCAAAACTGGAAGAATTACTATCGTATGAGCTATGAGAGGGTTGTACCTCTAATCACATGCAAAGCAAACTCTTGTCCTGGAGCATGACTTAGAAAGTCAGCTCAATCAGGAGCTTGCCTCACCAGAGAAAGATGCTCAGAGGATTCCTTTTTACTACATTTCTGTTACAGCGGATTAGACATGCTCAACCTATGATATGTTCTTGGAATGGGATATTTTTGGATGTATTTTGATGTAGTCAGCATAATTGTACTTTTTGAGGCTTTGGCCTACACTCAATTTGTAACATTTATTGGAGCATATTAAAGAAATCTTTTTAAGAAATTATGTTTGTTTGATCAATTACCCTTTTTAGTGCGATGGATAAAAGCCACGAACCATACATTGGTTTGAGATTATAATGAATAAAGAACAACATAATAAAAACTTAATAATAAAATTTAAATAAAACGCTCTTTTGAAAATTAATCAAACCAGAAAAGATTAAATTTTGGAAAACATATTTTGAAAATTAAACATGATAAAAATAACAAGAAAAAAAAAACAAGTTTGCTGAGTTGATTCTCTCGATTTTAAGGTCTCTTACTCTTTGCTTGTGCAGAACGACTGTCCTTATCTACATTAACTCTTCACATCCTTGTGAAATTTCACATTCTACACAAAATCTCACAAAATTTCACATATCTTCCTCAACAATGTCAACCTTTTCACATAACACATATCTATGGGTTCAACATCAAAAACTCTTTGTGAATTTCAATTCTCATTTTGAAATCAGTCATTAACTTCTGATTCCCTCCTTTTCAGATCAATCCCTAACTTCCGACTCTCTTTTTGAGATTGATCATTAACTTTCAATTCTCATTTTGGAATCACTCCTTAACTCTTGATTCCCTCTTTTCAAGGTTCGTCCCTAACTTCAGACTCTCTTTTGAGATTGATCCTTAACTTTCAATTCTCATTTTGGAATCAGTCCTTAACTTCTGATTCCCTCCTTTC